>JACTOM010000929.1:302318-431477 GCA_015832385.1 Elymnias hypermnestra
ATATTTAAATTAGATATCATTTGACTCTTACCCAGTTACTATTTTGTTTCTGTATATTTAGAAGCCATTGCTTACATTTGGCTCTAAATGCTGTTATTGATTTAGATGCTCTAATTGGAGGAGGAATGTCGTTCCAGCATTTAGATGCTGCAAAACGGAAGCTGCCCTTAAATTTAACTAAACACGGTCGAGGTACGATCAAGTTAAATATCCTTGACGATCGGTAGTCACCTGTGCCTTTGTTTTGAAGCCATTCCAATTTTGCAGCTAAGTAGGGAGGATTACTAGTTTTTTTTAAATTGTATATTAGAGTGTTCATTTTAAGAATACGTCGGTTTTTCATGTTTAAAATGTTATAAGTGTTCAGAAATGGAGTAATGTGAGATCTATGAGGCACTTTATAGCAAAATCGAATACATGAGTTTTGAACCCTCTGCACTTTTTGCTCGTATTGTTTATTTAGGCATGGGCCATATACTACATCGCAATAATCTAGGTGATCGCAATAATTTAGTTTTATTTACGTTGAAAAATTCACGTATTGTGATTTATTTCGTTACTTAACGAGTTATATATGACAAAATATAATTATGGGAATAAAAGGGGATGTTTTAACGTATATATGTTATTTACGGGTACTTGGACTATAATTCGATTTATTATTAAAAAGAAATTCTATTAAGATTCATAGACCCATTCGAAGGTTCATAATTATATTCAAAATAGCTATTTCATGAGACATCACATAAACTACAAGTAGTTTACGATTCAATGGAAATATGGGATAAACCGTTCTTAGTAAACCTCTACATGTCAAAAGCAGAAGAGAGTTAAAGTGAATGAGATTATTCTTCGTTCTTGGTACGGTATAAATTTCGGATAATGCTCTGTTTTAAGTAAGATATATATCACATATATGTAAATGGTATCTTACAGGGTAATGTCCGACACCTTATCTATTATAAAAGATCTATTAGTTCTCTATACAGTTGATGTCAATTTTTAACCATAGCGAAATGTTTGGCATATCAATTCGCTTTGTATTGTTCATGTGTTTGGATTTCACAGATATTATCTGTTAGTAGTTAGAATCACTCAAGACTTGAATAAATTTGCCCCCTTTATATAAAATCAGTATAACATGCTCTTTGCGCGAGCCGTTCATATAAGGCTTTAGGAAACTTTCTTGAATTATTAGCACTTCATAGATTATTATCGTAAGATTTGCTGCAACAATTTCTATTATTAGACAAATATCATTCAAATTAATCCTCTATTATCTCGCGAAAATCGATGGCAAACTTACAACATCCTTTAAGCAAGACAAAAAATAAAATTTATTACATTATAAATCACTACACGAAAAACCCGTCTTTTGTTAGTTGCATAATAAACATGGTTTCAAAATAAAATAATTTTTAAGTATTGAGGCAACAAATTTTTATCCATGGCTTCATCGGCACGTACTTTATAAGGCTTTCGCAGTCGAATCGTAAAATATCGGTGTTCAAGCAATATACATACAGAGAAAACACACGATAAAGTTACGTAACCGTAACCTTATTGTCCTTTTCGGAGTGTGTTTAATTTATTTATACAAATTTATAATAAATAAGGTATAATACCCAAGATTCGAAATTAAAACAGAAATTTTGGAAACAAGAAAAATCCATTGGCCTTTTTATTTCAGAAATAATTATAGATAACATACAAAATGCTCCTTTGATGCCACTTATTTTTACAATAAACAATTTGAAAGTAGATGAACAAAGATGTGTATGAAAATTACCTTTACATTAAAGGGACGAATCCCTTTTTTTACCTTTATATCGATTATTTATATGTGTTCTATTTATATCAAATGAGTGATTCTTAACACAATTAAAATCTTCTTACGAGCCACATTGTAGAATTTATACACATCTCCATTGCTTGGAGAAATTATATCTACACCTCTGTATCATCATGTGCTGGTACGCTGTAATATTATTTTGTAGCAGATCTCTCTACGTGCCCAAACCATATAAGCATACCTCTTTTATGCCACAACGTTTTCTTACTTTGTCACTCAGTTCTAAACCCAAATCATATTTCTCAACGCTCTACCGCATTTATTTCACTTTAATGTTTCTTCTGCCATACCCAACTTTCACTATCATATATAAGTGTTGGTACCAACACTCCTCCATGCACAGCAAGTCTGGCCCTTTGAGACACCATTTGGCTATTCATAAAGACATGCAGAGCCCCATTTACCATATTCGCTGCAATGCTTCACTCTCCTTTCAATATCACTTTCACATGTTCCATCTTTTGTAAATTTAGATCCCAAGTATACAAATTTGTTTGGTGGACTCGTAGGATGTCCACCACGGGTGCCAATCTTTTCTATGTCTACACGTTCTGAATAAAAGGGCGACGGAGGAACAAGGACATATAGTTTTGCTGCTCGCTAGATTGAGTGCTCGCAAAGCTTTGTTAAGTTAGCGAATTCACTTATAATAAAAATAAGACGCAAAACGAAACACCCGAGGCGATACGAGCTGGCCGTCATTAAAGGAGAGCTGACATCATCGCCGAAGTTACACGGCCGCTGTTGTTATGCGAGCCGACGACGACGGAGAGAGATGGGTTATCGGTTATCGGTGACCGCCCGAGAATATTAAACCTAATTTAAACAACACGACGTAGCAGCTGGGATTGTCAAAATCTAGACAGAAGATAAAAGGTGTAAATGTGTTCGTACATTCATCGCTGATTCGCATTGCTGCCGGCTGTGGAGAAACGGCAAAACAAAAGGCGCTCGGCAGAGCAGCCAAAAGCATTTATCGGCGCTCATGGCTGGCGTCAGCTGTTTCACTTGAATTCGTAAAGCCATACTATATTCTCTTCGTTTTAACCTACTGTAAGATGCCACGTTTGCACACGCGTCAAGGAGAGTTGACAATACAATAATTTTACAATAAAATCTTCGTGTCCTGCCCGGTGTCATCAGAAAGAATAAGGATGATCCTAGACTGACTGACTAGATCCTAGAAGTTAAGTATATTAGAATTTAAACATGTAAGTTCGGCTCATCTTTGAAGGATCCTTTTTCCAGGGCTTTAAAACTAAACATTTACTATTAACTTGTGTAGATGGAGGAGCACCGTTAAGGAAGGTCATATCCTATTGAGTTTAGCCTAGTTAAAACATACTGCGCTTATTAGGGAGAATATATATTTTGTAAAACGGAAAAAAACATTTATTAGATTTTTATTAACATTTATTATATTAGATTGTATATTGCCACAAATTATTCTCAAAGGGTACATCTTATGTAATTAAATTTCGTTGTGCACCAAGGAGTAGTAGTATCAGCCTTTTAACGAACCACTGCTGGGCACAGGCCTCCCCAAGATCTGCTGCTTGTCATGAACCTGCTTCACTAACAGTTGGCAGACTACATATACCCTAGAATTGGTCCAGGGTTATACAGGTTTCATCACGACGTTTTCTTTAACCAAAAAGTACAATTAGGCACAAAGTTACGTGATGCGTGCACTGGATACGAAGCCGTGACTTCTCTGATCAAGAACCTTTATAGGGCCATCCTTGCCTTAAATGTTATATAATCATGATCATATATATGAATTAATCTTCATTCATTTATTATACTGCAATTGTGAAGTTTATCGTGTTGGTCAAAATTAGCCATAAGTTCAGACATGCATGCTGTAACTATAGTTCGGTTGTGGCATGAGGGCATGTGGGAGACGATTTGAAGTTCAATGTCGCAATGCCGGTGTCGAATAACCGCGTGTATTGATTTACTGGTTCATTGATTCCAATGGTATCGATTTCGCAGGCACGTTTTGTTGCTAACGTAATTTTAACTTTGCTTATGGATAAGAAAAGCCCACTAATACTATGAAAACCGACGTGACGAATTTAGATGAACTTCTGCTAATCCTGGTCATATATTAATAAATTCGTAAAAATATTTGAATATTTCTATATGCACAGAGTGTTATAAGAGAACGTTGTGGTATAAAATAAGGCGTAGTGACTAAAATCGAGAAAGGCATGTTTAGATGGTTTGGGCATGTAGAGAGAATGAACGAAAGGATTTATGAGTCAAGAGTGAATGCGAAAGTTGGAAGGGGAAGAGCAAGGCGATCGTTCATGGACCAAATCTAGGACACTTTAAATAAGGGCCAGGTCAAGAGTACTCAAAACCAACGAACTTGTATAAAAGGTTTAATGAGAATGAAAGAAGCGAAGGAGATATGCAAGGATTGTGGCAAGTGGAAGGTCGTGGTCCTTGCCTACCCCTATGGGAATGGGGCGTGATACAATGTATGTATGTATATCTATTTAAATTATCTTAGAAGAAGACGTGATTATTAATGTGCTAATATGAAAAGTTAAAATTGAATAAATAGCTGAGGTGCGTGAAAAAACTCAAGCTCAAACGGATATGATATTCACTGTGGAACGGTCTCTTGATTAATTTAGAGGCAAAAAGGTCGACAAAAACTATGTGATACATCATGTACGAGTGTGAGAGAGGCAGGTACTCGCTGTGCATCGCTAACAAAATAATTTCAAGTCATACACAATGCGATATACATACTTAATGTGTACATATGTGTAACCAGTTGAACTCGGTCCGAAAACGTCGGCGTTCTTTTACCTCTCTGGAACATTCTGAAGCATTCACACGTGATAAGAAAGCTCGCAGGCTCATCTCGATTTTTACGAAGAGTTGACAAAATACCAACATTTTCATAAGAAAACGTGTAATATAAAGATTGCGGTATTAAGAAATAACCATTTTAAATTGGAGGGATGAATTGAATTGAATGAAATTATTTATTTTCTCCACGTTACAATACATAATAAAAAAAAAATCTTATGAATAACCATATAAATTATGTGCAAGTAATGTGCGGCCTGGTGCCTGAAATGGATTATATCTGTGTTTCAAATCACCAGGCCTTTTCCCGATTTGTAACATTTGGTAAGTTATACATCATTAATATAGTGGAAAGAATAATTAATATTTTATTATCACGTAAAATAAGCAGCGTGTTAATGTTGTTTTTACACAAAAAAACTACACAATTTCCATCGTGTTACGCTCTTTTTTATACACATCAGTTTACTTGTTCACGTGTTATTTTTGTCAATAATAATGTGCGAGTGTGTGTGTGTGTGTGTGTGTGTGTGTGTGTGTGTGTGTGTGTGTGTGTGTGTGTGTGTGTGTGTGTATGTGTGTGTGTGTGCGCGCGCGCGTTTTTTGTGTAGTGTGTTTTAATGTATATTTTTATCGAAGAGTTCTTAAAAGGTTTACTAATGGTTTGAGTCAATTTCTTATCTTTATTTAACTCATGTTTTTTTTTAAAATTTTATAAATTTCAAATTTTATGTGTATTATTATAAAGGTAATGCCATAGAAAACATGGGAATTTATTTGTAAAAATTCGCTGTAATTTGATATCAAAAACTCTGCAGGTTCGCCTTTTGTCAGTAATACTTTTTACATTACCGCATTCTGCACGATATTTTATTATTAAATATATTAACTGCTCTTCGAATAGAGGATTTCATTTGCAATGAAATATGTATCATAATTTGAGAAGCCAGCTATCCTGAATCAGTACTATTTACCAAGCAATAAAGTACGTTCTAATTATTAATTTCACTAAATTATCAAGTCAATAAAATCATCTAGGTTTAATTTGTCTCCCATTGAACCCTCGTTTATTACCTTTGACCGTACGTTTCACGAAAGTCATTTTTGTACATTATAAAAAGAAAGTACTGTCCAATTTTTATGTTACTGACAATAACATAATGCTAAAACATAAATTTATGGCAAGGAACTTAGATCATAGACCATTTTAGCCATAGACCATTTTAGCATGAGTGCCAAATAATAGGGTCAAACCTAAATAATATTGTCGTGATTTTGAGGACATAGATGTGTATATTATGTTATATAAACACAATAAAAATGTTGATATAACAGCACCCACGTGACATCGGGGCCGCGAAGTTAACTGTATTTTCGGTAATATTATTGATCTTGATACTATACGCCTACTGACAAGTTCGCTATGCATAGAAACAAGTTCGTAATTATACATACAATTTTGTTGCCATAAAGAGAGGTGATGTCATGATTTTTTGCGGGCAGCTCGCTAACGCGAGATGAATTGCTTTTTGTTAGCGTTCAGCACTTGGTGTTTAAAAGGCTTCATTTGCATTTAAATATAGATCGCGGTAAATACGGTGTTCACTCCGTTGCCGACTTACAAAATTGTATTTTTATGTTTTAACAAAAACCAGGGTAAAAACCTCGTAACGATTATTACATTCGAAAAATTAATCCTTAATGACATAAGTTTACTTAAATAAAATACTTGATATACTGAAACCATCTACACTATGACAACGGTCACGACGCATCAGTCAACTGGTTTTATAATTAAGTTGTGAGGGTATATTTAAGATTCTAAGCAAACCAATTGTTTATTTTATATATTGTTCCTCGTTAGTGAATATGTTATAGTTCTTTGAGAAATAAATTCTTTAAACCTAAACATACAAAAAAACATTCTTCCCATCGGAGAAGGGAGGGCGCCTGATAACACATTATTACCTACCTCCTCCCATTTTCTTAAACCGTTTTGATTCATCCGGAGCGTCAAAGTTGAATACTGGATGTGACCATTTGAATACGGAGTGTTCAGCTAGATTTTCTTGGGTAGTCTGGTGCAATCAGCCAGTCCAGCACTCCTGGATGCAGGTTTGTACTTAATCTGACGTAAGTAAATTAAAAAACACTAATCAATAGACAATAGTCCAGCGCGTACACGTAAAAAGATATATCTCATGATAAAAAAAGATGAAAATTCTATATAGATTTCTTGCTAAATTGATGTGAAAAGACTCGTAGTAACATTTGTAAAACTTTACATGCACCAAACTTTTTGGCACTAGGCGACATCTATTTTCAGCCAAAACGAAATTAACCGAATTTCATGAGAAATCCAAAAAAAAAGCGCGTGCGTGCTAATTGTTACCACTTTACGATAAAAATTCATATATCTATATGCCGTAGAGTTTAAATTACGGGAAATGTATAGTTGTCAAGAAATTAATTTTAATAAAAATTGGCAGGAAGACATCAGTCATCAGGTTTACTTTTGACGCTTGTGTTCTCATTCTGGGAATATAGTCAAAAGGTAAACGCGTAAGTATCTACGCAAAACTGTATGTTTTACCAAATCAAATGTATAGAAAGATCCGGTTAATGTTCACTGTTGGCAGAAATCATCTTATTTAAAGCTCATAACGATAAATAAAACAAAATAGGAGACTGTGATGTCGTAAAATCATATATCTACAATGGAGCCCTTATCTGGAATCAAGGAGGCTGCATGGATGAAGTGAAGAGACGTATGGCGATGAGCAGGTGTGCATTGGACAAACTTAAAAGAATATGGAGGAACAGAAATATCACAAAAGCTTCAAAGATTAAGCTCGTAAAATCGTTGATATTTCTCATATTCCTGTACGCCCCTGAAACATGGACCGAAAAACAGAAACCGACAAGATTGATGCTCTGGAGATGTGGTGTTGGAGTTATATGCTCGCAAACTCATGGACCGAGTTCCGAACAAACACCGCCATTCTTGATGAGCTTCGCATCAAAGAGCGCCTATCCACCCCAGTACGCAGTCGGATACTGAAATTCTGGAAATGACTCCATAGAACGTCTTGTTGTACAAAGGAAAGTAGAAGGCACAAGACCGCGAGGAAGATCCCTAATGCGATAGACGGATCAAGTAAAGTGGGTGCGGTGGGCGCTCCAGTACATGAATTTGCCCGATTAACGAGCAGCAGGCAAAGGTGGAGGGAAGTCGTGAGGGGGGTACTGTGGACTACCGAACACACTGGAACATGATAATCACAAACACTCTGAAAAGAGTGATGCGATTAAGAAGAAGAACGATAAATCGCTCAGACTAATAAGAATAGGCAAATTTCTAAATATGCCCTACCGGAATTCGAACCTCTTTCCCAGCGAGGCTAAAATCGTGATTAAAATCAAACATAAAAATACTATTGACAGTAATGACTCTTTAGACCACGTCTTTAGACTCTTTAGAAATTGGGTAGGCTCCCTCCTATGTTTTTTTTAGGTACTTATTATCTACAGTGTTTTTGTTATTTTCACGTTAAACTAAGCAGTAATACATCCGTATGTGTTGGGATATCAAAATTAAATTTGAATCCCAGTTGTCAAACAACACAAAAACAAAGTTTACTACCGTCGATTTCGATTACGTGTTGCGAATAAACAATTCCTTTTTCCACTCACATGTTAATAACTATTCATCAATATAAACTCCATTGTATACGAGTTCACGATAAAAGAGGCCAGCAAACACTACGACATTTTTTATCATAAAGAAACAGTATCGACAAAGAGATTTCAATAAATAAGGCGTTTAATTGGAACAGGCGCCATCGTTTCGCATAGTAGTAAATCAAAACGTGTGATAGATATTGATAGCAATAAAAGAACGCCGTAAAAACGGACGACTATAAACCGACCTGTGTGAGTCGGTCGTTATTTAAAGGAAACCATAAAAACTGAAACAAAACAAACAACAAAGACCACCGCAATGGGTTGTAGTCGGAAACTACGCGGTGTCCCGTAACCACTAAAAATAATATTACGTATTAATGAATACGAAATTACTGACTCACTAAATACGTCCGACTGGATTCCATTCCCAATACATAATGTAAGACTAAATATAAAAAAATAATCGGGTATAACTTAATAGTTGAGAAGAGGAAATTATATCTAAGACTCATAATTATATTTATGAAGACGCGTTAATATATGTTTTTTTTTAGTTTCAACGAGTAGAAGTACTGAGTTTCTGGTCACATTTACATTATTGGTTGCGCATGTTTGCTTTATTAGTCGAAGAAATTTGGCTTATGAAATAATTATGTACTAATTAAAGTATGAAATCTTCATTTAATAATTTGATAAACACTAGAAAATAAAGACAATACAATTTTCAATAATAATTTAACCTTCATCATCGTCCTAGTTGAGTAAAGAGAAGTGTCGAGTCCTACAAACAAATCATCAGAAACATACGGCACTCTGACTCACTGTTAACAATTCTCAAGCCATTGGTATTGTGAATATTTAAACAACAACGGCCATATGTTCGTCAAACTAACTAATCTTGGCATATTCACCAATGAGCCGCTAATATATTACTTGGCAAGCACGCAAAGTGTAAGACGAGCTAATCAGATTACTTGAGGAAAATAAATTGATTTTTCTTAATTGTCGGATATAGATAGATAGATAGATAATATTCTTTATTGAACACTACGCTAAAAATAGGTTTACAATTACTCAGTATAAGGTACCTTTAGTGTGCAATTGGGCGCCCTTATAGCTCATTAGCGATCTCTTCCAGACAACCCTGGTGTTAGGGAACCCGTCAAAGAAAGGAGAGAGAAGGTAAGTGGTGTGTATAAATAAATAGGCAAACAATTTCTAAAAATAATATATAGATATATACAGAATATTGTAAATACATACAAATACACATATACTCGTACATACAAATAATTACATAAATAAATATATACATACATCTGTAATTCCATTTATGTTTTTTGTACAAAATGATATCCAATAGGAATTTGCTATAGTCTGCGAAAATAGTATTGTAAAGGAATGTATTTGTCTTTACCAACTCAACATGTGAGAATTGCTCTGAGAAGCGGAATTCAGTAGTAGACCCCGATACTCGACGAGACACTTATGACCCCTGTCGTTTTCAAGTTAAATTCGGTGCGGTAGTAGTGGGGACACTATACAAAATCGTGAATTGTGGAGGAAAACATGTTCAGCGCCCGTGACCTAGGGTTTTGTTTGCGACGCGGTGGCCGTTCATATCCACCAGACAGCCTGTCGCCGCGAACGACCGACAGAGACAACTATATACAATGATAGTAGAAAGAACGGGACAGCGTACCGCCATAATGCGAATATAAAAAACCGAGCGGGTCGTGGTGCATGACGCAATCTCGGAGAACATAAAACATAAAGTAAATCTTTATGATCGATAACAATGATTATTGATAGATTTAGAAGTTATCAAGACATAAAGTTTATGGCTGAGCGTAAGACAGAATGTTTGTCTATCATATTGTTAAATACTTACTACGTAACAATTCACAGTTTGATTTCAATTTACGGGGCATTATTGGGCGTTGACCTTGATATTTCGGTGATTGGTATTCCAAGTTAACGAACATATTTATACGTTGATTGATTTCGCGGTCGTCGGTATTTATTACTATCCTTTATGCATTTCGATCATTCTGAGAAGCTTTTACTTCCGACGTTTAAGTATAGTGAACTTATGTAAGTGAACAATTTTTCAATTAAAAATAAGCGAGTAGAAATAATTGAGTAATCTTATAGTTTTCAAAATATCAAATACTGACTGAAAAATTCTGCTATCCTATGCTGGCCAGTAAAATGCTTAACTTTATGAAGTGAAACTTCTTTACGAGCACGAGGGAAATTTTTTTACGGATGAAACGCGACTCACTTTTGGTTGATAATGATAGGTCGATGTGATTCAGTAGTTAATGTTTTTAACCGACTTAAAAAAAGGAGGAGGTTATCAATTCGTCTGTATTTTTTTTTAATGTTTGTTACCTCATATCTCCCGACTGGATGGACCGAACTTAATGATTTTTTTTTAAATGAAAGGTGGACCTCGTCATAGGGTCCCATTTTTTTAAATCCAGTTCTGATGATTTGCATAAGCATGTGCGCGACAAATGGACGAATAACTCAAGATCACGTCAACCGATTTCGACGATTCATTTTTTATTAGAAAGGATATACTTCAAGGTTTGTTTTGTGATAGTTTGGTTACGTTCTGATGATGGAATCCGTGACAAAGTGACGGAACTCTTCAATTCTTAGGAGCAAATCAACGATACTAGGCAGAATCTTCTATAAGCTATCCAGATATTTGAGTTGCCTACCGTAACTTCGGTATGGTCAAGTGCTAGTCGTAGTTAAATATGAAGATCAATGGATCTCCTCAACGGCTTACAGTAAGGATGCAGTTTAAGGCAGAAAATTATAAGTGTCTGTAATCAAATAGCAATGAGCTTACGTTTGTTGCTGCATTGCAACACGTTTAATAAAATGCAATAAATAAAAATTTTAACAAAAAAAGAACCGCCTTCAAAACAGGCTTATAAATACATTAATATGCTCTATACTCCAAATAAAAGAATATGAAGAACATTGTAAAAGAATACGAAATTATTTCTTACTTTTTAGAGCATATTAATGTATTTGTAAGTCTGTTTTGAAGGCGGTTCTGTTTTTGTTAAAATTTTTATTCATATACATACTTTTTGTAGTTACGTTGTATTATTCGATAGCGTTCACTCAGATGCAACAGCGAAACTTAATGCGCTGTCCTATGATGACTTATTGCCACATAACCAGAAGGAAGTGTCTTGTACGGTCCTCGAATGGTTCAATTTAGGAAATAAATTGGCCCAAGACTAATCATTGTAGTGAAAGGCTACAACAGCCGGGGCTAGGTTCCGTGTTAGTACTGTAGCCGTAACATCGGGCATGTTATTTGGTTGCATCAAATATGGAAACTGATTGTGGATAAAAGAGAATAATACACAGCTAGTGTAATTGCATCATGGAGGTAAAATAGAACTTCGCAACAGATTTTTTTAGGGGCAAACTAGAATATTGCATTATATAAATCCCTTGACAATGATCTTACGTTATGGTAAGTAATATAGTCTAAGATGTTACTGTGCTAACCTGCTACGAGGTAATATACCTCTTATAGTTTCTACATAGCATAGTACCGACACGCTAATGTTTAGCGGTGTGTTTGGTATTTCGATTGTAACTAGCCACGGCCGAAGCCTCTTACCAATCCAGACCAACACAAATAGAACATACGATTTTCTAAATTAAAACGAAGGGAAGTCTGGCAAAATTACGCCATGAAGGCTGTTGTATATGACGATTCCTAACAATGCCATTCAAGTAGAACTTTACATCATCAAATGTACGTATTTCCACACATCAATTCCAATGTGCGACTGATGATGATATTAAAGAACGACTTAAGATCTATAGCTACGAAGCTTCCTTCGCGCCCTGTCCTGAGAAGAACCCACAACAAATACAGTATAACAACATAAAACGTATACATTTGTACAATTAGGAAAATGACGAGGAAACCTTACCCTTCGATTTATTTATTATTTTTATTATATTTAATTTTGATTGTATTTCTAATTTAGTATTATTACTAATTTAATGTAAGTTTTGTTAGCTGTGCTGTAAATTTAAAGTGTAAACTGGGATATGTAGCTATTAATAAATAAAATATATATTGCATACTATTTTACACAAGCAGTTACGCGCGGTGACAGCCACGTAATACCCGATCTCAAATAAATATGCGAAAAGTCGTATTTAGTGACGTCTAGGTTGCCAAAGAAGTCACTTTCTTAGATTTTGCAAAAAGTACAAAAGTATTGTAAACACACTATAACTATATTAGAAAATTTTAGGAATATCGTTTTATAGCAACTGGATAAAATGTTTAATTGTTCACGACGACAAACTTTCACGAAAATATAGTTGCATACAAATACAGATTACAATATTTCAGAAATGACGTATGTATATGAAAAGTGAACAAATCTAAATACCTCTAGAAACACATTAACAGACGTTTTTATTGGAACATATAAAATAATCATCCTGTTCCTTTATAAGGTTATGCTTCGATTATATCATCGTTAATCCATATGTGAAATCGCAATGTATAAAAAATATCATGAAGAAAGAGTGGAAAATCATTGCCTTTGCATATGACGTCAGAATTGAAATAAGGAAATTTTCCTACGGATCCATTAGCTGTATTATCGAATTACGATTATTATACAAGTCATTTATCGTTTACGATTTGCGTCATATCAGTAATATTATAAATATTATTGTTATAAAACCACGCGCAACTCGTCTGCTGATACAAAAGTACGGCTATCGCGTGCACAACTTTGTATAAACTTAAAGTTTTCACCGAATAGTCAAACTTCAGCCATACTCCAAATTTACAACACATAAATAACAATGAGTCATGGCCAAAAATCACGATACCGTATACAAAAATCTAGTAAATCTTCTATCTTTAGTTTTTAGTAAAACTGATATTAAGATTATAAATCTGCAGTATGACATGTCATAATGTAGGTTTCTAATACAAATATTAAGTCTTTTAATAAAAATATTGAATGTACCTCATATAACTTAAGCTACATAAAATTAACAACTCATTTAAGGGTAACTGTATACGTTTCTATAATAAACTCCCACAAGACAATCTAGAAATGTCTAATCATACTATAAGTTGCACATTTACTTAGACGATAGAAACGTGTGGGAGTAAACGAATTGCTCTAATTTAAATATAATAAACTAATATGATATTGTAATGATGATAGTAAAATAAATTCGCGCCCTGTCCTGAGAAGACTCAGGACAGGGCGCGAAGGAACCCTCGTAGCTTCAGATTTTAAGTCGTTCTTTAGTACCATCATCAGTGGTACATTAGAATTAGTGTGTGAAAAAAAAATATATTTGAAGATTCAAAAGTGCTGCAATAAAGTTACTGGAATCAAGCTACTTTGAGTTCTAGTAATATTGTTCCCTATGTTAATTTTAATTCTATCACTTCATAATTAGTTTAATTAGTAATTTCTTTGTTTTGTGTCTTTCTTTACTTACTCTACAAGAAGCATATACAATAATTTGGAATTAAATACACGCATTGTTTATTTCGAGTAGGTTTAAATTTCTTACATGCTTAATATATTGCTTAAATCATAAGTTTTGACGTTGGTCTTAAAGCCAGCTGAATGTTAATCAAACAAATATAAAACTCCTTAGTTTATAAGCATGTAATCTCTAGTCAAGACTGGGAAGGGCTTTAGGATATCGCATTGAATTATTTTATTGTTAAAAGAACAAATTGATATTTCACTGTGGCAAATACGCGGGATTCGCTAGTTAAAAATATAAAACCAAAAACATGTTTTTTTATTAATTAATTATACATTAAAATATACTTAAAAGACAAGGACTTAGAGCTAACACGACAACGTGGTTGAGGTCGAATTTCGAAAGGAGACGGTTGATAAATTGCAAAAACTGCAACTGAATTTTAAGTAATATTTTCCTTTAAATGCGAACAAATAAGTTGTCTTTCCTGTATACACAGAAAAATAGCATTAACTTAAATATTTATTATACTTTTATGATAGTACTCCCTATGACAGTGACAGTGTTTGAAAATTGCTTAGATAAATTTAGGAATTTTATATTTTCTAGATTGTTTTTAAAATGTTATGGGATGCTCCGGTAAGACAAAGCCCCAAATTGCGGGATAGAAGCGATACATGAATATATACATTTTAAAATGATTTATAGACTATCTTTTAACTAACATAATGCCAGAATACAGCCAAGTATTATACTGTACGCAATACAAATAGCTACTGAAATATATACACAATAAAAAAGAATATATATATATCTCTACGTAAAAATTTCATGCCATGTGTGTGTCTGTCACCGAACTCCATCTAATCGGCTGGGACTATTTTACAAATTTTTTTTATGTGTCTTCAAGTGTTTTAGATTCTTAGAGAGACAATCGGGAACAGCTAGAATATTATATGTATCTGTAAATTTTCAAACAATATCGTGCTTTATCTAAAAAGAAATTCATATAGTATGATGTATGCACTAAAAATAAGATAGAACTGATAAGTATTAGACCTCAAGTAAAAAGGTACAAGTTTTAACTCATCAGTTAACAATATAATTATGTTTTTCATTGTAAAATTAATGAATTAATTAGTTTATTATATAAACCTCACAAAAAAGTTATACCGCAAACCTAGTAATAGGGAATACTAAAATTACATAATTTGACACAGGAAGTCGTATCCTTACGTAAAATAATTTAAAACGATAATTTCTTTTTTACTTTGCAAGTTACAACCTTTGAATGTCATTTCTTTCAATATTGGGATTAAAGAAAATAAACTTACGTAGTGGCGTTACAAGAATTACTAGTTCAACAATTCTACATAATTAAGCCTTTCAGCTAATCGGATAAAAGTCTAGCATGTGCAGTGAAATCGTTTAAGTGCAGTAAATGTGACGTGAGAAATACAGCGGACAAAATGGCTATCGGCAAAAACTAAGGGCTTTAAAAAGTCGTAAATTGCGATCGGAGAGATAGTTTCAAAAGATACAGTTGATTGAATTTTACAAAAGGTTCCGTAGATATTTTATTCCTTGTAATGGGGGACGAAATATGTGTAGCTTTTTAAAGCCGTGGATTCAAACTCCAACAAATGCCCTATTCTTTTGTGTTTTGTGTTTTAATAAGACCATAAAAGGCTTTTATTAAGATTTCAATTTATGTTAATTGACTTAAAGTGCACCAATATTTTGTAATAAGTCTATTCATTATGTTTGATAAACAAACCCAATAGTTTTGCTTGCCTTTTTATTCGAGACATTACCCGTAAATACTGGGCTGATTTTGACGTGATATATCTATATATATATTTAACATAACGAGGGCGTTTCAAAATTGTGATAGTGTTGTGATTGTATGTTTATTTAAAGATCGACATTAATGAAATACCTTTTTGACTTAAAGTTTTCGGTTACGTTTGCCACTTTCGTTATACGACAGCAAAGTTTGACCATTTAAATTTATTTACCATAATCGTCGATACAAGTAGTATTAAGTTGATTTAACAAGATCTTATAAATAAATAATAAATGTACTGTGGTGGAATATTTGATTAAGTGCGTATGTATAAAAAGTTAAAATATGTTTGCGTCATGATATTAGTTTCTGTATTGACTAAGTTAAGCGACGCGAATGATGATGATTTTTCGTAGAGTACGACAGTTGTAGTTTTGATATTAAGTATATTAGTAAAGTGGAGAGTATATTAGTACATTAGTTAAGAAAGAATTAATGTATTGAGTTTATTATTTAATAGAAATGTGTGTATAAATCAGGATTAATAGAATTATACTTATGAATATAACAATATGTGTTATCAACCCCTACAATAGTAAATAATATAGTTTAGGATGGAAGCGCGCTAACCTGGTATGAGGCAATTTAACTTTTATGGTTTCTACATAACATTGTATCGGAACACAAATCTGTTTGCTTGACGGTGCGACTTTGCTGGTAGGGTGGTAACTAGCCATGGCCAAGCATCCCATCAGTCTAGAATCAGACAAATTAGCAATTGCAATTTCCTAAATTCATCCTACCGGGGCACGAACCCCGTATTTATGCTAGCAAAGCAAGTAAATCGTACTACTGCGCCAGCAAGACCGTCAAAGGCCTATTTTTCCAGAAACCTTACATTGTATGAATAAATTTCGTACGTATACCAGTTAAAGAAAAGTTGCACAAAAGAAAAGTTGACATAAAACGTGATATTTCTTGAACAATATATTGTATTACTTTGTAATAACGAAAGAGTTTCAAACAAAAACAAACAAGTGAAAGTCTTGCGGATGTTGAAATTATAAAATCAGGTATTTTGAATAAAATACGTATAAAACAGGCGATATTCTCGACAACACCGTAAACAATGACGGTAGAAATGACATCATCAGTGCGGTTTATTTCATATGGTGACGCATTGAATCGATCTTAAAGGTCACCAAGTTTTTTCCTTAATTAAGTTAAAAAGTATCTATAATCATGGCTTGATGACTAGATGGCTTTGTAGATGTTTTTGATAGATGATTCTATTTTTGCATGTACGTACCAATTAAAATTATTGTTAATAACACCAAACTTCCGATCAAATCAGAGAAATAAAATAGACAACACAAATTAAATTTAAATTATTGAAAGAACTAAATTATCTAGACGTAAATAAGCTTAAAAAATATTTATCTGTGACAAAATTAGCATTATTTCATCTTTTAAAATTTCCATATTGCTCAAGAAGATCCCAAAGTGCAGATTTTTAAATTAACAAAACTATCAATAGAGGTGAGGGTAGTTGTAATATTTTTTAAGATATTCTATATTTTCTGATTTATCCAAGTGAGAATAATAGGAAGTCTCGGCCTCGTTGTACAAATAAATCACCAGTCCACCAGCAAAGAGGAACCGCTACACTTTTTCTAGGAGAATTGCTAAACGCTAAACGCCGAGAAAAGATAGCTTGGTATTTATGTTTAATCAAATAACCGTACAACATTTAAGACTAGATCATCAGATACCACCAAATTCCCACCAAAAAAAAAAGTAGGAATTCTCCGAAGATACAGTCACGAACCAGTTACGCACAGACTAAATAGTTACACTAATATTATTACGCAGCTTTTTATTAAAATGAGTTATGTCATTACAACGGACAATGATGTCATAGGTGACATCAGGAGTGAATAGGCGATGTTTCCTGAAAACAGGAAAACTAAAATACAACGCATATGATTAAACAAGAACGTTGTGAAGTTTTTGTTTAAAATAGATCATGAGCTCAAAAAAAGTATTATATATCACAACTTGGAATTAATAATAACATAATCTTATTAGCATCAGTTAAGGGCACAGCAGAATCCGGAGTCTATATATGAAAAAATTACGCCGTACCACCTCAATATGTCAAACAAAAACTTTTAAACGTAGCTCCTGTGAAATAAGCTTTTTTTAAAATTGTGACCCTATTCTTTTAAATCATCGACTGATTGCTGTAGTCACATTAAATTAATCGTTACAAAGCTCCTTTGTTTTAACGACTCGATTTTAACCGGTTGAACGTAGTTGCTATGATACCTTGTACATAACCTCCATGCAAATTTCAACAATGACCTAATTTAATTGAAATCGGTTGAAAGGTTTAGATGTTGTTCCGATGCTATGATAAAAAGAACGTCATTAAAGCTATTTCGAAGCAACATCTTTTTGGTGATCACGAAACCTGACGATGGATGGACACACCTTATTGTTTCGAAAAATAAGACTCTGGAGACTAGTTCATGAACGATAACTAATATAGATGAAGTATATAAAGGCGGTAATCTTTATATGTAGAAATAATGTCATAAAAGAACGTTGTGGTATAAAAGAAGATGTAGTAACTAAAATTGAAAAAGCTATGCTTAGACGGTTTGGGCATGTAGAGAGAACGAATGAAAGGAGACTGGCAAAAAGAATTTACGAGTTAAAAGTGAATGGGAAAGTTGGAAGAGTAACACCAATGCAAACGTTCCTGGACCAAATCCTGGACATTTTAAATAAGGGCCAGGTCAAGAGTACTCTCAACCAACAAACTTGTGTAAAAGTTTTAAAGGGAATGAAAGAAGTGAAGAAGATATGCAAGGATCGTGGCAAGTAGAAAGACATGGACTCTGCCTACCCCTATGGGAATAAGGCGTGATGCTATGTATGTATGTAATCGTTACGTTTTGTTTTTTGGCATGTAGATAGTAAAGTTAATAAAATCAATATACTACATAATACCATGTCAATACCACGACGAGTACCATAGGTGTAGAATACTAATCTATTTAAAAAGTAAACAACGTGATCTAGTCGAATATAAATTTGATTCCGATCGTTTCTTCTAAATGTGTAATATATGCACATAATAAGCTTGGAGACTCGCAAATTCGTTGAAATAAATTGGTGCACGTTGGCAGACGCGTGCGTATTATTCTGTAGACATACATGCAAATTTATATAGTAAAGTAGCTGAATCTATTCACTCTATTATATAGCTCATTCTAGTATCAGTACTAATTATTAGACAAAAAATATTCTACTAAAAGGTGAAAAGTATGATATTAGAGTAATTTGTCAGGCGTCTATACTTTCATCAATACTTTGGCTTAAATCACGCGACACATTTGAGTTTCCAGTTGAGTTTTCATTAAGCTTTTGCGATAAATTAAAGTGATTTTTCAATATATTGTTTGTATATGTTTACTCCTTTTGTTAGTCCTAAATTTATACGATTTTAATCTTTAAAAAGCCACTTGAATTTACTTTGTATCACGTTACATACAGTGGTACATATATCAATTTTAATTTCTTATTTAATCTAGCAGTTCTATTTAGTCGTCAATTCGTTATTTAAACTGATAGGAGGTTTATAATCACTCAAATGTGTATTGGCTTCTGCACAGCTTGGTGTTAGAACGCCTCAAATGTCCTCAATGGTACATTTTTATTGATAGTAACTCACCATGGACAAAAACTTCCACCAGATTAAAAAAATACAATTATGCTATTTAACTTGCCAGAGAATGAATATTTTTCGTAATATCACCTTGAGTTTCGGTATATTCTATGAAATTTCCCATAAGTATTTTAACGAAGCGATCATCGTCTGACCTCCGCAACTAAGATTGTACAACTAACACTGTACATACATGCGAAAAGATCGTTAGCTATAATTGACTTGTTTATCTATACTACCAGAAAATCTAGGAAGAGAATTATAATGAAGATATATTGCTGGAGAGCGTAAAAAATTTTCATTGCATATAGTTTAGACTACGGAAACAGCACTCGTTTATAAAAATCACAATAGAGTATCATTTAGAAGTACTGTGATATTTATTAATGTGTTTGATATAAAATGGTTTTACTAAACATCAACTTTTCCTAATACAATTCCCATTTAACGTATGTTAAGAATAAGCACCAAACAAGGATTTAATTAGCCAAACCAAAGAGAAACTGGAAATGTTAGGAAACACAGTTGTAATTATTACCAAAACAACGTGCAGACTTTCAACTCTTTAACATATCCGAGAGCCAAAAAAATATTTAAAAATAAAACTGGAACCGGTTTAAGAGAATGACACAATCCCACGCGGCCCGTTTTTAGAGCACTTACATAAATCGTCGCAGCTGGGTGTTTTTAGAGCGCATACAGACTATTTCGAATTTATTTCGCGTGTTAACTTATCAAACACGTAAAAACTAAATTATTGGTGCTGTAAAACATTTCGCGCTATATCAAGGGACGTGGGACAGATGACATGATATTTCGTCACTACAACATTTTTGAGGTCTTCATGCCATGGAATGCATAAATCACTAACTAGACGGCAACCGACCGGGTTGCGCAATGCGGTAGAGACGCGAGTGATTATTTTTCAGTAGGAAGCCACATAACACGCCGTGAGTCACCATCGCATATGATGTACTTGGATGATAGTCAACAATTTTTTGCTTTTATAAAACTGTCGATAAATTTATCGACTCGGAAAAAAAGAATAAAGGTCTTTGAGTCTCTTATGAGACTATTATCAGACACATCGTATCCTAACAAAACCTCTCTTTCTACAAACTACTTTAAACAATAAATTTACCAATGGGGATGTTGGCGCTGACAAAATACATTGAAAGATACCAACATCCCCCATATTAAATATTACATATAAATGTATAAGAGTGTTCATACTTGATGGAATGCAATTGACTATGAGTATTTAATAGTAATATTAGTAGAATCTGTACAAATATATTATAATTATATGTAAGCTTAACTAAGGGTAAACCTCTGTGTTTTTATAAGGTTAAGCACAAATTTAATACATACATAGCATCACGCCTCATTCCCATAGGGGTATGCAGAGACAACATCCTTCCACTTGCCACGATCCTTGCATATCTCCTTCGCTTCTTTCATTCTCATTAAACCTTTCATACAAGTTCCTCCATTTAGAGTACTCTTGACCTGGCCCTTATTTAAAATGTCAAATGTCCTGGATTTGGTCCAGGAACGTTCGCCTCGGTCTTCCCCTTCCAACTTTCGCATTCACTCTTGACTCATAAATCCTTTTTGTCAGTCTCCTTTCATTCATTCTCTCTACATGCCCAAACCATCTAAGCATACCTTTTTCAATTTTAGTCACTACGTCTTCTTTTATACCACAACGTTCTCTTATCACACTATTTCTCACTCTGTCACTCAGTTTTAATCCACTCATGCTTCTCAACGCTCTCATCTCTACCGCATTTATTTTACTTTTGCGATTCTTCTGCCATACGCAACTTTCACTATCATACATAAGTGTTGGCACCAACACTCCAGCATGCACAGCCAGTCTGGCCCTTTAAGACACCATCTGGCTATTCATAAAGGCGTGCAGAGCACTATTTACCATATTCCCTGCATTTACTCTCCTTTCAATATCACTTTCACATGTTCCATCTTTTGTAAATTTAGATCCCAAGTATAAATAAAATATATAGTAAAAAAAATTATATTGCGCTTTCTAAATTGTAAATGGGAAGTTCTATTTTTAAATGGATACAGCCAGATCTCCATTTATGCTGGTCAGATGTACTCTTTTTTGGATCAAGATGCATAATTCTTACTTTTAACTAGTGCCATTGAAATTATTTGTCTTAAAATTGAAAGAACCATTTCCAAAGAGTGCCATTTATAACCAAAAGTTCACATTAACAGTTAAAACTCAAAATTCTATACAGAATGGTCAGACTTAGCTCAAGTCATGGTTAAAATATATATTTGATTTTGATATTAACATTGCAGCGACTTTAATAAGTATTACGTAAGTTGGGATTTGGAATAATATATACAGGACAGACACATGTAAGTTTGATATGATAATTTCTACAACACGATACTTAAAGCCTAATAATAGTACCGGAACAAGGGCGTAGTTAATTTATGAACTTATGCAACATCTCATTACGGTATCACTCGCAAACAAGCCGGTTAGCATTAAAAAGGGCGAACAAATAACGAAGTATACGAGACGGGCAGAAATTTAGGCTCCTTGAACTGATAAACTACATTTTCGATAATTATCTAATGAATGAGCGAGTGGGCTTCATTAGAAGCAAGCGAACAGCGTAGCAACAGACCTTTGCGTAACCAAATATAAGCAATTGAGGTCACAGCGTAAACAACTCATTTTGAGCATGTGGGTTACAGATACAATACTGTAGTTAATGACAACTTGGCAAATTTGTGATACATCTAAAGAGATGTATTATAAATGTGCATTATTAAAATCAGATAAATAAAAGGAATCTTAAAAGAAAAAGGACAATATCTCACTTTTTAACAAGTAGAGATACCATATTAAAGGTAATTAAAGCTTCGCAAATTTGTCCTACATCTAACACGAGATGTCATATAAATGTATTTTTATTTAAATACCTATGATAAAGGATACGTTGAATATAATATCTCATCACACAGTTACGATATTGTGATTAACCACAACTTTGCAAATTTGTAATATATTTAAACAGAAATATGATGTAAATGTTTTTTCTATTAAATTATAAGGGACAGAGGGTATCTTGGATATTAACATACAAGTATTTGATCCCATCTATTAGGATGTGTCGATGCATTCAGTAAATCACTAATCTAGTAAGCCCAATAATAAAAAAAATAAGGCAAACCTCTTGGGTGTTGATAAACTAATAATTATTAATATCCACCAAATTTATCGGCATTTACAAAGTCAAAAATAGAAACCAATAGATAATTAATTTAAGGCTGATTACGATCTTTTGCGATGATCAAACAACACGTGTTTGAAAACGCTTTGAAGATTGGATAATAGATATTTATGAATACATAATAACAATTAAGTCCAATGACGCTGTGAAATGATAATTAGCAATTAGAGGCGTCGAGACATTCAGATATCGTTAAGGAGACACATTTGACGTCAATGATACATGTCGCCTGAGACCTAGGCCTTAAAATCGTGTATGGTATAAGTGTCGCTAATGCGTAAATGTTAAAGGAACACTTCACATCCCGTTTAAAGGTTATTACTCACACTGAGTTTCAACGTAATCGCTAGACACAATTTTTTTTCGCTAAATGATGGTTTCCTTAAGATTTTTGGCTAAATAAGGACAGATACGATTATTGTAACTAAAGTTTTAAATAAAACGTCATATATTTAATCTACGTACATAAATACTATCAAAGTGTTAGACAAAGCTGGTCAGAAAAAAAGCAACTTTTAATAATATGTTTACACGATGCTTCTATTTCGAGATATTCTGATGAGAATTCTACTAACATGTAAGGAATAAGCAAATACTACTATCTAAGTTTCAACGGAAACGGTAAATTACACTTGTGTACCACATACCAGACCTGAAACACACCAGCACATCCGATCTATCCCACCCCGTGTTTCGGTTAGGTAATAGTAAAAATTAACATCCTTTGTAATTATTTACAAAAATTTGATCTAGATATACAAAACAGCTTATTTCTTCAGCGCGTAAAGCATGAGGTAGACATTATCCTTTTTCCAGCCACCGATCAATTTGTGTGCTTGACGAAAACCAGTCAAGTCATTTCCAAGTAACATTACACTGTTAATTTTCCTGTAAGTTTTTTATTGACGAGACAAGCAAAACATTCTTATCGCGAGTAAACAGCAACCGTGTCAATGTAAACAAAAGTAGATAACGCCGATAACTGGATTCACAAAGATGGCTGCGCAGGTTTATCGGATGTGACGCGACCCCGCACGATCTTCCAAGCTATCGGTGGAAGCAATGCTCAAACTAAATTGTAATAAACAGCATACTACAATACACAAAATAAAATTATAATAAGAATAATAGAGAGGTGTAAACCTGAGCTTTACGAGAACATATAAAACAAAATTGCCTTGAATAGGCTTCTGAGTTGGAAATTGTAAGACATGACATTTACTGCGTGCTCAAGAAATATGCCATTTTCCATTTGACTATGATATGATATGATAAAAATGATAATTAAGTTAAACTAACTAAACTTCTACGTAAATCACAATAATGTAATGTAACTGTCATAATTTTTCTCTCTTAAGTTGTAATACCTAAACAAAGTATTTTATCTAAGGAAACACTAGATGTGTGAAATGTTATTGATATTACACAATCGATATTTACCCTGTAAATATTTTTGCTTCAATATCACATAATATAATTGAAATGCACTTCGAAGAAGACATTCAAAGCACGATACAGTAATATTAAATGACTCATAACAACACAAAATTGGTATCGTAAGCCTAAGATGATCGCAAAGCGATGCGAAGATAGCAGTAATGAAGGCTTTTGATAACATTACAATCGTCTATTGTCATGTGTCATTAACTTTAGGCGGCACTTTTGAATGGAAGTTATCGCTTTAGTAGCAAATACTATAAGTGTATAATTTAGTAGGTGTATCTTCTTTCTTTTCATATCTCAATATGGGGACACGTATGTTTATTTCTTTAAGTTGACTTGGTTGTCTGTTTATAGCGCGTAACACAGAGAATGTGTCTTATAGGCAATGATGATACGGGCAATTATGTCCATGCATTAAGCCGGGAAGAAGTAAACATTCATTAAACAATGCTTTTAAACCTTAAAAAAAACCTATCCGCTACTGAATGCCTCGATTTCAGATTTGAATTAATCACCTCTGTTTTTACGAAAAGTTTATTACCAATCGAATGTCGTACTTTACTATTCTGTGGTTTATTCGGGTTATAACATACAAATATTAAACGTAAGAGGATTTTGATAATAAGAATTTAATAACGTCACGTTCAACCTCTAAGGTAATGAAGTTCTTTTAATTGAAACAAATTATCAATCTTCTACGATGTCAAACGAAACCGCGTATAAAAAACATTTCAACTGCTATGAACCGATGAAGGTGAAAAGGTAAGCGATGACAAATTTAGGGCAATACCATTCTCTAAATTAACATTTTGCAAAAAATTATCAAGAAAGTTAGTATACATTTTTGTACCTTTTTCACATTAATATTGCATTTTTTTTTTCAGATACAAAAAGGCGAGAAGATAATGTGGTACATTTAAAATGCCAAAACATTAGAATATGGATTCAGGTGTCTGCTGGCAGATTGCCGACGCGTGGCGTAAACAACCTATTTCAGATCTTGGAAAGTTAATTTGATCCTCTTATTTATGTAGTCACTTCCTATAGTGGCAAACAATTTGAGCCAATTTACACTGTTGTTAAACATTACGGTGCCGGTGCTTTGCTCTGTAACTGATTGACTAATATTTATTTATAGAAAAGATTTAATATCTTTAATAAATATAAATATTAACGCAGGATATGATTACGATATTACACTGCATTAAACAAAACTATTATAGCGAAGCTACACTTATTCTGCATAAAAAATGTCTGTACATGTCAGAAAAGTATTATTAAATTTGCAACTTAAACATTTAATACTGTTTTAAATACAAAGAGTGAAATAAATGACATTAACTTCAATTCGTATCAGCTATCCATTTAAAGCAAGAAAATCTTAAGAATCTTAAGAATAGAAAAAGTACTATAAGTTAAGGTGATGTTATTGTTTAGCACGATAATTAGAGTTGCTTTAATATTATATAAAAGAGCTTAGATATCTATTAGAAGAACGAAAAGAGAATAAATTATGAAAATCTCTTTGAATCAACTCAGTAAAACACAAAGGATGACGCAATCAGTTCGCCAGTAGCTTATAATGTCTGGATCATGCATGACTAATTTAATATTTCAACTTGTTTGCCCGCCTTATCTGTTGCGGTTTTTAAAATCATACGATCGAATAATGAGGCAAATGTTTGCTTTGGTTCATGACAAATTCGTCGGACATTAAGTAACCATTGTCGAGGTAGATGACCTGTTGTTTGTGTAGAGCGAGGACAGGTTCACGTATCTAGAGAGATTTCAAGACCGTTGCAGACAAATTTGACGATTTCTCTTGTAAGAGTTACACATTTTGTATGTTATACGCGACGACCTACTAAAGTCACACTTAAGGTTTTTTGATGGATTACTTTAACACGTACCTCCGCCTCAGAATAGGTGTCACCCGTTTAGAAGACATTGCCTTACCTGAAAAAAATATATAAACTTGTTTATTTGCAATACGCTAATCTTAAACTAAAATATAATACATAATAATTAAACAAAACAAAAATAGCATGGTCCTATATTTACAATATCTATAACAGGTAAGAAATAATATAAGCAAATGATGGTGCCAATTCTAAACGGATTTCTCTAAACTATAATTCGCTTATTGGAGATTTGGATAATCTGCGTAATGGATTATTTAATATCCTATAAGGGAACTTATAATAAATCTAATATTAAGTGCATAAAAATCAAATTGCGTTTTTGTAACCATTTCAAAAACAATTTCAGTTTTTGGAATAAAGAATTATAAAAATAAGAGAATTATATTACACGTAAGGAAATATTCGTTGACAAAAATACTTGTGTAAATTTCTTGCAATTTCAATTAACATTTCAAAATTAGCTTTCGAATGCACAATACGACACGGCGTCTGGTTATTTTAGAAGACATTCACGTTAGATAAATGTTGTGAATATTCCTGAGTCGATGCAAATGGACACATCTATTTGTACACGAGTTAGTAAATAATAATCGTTGAGAGGCGACATTGAATCTCATTTGTGCAACGGCACACTACAAGAGAACAAGAAAACTTTCCGCTATGGAAATATGAGTTGACATTACAATATAATACAAATACAGAATGCAAAACATTTTAAAATAAATGGTGTCGCTTAGGGACATAAAATAGTTTATTATGATTGTTACAATGTAACTGCTTGTCATGCACTTACAGTAAACATACATAAGTAAATACGCTAATAGATTACTTAATATCTAGTAAATCATATATTCGTTTGCCGTGCATTTTAAATAAATAAGGTTCTTACTATCGCGTTGTTCTTACTATCTTATCGATCGATTTATCGATTTTTATTAGATTTTGAGAGACCGCATTAAAGGCGGTGAAGGTATTGCAATAATTAATACAAACGAGTATATAGGGCAACAGATGATGAGTGATTTTAGCTACTTATAAATATTTGCAGAAGTGTTGCCGGTTATTATATTATGCACTGCCAATTAAAAGGGCTAATCATTTGTGAAGACAAGGAGACAAAACGCCTTCTGCAGCGGACACGTCGACGATGTGTTTGTTGAAAGTGAGTAATGCGATGAAAAAAATTGATATTATCATTTGAGCTCCGAGTTCCTTCACTTACGCAAATAAAACGAAGGAATATAATGCTACTACATCATATCATATATTTTCAGATGGAACCAGCTTAATTACTACCTGCAAATAGTAAAATACTGTCATAAAAGTGGTTTTTATCAATACAAATTATAGTTTATTATGTGTATGATGAGTTTTACATCAGCAAAAACGCTGACAACTATTAGTAATAACATTAACGGTACTAGACCCTATTTTAAGTAATGGCAGCCCAACAAACCTTACAATATGGAGTTATTATCCATTGTGCGAATTATTTGCGCAGCTGTGTTAGAAGGAAGGTAGATAAGTAATGTCCACTATCATTATCCTAACATGAAAACAGTTCCCCATGTCACCTAGCCTATAAGGATTTTAGATAAGCTAAAAACATCATATGACCGTATAGGCAATATATCTATATTAATTATTTGCACCTGCGAATCATTTGTTTCCTTTCCCTTTGGTCTACGTTGCGTTATTTTTAATTCATAATTTATAACAATAGCTTTAGACCGTCATTACGTCCTCATTGATTATTTCTATTACAAAAAAACCATGGCTCCCGAACTGAAGTGGCGAACTAAATGGTATTAATTCAATTAATTCGATAACAGCTTCACCCACGCAAGCATCATGTTCGAAAAACTTATATAACACAAAAAAAACGTGACGTTTTCAAGCACAGTGATGACTTATGTTTTGTTTAGCAATCGTAGAATCCTCAAGAACTAATACTTCTAAATTACAGCCTACAAACATTGAACTTGTACGATTAGTTCGTGAAGTTAAAAAAACACATTATTGACTTTTCTTGCTTTTTGTACGTTTCTGTAAATAAATGTCTATCTATCAATAACAACGTAAATAGTTAACTCGTAATGTCACGTGGTCTTGTATTGAGAACGTGCAAAAACGTGATCTAATTATATTTTCATAACAATCAATTCCACCAGGTCCCCAACCCCATTCAGGCGACGTAACTGTATCACCCTTAGCAATATAACAGAGCCTTTGTGCTGCAAAAACCGTTACAGAGCAGTCCAGCGTACATCTGATATAAAACCTACTGACGGATGGTAACGGTAACCGACATTATATCTTATACACTACAAACTATAGAGCCTTCCTCGATAAATATAGGACGTCAATCTAGGTTACACAGCCTCTGCATCATTATTTATACAAGGCGACTTATAGTATAAAATTTAAATGTCTTCTGTAAGGGACGACTATAACGTTGATTGTATAAGTAAATACTTCAATATATATATTGTGTTCTTCTCAACGTTTTATGTATAATGTTTATTTTATTGAATTAAAATCCCGATTGTATGGTGATATACAAAATGCATAATGTTGTTTCAAATGAAAATGCTGATGATGAAATGAAATACTGGTTAGGCATTTTTTCTAAATAATGTAACCATGTATGTTTATAAGATTTGCAAATGCTTTAAAGCGTAATAAAAGCATCTTGTTAAATCTAAAGCTACTTATCAAATGCGCAGTATAGTAGATTGAAACTCCAACCTCCCACGAATACACGAAAAGACAACTCAGCGGAATAGTATTAACTTCCAACGTTACCTCTACATCTGATTCTATATTTTCTTTATGATCAAAACTGACAATTTATAATACCTGCAGTGTTATGAAATAAAAAGGGAATTCAAAAACTGAAGCCTCTCTACAAAAGTCTAATATAGTTCTTTCACAACTACTACAAGTATATACTGTACTAGTGTCTAGTTTATCGTTAGCTATATTTCGTTACAACATTTGCATCATACTGCATTAAGTTTAGTAGCAATTTTTAATTACATACAAGTAAATCTATTTGCGGAGTGGGTCAATGTCAACTTGAACACTAATTGGAACAGGTTTCGCAATGCGTCCAGAGTTGTCAATCACATTTAGGCCATGAGATGTGTGATTGAACGTAGTATCCACATTGAGTACGTGTCAAATGAAATTTATAATAATCTTGTGTCATAGCCACTCCTCCGAAACGATTTAACCTTTTTATTTGTGTATAGTAGCCCTAAGCATTGGTACTCACCGGTTAAAGGGAGTGGATGGCAGTGGCCTCTTTCTGAGAAACTTATTTCGCTGAAGGAACACGAAAGGCGCAGGGAGACGCTCCTTTACTACGGCGGAGGAGGTTGGGAGGTAGAAAGCGTAAATTTGCGCTTCTCCTTCCTCCTTCTTAAGACCCATAGGAATCTTCCGGAGTGACAGGGTAGATTGCGTCCACCGATCCTCTGGTGCTCCAGTAAAGTATGTCGAGGGTATCGTTCGGCTTTAGTGGGTATTCTGGCTTGTCGGCAGTCTCAAGCTCCCGATAAGATTTTAGGTCTGAGCGGGGTACGCAAAGGTTTTTTCCAGCGTGAAAAAATTGGTAATTCTCAACCTAACCCCACTTCCTATTTTTAAATGCGATATGAAGTTATGCGAATAACCTATTTATTTTTATAAATACTTCATTCTGTTCATGTTTTCAGGACTATTTTTTTGAAACAGCGGTATATTATTTACCTACGAACTTAGTCGAATTAAAAAAAATACCATTCAGCCAATGGTTATAGAGTATAATTGTTTTTCGAGAACTATAGTAATATTCTAAATGAACAAGTTATTCTGTGTGCCTGTCACTTTACCTGAAAAATTTGTTAATCAGAAAGAAAATGTTACATGAAGTTGGTTGAAGGGAATGTGCACTTGCATTTGAACTAAACACAGCAAAATGAATAAGGCAACATTGAGGTAAATATGAATGAAATGGATATGAGGTGAACTCCAAAAGTAGGCAACAGATTTTCATGGCTTTTTTGCATAAACTTTAAATAGATGGTGCCGTACTTTAAATCACACGATAAGTGTACGCAGACGCAGAATTTACGCTGTACAGTTAGTGAATAAAATAGTAAATATATACATATTCTCTATCGGAATCTCAGCGTCTAAACCCTTTAGCATAGGCTTGCATAAAAGTGTATATATATATATATGTATGTATTTATTATTTTTTTCTCTTTTGTTTTAACAAACACCGTCTACCTTCTTGACCGTCTCCCTAACCGCAAGAGTAGTCTGGAAGAGATCGCTATTTCGCGATAAGACCGTCCAATTGCACACTAAATCTATTTAATGTTAAGTTATTGTATTTTACTTTCATCCTCTTTGTCATGTTTAAAAGTATACATCTATCTATCTCTAAGCCTATAAAAAATTTGTCTCATATAGTTTACACCTATTTTTAAGATACTTAAATAAATACTAATTCTACGCAAAATCGCCAGCATTACCTTGTAGAAGAATTATAGAGTTATTGTCGATGGCTACGCTAATGCGATGAGACCATATGTCCAAGTAGGGTAAAATAAGTAAACAATGTTTCTATAAATAAAAGTATATGTTAATTTGAAATACAACATAACACACAACCACACATATGTACATAGCAAGTTTGACTTCTTCAAAGAGTGATAACTCAATGTGTTTTTCCATAAGACTATATATGGTCATAAGAGTCACTGGCCAAAATATATACAGATACAAAGTTTATTTAACTTTGAAGACTAATGTATGATAAGTAAGTCACTAAAAATAAACAGTAAAAAAGTCAATAATGTTGACTGTTATAGAAATGTTCTTTATACCGATTACAAAACTCGGTTAAAACACAAGTTTCGCTGTGGCTTAATGTGAATTTAACCTCACAGTCAGAATTTGTCTCTTAGCATAAGTTATAAACGATTCTACGTTTAGTGAGATTAGTTATATATCAATAAAAACCCTTACCTAATCGTTAAAGCAATTGCAGAAATTAGTGGAAATAGAAATAGATAGACAAAAATCTGTTAATAATCTTGTATATAATAGATTTATCTAACTTTTCGCCTAATTTGATGAACTTACTAACAGAAGCATTACGTCTCAAAGAATATAATATGTCAAAATTTAAGCAGATAAACCATGTTTGTATTGAAAAATGTCACCCAATTTAATATTATACATATATAATAAGTAATATGATCTATCGCTAAAAAATCATTTGCAATTAAAATGAAAGTATTCAATATTTTAGCGAGAAATTACATCCGAATTATGTCTACCTTTTCAACAGGAAAACATGTATATAATGGTGAAGGAAGTAATCAAAATTAATACTATATTTGCATTAAAAATAACTCGTGAGAAGTCTTGCAAAATCCTGTAAGCATAGTTTTATTTGATAAGCTAAACACGACCACGTTTCGCTATGACTCAGTCTGATATTAATTACACACTAAGCAATTTAAGTTTCAGTGGAAACTTTCAACTATCTGCCATTGAAAGTACATACATACATAAAATCACGTCTAATTCCCATAGGGTTAGGCAGAGACCACGTCCATCCACTTGCCACGATCCTTGCATATCACCTTCGCTTCTTTCATTCTCATTAAACCTTTCATACAAGTTCGTCGGTTTAAAGTACTTTTGACCTGACACTTATTTAAAATGTCCTGGATTTGGTCCAGGAACGTTCGCCTTGGTCTTCCCCTTCCAACTTTCGCATTCACTCTTGACTCATAAATCCTTTTTGTCAGTCTCCTTTCATTCATTCTCTCTACATGCCCANCAACGCTCTCATCTCTACCACATTTATTTTACTTTTGTGATTCTTCTGCCATACCCAACATTCACTACCATACATAAACGTTGGCACCAACACTCCTACATGCACTGCCGTGCATTGCCGGGCAGTGCATTGAAAGTCCAATTAAAAAATTGTCCAAGCATTTGGGTGACAATAACAAGATAGAAATTTTCCTTTCCCTTGGGAATTGCAATAGATTATCGGGTTCCAACAAACTATCAAAACTTTTCTTTATATATATTAGCTTTTGCTTAAACTATTATATATAATATATATAAAGAATAGCATACTTATTAAGATAGAAATAACTTGTTGCAAGACCACCTACTACAATGATTTATGTATCAGGATATCACTAATTAATTCTTTCAATTTAAATGGATTTTTCAATACACGATAAGGGCAATAAAACATTCTCTTGTACGCACAATAACCTTCGCCTCACAATTAATTAATTTATATCTCTGTTTACAAACATTCCAGTGTCGGCACATTACTCACCTATCCCGAGAGATCAATTGTAAAACTAAAAATAACGATTTGCGTGTTAGTTACGACAAATATTAGGTCATATCTAAAAAAAATAGTTCGTAAGTTTTTATTGGACATAAAATATCTATCGTAATTGGTATCAATTTTTGTCGGTTTCTGTTCGCGCCAATTGGGCGCGAGAGGGCGCCTCTGCGCTGCTCTATGAGCAAAGAGCAATTTAGTCTATTGATAATCGGTAGTCTGTAGTCGTAAGAAGCCGAACCGAGTTGTCAACCGCGAGGCGTTTCGAACGGGCGAGAAAGAAACCGGTCTCGTGGGTTTTTGCATTGATTTGTCGGGAAAGTGTGGTAATTCACGCGTTTTGCTTTGGTGCGGATGGTTAGGTTAGGTTATTTCTTCCCACGCGGTGGCCCCAGTTGGATTATCCTATTGTTCCTATGTCATTGGAGGAGAAGAGAGGACCTCGTCGCCGACAGCAGCTTTCCGCGACGCTTTGGCAGGTTACAGACACATTCCACCCACCCACTTACAAATACACATCCCGTGATCATTCATCTGCCAGGGCTCGTCGCCGTCGAGGAGATCGGCGTCTGGAGACCAGGTAGGTGCATTATTCATTTATTATGTTCGACGCCTAGGTGGATTCTTCCCTTAACTTTCTCCTCCTGCCGTCTCGGGGACCGACTCGACCTGTACCTTTATGGGCCGGGTCCAGGGTCAGGTCCGCGCTACGGTCACGGCCGGCGTGAACAGTTTCTAATGTCGTAAATGTTATAATTTAATCATGGTGATCCGTCATCGATTTTTATAGTTATTTCATTTAACAAAGATATACTTTATAGTAGCGCATTGTTTATATCAATCCCCAAAATTTCATAAATTGACGGCAAACCATGCAATCAGCAAGATTGTATGAATATTAGAGCGTAGTAGAAAAACTAACATAGGATTTACTATATTTACTTACATTTTGCCATTCGTATGGTTAGTGAAACAAACGGCAGCCTAAAGAGATTGGACGGAAAAAGGGTTGTCAAAAAAATTTTGAAAACGAGTTAATATTAGCAAATTTTTATTAAGGCATACGGACGGCTTTTAAAATCCATCATAATTATACAATGAAAACAATATTGGTATTTTTTTCAGAATGATACTAAAACTATAATTGACTTAATAAATAACCTGGACAATTATATAAATAGTTTTTTTTTATAAAACGTTACTAAGTACGTAAGTGGACATCTATGGTCATGGAGACTTTTCTTATTATATCTGTATTACTAATGCTGCTGTGTAAATATAAGAACATTGCCGTGGCAAAGCCAACATGAAAAACATTCTCATTTGTGAAATAAACTATATTTACTATATATTTAATATAAGCTAAGAACGTCTAGTTCTTGAGATTCCACTAAATGGATTTAAATCTTTTATTTCCAGAAAATCGTACTATAATTTGAAGGATTGCTCAAGCGATAAAAAAGCGTAAGAGCGAATGAATTGCTCTAATTTAAATAAAATAGATTCCAAATTATGTTTTAATGATGATGAGACAAAAAAGGTCACTCAACTGAGTTTGTTGTGGGCTCGAAAAGGAACCCTCATAACTTAAGATTCGCTTTAAATACTATATACCATGCCAACCCTTTCTGATGACCGCTAAGGAGTGTGAACCTCAGAAATAGATGAGGCCACATAACACCCACCGAAAACCTCATCCTCCTTTAATGAGACATCAGGAAAGTAACTCACGCATTATTCTCTGGTGTCCCGGATAAGTCCGACTGAGGATTCATGGGGGAGATTGTTCAATTCAAGCTGTGTTAAGATAAAAAAATCTTAAGCGTTAATTCGCATTTCAAAAGACGCCCCCTTAATGGTATATCGTCCCCTTAAGGATTCTCATGTCCTTCGTAACGCCGTAACACTAGTTGAGATGCTTCAAATAAAACAAGGATTACGAAGAGATTTATGTAATCGCTAGTCTGTTTATTCTGGCATTTGTCCTTCATTTTTCCAGTACAACGGATTTTCCAGTCGTTTTTTTGTCAGTTTATTTATATAGCACTTTGAAACCATATGGAAATACTGCATGCAATAAGTTGCGTTAAATTTGGCAAAGTTGTATATAACGCTCACATTTAAGTATTTACATTATTATAAAACAAAAAAAAAAACAAAACACCCGACTGAGTTTTTTGTGGGCTCTTCTCGGAACAGGGCGTAAAGGAACCCGTGTAACTTTAGGATTTTAAGTCGTTCTGGAGTATCATCATCAGACGTACATTAGATTTAGAGTGTGGAAAAGAAAATATATAAAAAATTATTTGACGATTCAAAATTGCTATAATATGCCTACTTGAATAAAGATATTTTGATTTGATTTGATTTCATATATAAAGGCTTTTTTATTTTTCATGATGGTAGATTTTTTTATTATATAACTAAATTACAAATAGTATAGAGAATTTTATCTTAAAAGTGGGGTGTCCATATTAAGACCAAGGCAAGCAAACTTAGTTCAGCTGTTAGAAAGGTAAAGATAATATAGTGATGTTGAAACTGCTAAAATGGTGTATTTCGCTTATTTTCATAGCATTATGTGTTACGGCATACTGTTATGGGGGAAGGCGGCGGAGATTGAAATTATCTTTATATTGCGAAAAAGTACGACATATAAATTAGGATCTCGAGGTCCCTTAAGAGAAAAATTCAAAGAAATATCAATTCTCACAGTACCGTAGCAATATATATTAAATAAAATTTTATAATGATAATATTCTTTTATACACCAGAAGGATCGAAACACACAGTTTTAATACAAGAAATAAAAACATACTTGTAATGCCATATTTAAGAGTGAAAAAGGTTTAATAAGAAAACTGCCTCATTGGTCTAGTGCCTCACTGGGTTCGAGGCTTGGGTCGGGCCAATTCAAAAATCAATATTGAGTTTTCTATTAAGATTTTCTCAATATTTGCCCGAAGTTGGGAAGTTGGCGGTGTGATCCACCCCCGTGCCTCGGAGAGCACGTTAAGCCGTCGGTTCTGCGCCCGATCTCTTTCCAGTCGTGTCGGATTCCCGTCACATCGGACTATGAGAGTGAAGGAATAGAGAGTGCACTTGCGTACTATGCCTGCCAATCCGCAGTGGAGCAGCGTGGTGGGTCTATAACTAAAAACCCTCGCTCCTCGAAGCGAGGAGGCCTGTGCCCAGCAATGGGACGTTAATGGGCTGCTACTTACGTATACTTACGTAAGTAAGTAGCAGTACGTGCTTTTAAGATCACTGTTGGTTTTGCCTCCACATAGTTATAAGATATATGTTAAAAACGTCCTATTCCAAAAAACATATTATAATATTAAAGATTACTAAAGAGACAAAGTTGCACATGAAAGCTAAACACATTGTAACGTACAAAAACTATGTTTAAAGGAGTAACCGTTGAGTTACTTCTCTGCGGAATCAACTTACCGAACCGGTGGTAGATTTATTACCAACAGAGCCTACTTTAATAACAAATAGGATTTTAATCGCTACTAATATATATAAAGAAGATTAATAAAGCCCTTTTGACAATGCGAATCAATGATTGAATTCCAAGTAGCCTATATACTTTGGTTTAGAAATAAATAATAAAGAATATTCTAAAACTCTTCACCTAGCGATCGCTTTCCGGTTTATTAAGATATCTAGTTAGTAGATTATATTAGTAAACAATTTCGAAATGACCTAACATTTTATGATGATGTTCTATTAATCAAATTGCATATATTAATAAAATATATTTTAGTCAATTTAGTTACCAAACACAAGCTAATGTTTCGTGCTAAACCTGTACAGATATTGCTAAATACACACACATTTCTACAGATTTTCAAAACAGATTTCGGCATTTATATTTCAAGAGTCACGTTGTGCAAATTGCATAGGATTGGCGGAATGATGTTCATATGACATAATCCATACAACTATTTGAAAAGGTTAAATATTTTGCAATATTTATTTTACACTTCATCAATAATCTCTCTAACTCTAACTCAAAAATATAATCCTATGATTAAAAACAAAAATTCTTTATTCCATATTTCTTTTTCTACATTCTTTTCTACTGAATCTTTCCATATGAAAGATCAAATTACAATCTAATGTTAGGAGGGATTTTTTTTAAGTCATGTTCTGAGAAGAACCCACAACAATCTCAGTCCTTTTATTCCCATCATCATTACAATATATATTTTAAATTTATTCTATTTCGATAAGAACAATCCAAACACTCCCACGGTTTAAATATTCCTTCAAATTATATCGGTATTATACTTCGCAACTATTCTTTTAATAAAGAGGTGAGCAATAATGATAATTTAATTAGCAGATAAGAATTAATGTCTGAAGATTATTAACTGTAGATTTGTCTATTATCAAACAAAAAAGTACGAATATTAATTAAAAACAAAATACCCAAAATATATATTGTTTATCAACTTTAATTACTTAATACATCAAACAATAACGAACGTTCGTTGGTTATAAACAATTTCTCGTATCACGATGGAAATCAATTTAATTTAAAACATATCTAATAATTTATGCAAATATTACACATCATTGATATAATTAGCTGATAATGTGATGTTCGCGACAATAAAAATACCGCTGACACGTTTATTTATTTCCGATGAGACGCGATAATGTTTTATTAAAAATGGGTAAACAGAAAATGATTAAATATACATTTTTCTAAATCGTAAGTTTTTAAAGTGAACCTTTTTTAGGCGCATGAGGGTGAAATTTTATACGGATGAAACACGTGATTAGCGTTACGAAGATGTGCATCGTTTTTTATGCTACTGCGTTTGAAGGTTAGGTAGTTTTAATATTTACAATTAACATGTGGCATTTTAATTTGACACTCGTCAATATACTATTTTTCATAAAATATAAATGTTCTATAAATTTTAAATTCAAAAACAAAATTGAATTAGTAATTTCTAATATTGACATTTGTAATTATTTTCGACACTTTTAATATTTTAAGGACAATTAAATTCCTAACATATCTTCCCTTTTTCCTTTCCTCTAAGTCTCGGAAATCTAAATTTTTAGATTTATATAAATATAAACAACACTTAAAAATTGGTTTTCACTTCTGACTTGTGTACTTTGTACACACGCATTTTTTTAAATTTAACAAAACTTTTAAATTTAGAGTTATTGATGAGATGAAGAATGAAAAGAATTTTTAATATGTAGCCACAATAGTAGACAAAACCCTTTATACTCTCTACTTCTCTTCTCTACTGTGTGCTATTTGATCCTAAAGCGCCTGTATGTCTGAGGGAACGCTTTGAGTTCCTTGACGAGTCTCATAATCGACAACTCAGTTCACAAGATAATTAACATAGTATCAAAAATTCCTTCTCACTCTACTTTTTTTCAAAATCTCACTTCAAGCTCTTCGCCTTTGGAATTCACTGCCGATCAAAATAAAATATGCTCAGTTCCATAATTTATTTAAAAAGATGATAAAAGACTACTGCCTGTCCAAGAATTAATTAATTGATACTGTTTTAATAAATTCAGTGGTATTACTATTAGTTGTAAATAGATTGAGTACACCTTTCTCTGCTTCTTTTGCATGTGTCCTTCTAAGCATTTTTGGTTGCCTGGAACAGATCGCTATTTCAGCGATAAGGCCGCCAATTGTACTCCATAATGTATAGGGTTATATCTTAACTGCATTGTTTTTTTTATATATTGGGTGTGCAATAAAGAGTTTTGTATTGTACTCTATAGGTACGCGAGGCGAGAGAGACGCCGAAACAAGTGGGAAGAGAGGCGACGTGGCGACAATTTGCCATGGCATGCATCGGTCTCACGCGCCGCTATAGATATTTTACATCAAATCATCTTACGTCGCAATGTTTGTTATAGAATTCCTCCAAAATGACTTGAACGATTTTTATGAAATTTAATTCGTCTGAGAATAGGTCTGAAAGTATTCTTATTCCACCTATCCACACTCCCTATTTCTAATTGCGATAAAAATTTGCGAGAATCGAATAATTAAAATATAACTTTAAAATAGCAAGAAATTACTTAAAGTGCTTTTTGACATCACGACAAAAGCTATCAACAGTATCATCAATAATCCAATTGGAATATAATAAGTACGTAAACGATACGAATACGTAAAAATAAACACTTATTTAGGTATCGAATTCAAATTTCAAACGCATATTTCTATACAAAAATGTGCGCTCTTGCTCGATTGGGGATCACGTTACCGACAACGTGTATAGATTTGCATAAACTGATAACACGATATTCCCACCCATTATCGATTTAGTAGTGTCACGTGGTGATGAAAAAACTGGATTACTGTCGTTGAGGTTTTGATTTAGAAAATAAAACGTCTGTTTATCTATCGGCCACAATGTTATTTACATCGGAGACCTAAAAAATAACCCGTTTATCTTATTTTCGTATCGGAAATTGTAACGTGACAGATTTTATTTCAAAGTTCCTTGTCAATATCCTGAACATGGAATAAGATAATGTTAATAAGAGTTTCGGTCTCGGTGGCCAATCTCAAGCAGTGATTAACTATCTACGTAAGAGGTATTAAACTATTGCAACATATACGCAAGCACGTGCACTCTTTATTCTTTATTTCTTATAGACCTATGAAGCAGCAGATTTGATAAAACCGGAGAGAGATCAGACGCAAGTTTAACGGCTTAACGTGCTCTCAGAGGCACGAGAGTTTCTAAAGAGAAAACGTAATATTAATTTTGAGTTAGACCTACTAGGTACTGCTATTTTTCATCCATCATCAAGGAAACTCTTTAATCGATAATATGACCGCTAATGTAATTACGTGAGCGAGCTGGTCAGCCAATTAATTTATCTACCAAATCTAATAAAATAATGTGTAACGATATCTTCCAGAAGCCGTTTAACATAGTAAAGTAAGTAAGTAGCAGCCCATTAACGTCCCACTGCTGGGTGCAGGCCTCCTCACTCCTAGGAGCGAGGGTTAGAGCATAGACCTACCACGCTGCTCCACTGCGGATTGGCAGGCATAGTACACAAGTGCACTCTCTATTCCTTCACTCTCATAGTCCGATGTGACGAGAATTCGACACGACCGGAGAGAGATCAGGCGCAGGACCGACGGCTTAACGTGCTCTCCGAGGCACGGGGGTGGATCACACCGCCAACTTCCCAACTTCGGGCAAATATTGAGAAAATCTTAATAGAAAACTCAATATTGATTTTTGAATTGGCCCGACCCGGGACTCGAACCCAGGACCTCATGTCTGTAGTCGAACATGCTAACCACTAGACCAATGAGGCAGTTAAGTTGAGTGAGTTTAACATATGCTAGTACTTAATAATATAACACATAATTTCGGTATAGGTTCATAAATATAAACTTCAACAAAAATGAAAAAAAAATCTATGCATTTTAAATTTTAGTCAGAAACAAGAAAGTAGATCAACATTAAATATCGATTTGATTATAAAGTGACACATGGATAGGTATCACTAAATAAAAGCTCGTAAACATGAACTCTCCGCTTGGCCTCTCCGCTTCGTATCTCAATTATATATAAAAAAAAACAGGTCTGAATATTGCGGGATGATGTCATCATATTATCTATAACCACTTCCGCGTCAGAGATATAAGACTATTTAAAAGACGTCTAAATATATGCGGTTTTAAGTTGCTGCGGTTCAATTTGCTTCACTGAAGACATGATTTAGTTTCAACAAAGGATTTGTATTCATTATGCAAATTGCTTTCTGCTTTATGGGTTTGCTATTCAGGTGGATTGTCACCACAGAAAACCAATGTTAGTTGTTACGATGATGCACTATAATGATATATTTATATAAAGTTTATTAAACGTGCAACAATTAATATGTTTTCAAATTAAACCTATTGTATTATTAACTAAAAGACTTTAATACTGCAATTAAATTTATTTGCACCAATGTAATGAGGTAATTTATACGGTTTTTAATTGTTACAGAATACTGAGTTTAAATTCAAATGCATTAGAATTGGAGACGATTAAAATATCTCAGTAAAATGAGTAGAAAAAAAGGAAATACTTTATTAAATTATGTCCACATTTTGAAGGTATTGTAGCTCACAACCATATTTATCATTATAACTTCCTATATTTAGAAATTTTAGGGAATTGAATCGGTCACTTAAGAGCGAAATGTGTACTCGCATCATTATGGCAGAAACAGGCAGAAAAAAGGAATTAATAAAACCGTATGATTTAAAGAAATGATGGGAGTGGTGTACTCAAAGAAGTGTGTGAAGACGATTATTATTTCTATAAAGTATATGGTATAACCTCTCTATTTACAAATCTTTATTACCTATTTATTTAAGAATATCAATGGGTATTTTCTAATTAGTTTATATTATGCTCTACCAATTAATATATGATTCACCTTAACAATGCAAACAACTTCAAGTTTAACTTTCAGGTTGTGAGCAGTGTTATGTGAAGATTCTAGAAATACATCAATTGTTCAATAGAATCTCGACCGTATTCCTCAGAAATAAAGTTTTATTTAAAATTATCTTTGCTCGTCCTTGAAAGTGTCATTAACAAGCCCTGTCCTTGTGCGGGCGGATACATGGAAACTTCCCAAGGCTGCAATAACGCGTAGATTAGTTTCAGTGTCAAATGACTTATATACCTACTTCATAACTTGCTGAAATGTGAGAATGGTGCGGCAATTTCCAACGCAAAATGAGCTTTATTATTTATAGGCTATTTACTTGAAAAAATTATGCAAAACCTTCAATAACTTTAAAATAACTCTGTGATTAGCTGAAAATATATGTTGTTATATATTTTTATATCGTCACTTCTATGTGTGAGATTTTATTTAAATTCATTTCAGAGGGACAAATCCATTGCTTCATTTGTATATATATATATATATATATATATATATATATATATAAAGAAACACATACATACATTACGCCTCATTCCTATAGGGATAGTAGAGACCACGTCCTTCTACTTTCCACGATCCTTGCATATCTCTTTCGCTTCTTTCATTCTCATTTAATCTTTATACAAATTCGTCAGTTCAGGGTTGACTCTTGACCTGACCCTTATTTAAAATGTCCTGGTTTTGGTCCAGGAACGTTCGCCTTGGTCTTGCCCTTCCAACTTTGGTCTCTATATCTTCTTTTATACTATAACAAAGAAACAAATAAAAGAGACTTCGTTATTGGATTAAAGACCCTAATATGCTTCTATTTTAAATACCTTTGTACCTAAGCAAGCTTCCCTTTTTAGAGATGCCTGAGCAGGAATTGAATGCGCTACTTCTGTGAAAGAAAACTTATCTTACCACGGGGTGATCATGCTTCTATAAAAATATACAGTTGCTGTGCACATATCTACTCACTCTTGTTACGTAATTTACGTTTTACTTTTGTGGATACTTATCTAAACACTACGACTGGAATTACATCTCTTCGTCAACATCTGAGGTTCTATTAAACAAATAACAGAGGAACGTGATGGTAGTTGCAGTATTCCTGTCGTTTCGGTGTGACAGCTCTGAGTGAGGTGGAAGAATAACAGATTGATTTGCCCGCTCCATAATACATTTTTCGCGTCATTACCGGTCACGAGCGACTCGAAACACGCCGTCGAGATAGTTCGGTCGTGACTGGGAACGCTCTCGATCGAACACAAAGAGAAGTTTAATGGATCTATATAAAATATCACTATTTTTCCCGTCCTGACGGCAACAGTGATTATCAACGATAACAGACGACATAACAACCTATATAAATTCTCACATATTCATCACGGAAGTAACTTAGAAGAAACAAGAAGTTTTTGTCTTGTTAAGTATATCAGCAGTTATTATAGGTGTATAAACTACAAAGGTAAGAGAATATCAGCTAGTAATTATACAGAGCTTCACATTATTCTGGCAATCACACATTCTCAGGATACTCATTAAAATCAGATCTTTCTTGTCTTGTAAGATGTCGCAGGTAACAAATTGTGCTGGTAAAAAAATAAAAAGTTGTCTGGGAAATTGGATAAGTGCAAAACATTTGGATGATATTATCTTTAACTTGCGATAGCATAAATTAAACGATAGTATAAAATAAACAAATCAGTAAGACTATGAGAAAAATCAAGGATACTGCAACTTCGTCAAAATGATGACTGGAAATTGATCTCAGGTTAAAATATTAATTTCACTCTTTTGTTTTTTTATTTATTTATTTTAGGTCGCTTTATAACTACTAAGGTCATTAGCGACTACAATGTCTCCAACAGGATTTATAAGAACTTATAAAAATTAATCATTTTTATAAACTTTACAGGGTTCATATTGTTGTCGCTGTGATAAACTCAAATTTAAAGTATTTATTCGAGCAGCTTTTTACAGCATTCTTGTATCGTCAAATATATATTTTTTCCACACACTAATTTTAATGTACGACTTAAACTAAAGGGATATTTTGCGCCCTGTACTGAAATATAAACGTTTTGTGACTTATGTATTTTAAAAATAAACACATCAATTTTATCTTCCCTAGACTCTTTCAGTAAGAGGCCACTAAGAACAAAACCACATCTTTTTTATATCTTTTATATTTCTATTTTATAGGTTGTAAGCGCAAAGCATTATGATTTATTTTTGATTTCTTACTATAGTTAATTAATATAAATGTTTGTCAATGTCAAAATAAGCAAGGCTACACCAGTGTTAGTGTAATTATTGTTAATTCTACCTTCACTTTTAACTTCTCACTTAGCTCAGAAACAATTAGTCGATGTCATAAATTTTTTGTAATGACTACTTGAGCACCATTCTAATAGTTCATTGTTATATAGTGTATAAAGATTTAGCGTGTTAATGTGGTCTTGCTTGATGATACAGTTCGAAATGGTAACGCTCTAATCTGGTAAGAAGATATAGAAACCATTAATAGGTAAATAATCTATTAATAGTTTCTATACGAGTACAGCATCGCGCAAGAAAGTAATTTTTGTTGATCGCTTGTCACAGCTGAAACCTTCCACAAGTGCAGACTTAGGCCAGATAGACATTACGAATTTCTAAATTTGTATTTCTAGGAGTCCAACCCAAAACCTTGGCTTGCGAATTGAGCGCTCGTACCATTGTGACAGAGAGATTGTGAAGTTTCCATTAACAATCATAGTAATTAAAAAGCAGGTGGTAAAAAAGGAAGTAGCAGCCCATTAACATTCCACTGTTGGGCACAGACCTCCTCATTCATAGGAGAGAGAATTTTCAGAGCATAGACCCACAACCACCAGGAAAGGCAGTTAATACTTAAGACTTTATTACTGGAGGTTGCCCGTTTATGCAAAATTTAAATCGCAAGTTAATTCTTCTGTAAGAGTTTTAAAAACGTTAACGGTTTCTAAGACCTTGGTGATACTTCATAAATAAATAACTAGATCTATATCACAACATCATCAAATATACATCTTAGAAAATAAATTTACAATAATTATTTTCTAAGATATAAATAGTGATAGTAATTGAAGATATACTCGTATATATCGAAGAATAAGAGAGAACGGAGAAGCATAAAGCACAGGGGCGTAGGGTTCTCCGCCGACATCGTTATTAATTGGATCTATTATTTAATTTCTTATTCTGTGGGCGTTCGTGGGTAATGTTGGTGCAATCAAACACTTTATTAATTAACTCGGATTATAATGTTCAATCACTTAATGTTCCCGATATCAATTTACACAAACTCATTAACACTAATAGCTAGGAACGCGACAGTTTCAATAGTCGACCACTCTGGCCGACCGCCACTCGAGAACTCCCGAGAGACGGGCCGGACTGCCACTTATTGACTCTGCCCCCATGCCGATACAAAGATGGCGCCAGCGTTCCAAAGACCAGCGATCCACAGACTCTTGCACTCCGACATACATATCATGTCTTGATGGAGTGTGTGCGGAACGAAGCATTTAGAAGTAATTGCACTCTACAACTAGGATATAAGTTAGATATAGTCGACTTCATTACCCAATTAGCATACCCTTACTGTAAGAAGACAAAAATTGAATATAAATTAGTTAAGATTTATTTTAAGGCTAGATGATAAGCCGAAATTATATTTAATTGCATATTATGTTTAACGTTGATTAAACATAATAGTGACATAGTCGCATGGTGACTAAGCTCCTTAAATAAAGAGAAAAAAATTAGTGATAGTGATAAATTATATGACTATATTGATAAAGGTTTAGAAGAACCTGCAAATATTACCTTGTTTTATAGCTACAATTGACCTCGACAAGCCTACATTTTTACCGCTGATTGACAGACCGCGGTGCATGATGAATTGCGAATGGCAAATCTATACTACAATGAGATTTATTCCGGCCATCGAACTCGTTGGCAGTTGCTAGGCGGCATATAACGGGGCCTAACTTATTCGGGGTACAGTAATTCGCGATTTACAAGCACTAATTATGTGAGATTTAAAATATAAATCATTCTCATTTGCTTCTACTAACTGTTACTGAGAAACCATGGGCTCAACTCGGCGAACATAATGGTTTCAAAATATTATAAAAACAATATTTTAATTGTTGTTATTATCAGTTTTGGCAATCTACTAATTCACATGCATCACAATGTCATGAAAAATATTAACATAATTGTTGGTATATCTTTGTCTTATACAGAATTGCAAACAAACAAGATTGTAGTCGAAAATACTTAGTAGTAGATAAATACCCATGATTTCATTAAATTTGTAAATGTGTTATAGTTATATTATTGGTTGAGACAATCAAATATTGTTGAAGTATTATATTGTATATTGACTATTGCGGAAGTATCAGTGTTGTTGCGATTATATTTTAAAAGAAGATGGTCTATTGAGTATTGTGGAGGTATCTGTATAATGCTGAATAAGATAGTGCCTTGGCTTATTTTATAGTTGCAACATTTGGCGGTAAACACCCTCATTGGTGTTTAGATATAATTGCCTAATTTGTGAAAAGCTATAAAAGGTTATGTATCGTAGAAATCAGTTCAGTTCTCAGTTTTAATCAACGTCAGCTAACAATTGTGTATTAAGTAAATTGCGCTGCTTTGCGATACAAAGCTAAGAGTATTTCTCAAAATTAAAAACCATGTCTTATTAATGTGTCTTTTTGTGTTTTATATTTAATGTAAATGGATGTTGATGATGCAATTGTATGTCTATGAATTCAATAATAACATGAGTAGAAAAAAGTAACTATTGATATTCTTGTCGGATTCTTCTCAAAAGTGAATATTTTCTGAACCGGTGGTAGTTTTTGACGAATATTGGAAGAGAATACAGCTTTTGAAAAATGTGCATTGTTTGATTAATTGAATATATTATTCGACCTTCCTTTCAAAAGTTCCTTGATTAAAAACTTTAATATATAACCTCATTGGTCATAATTATCGGGAACGTATTTCTGGTCATTTTTATGTATACTTTTCTTAGTTAATAATGACATAATCTACGATTGTAATCGGAGTCACCTTGGATCTATATGATTATGACATAACTAGCTGATCTGTGCCACATTTGTTTGCGTCACATAAATGTTAGAGAGAAAAAAAACAAATTTGATTTTCATATAAAGTTAATGTGTTATCTTTAATAGAAAAGCACACATTCTCGTGAACTTGTGAAGAATTCTATTGACCATCTAACATGATCCGTTTTCGCATAACATGCAATAGAAACTCCCAAAAAGAAAAATGCACCCTTTTTTGTAACATTTTTCATTTGAACTCAGATGCTATTAGTCGTAAGCTAATGTCATATTGCATACAGTATTCGTCGATAAATGGGCAATCAAACAGCGAAATTAAGCAAAATTAATCCGCATCAGTAGTTCCTGAGATATGTGCATTAAACCAAACATCCAAAGCCTTCACCTTTATGTAATAATATGGTGATTTCAGAACTTTGAGGGTAAAATGTGTACGGATGAAACGCGTGATTAGCGCCACGAAGATGTACAGCGTGTTTTATGCTAATTCGTTTAAAGGTTACCTAGTTTTAATATTTACTAATAACATGTGGCATTTTAATTTGCCACTTGTCATTTAATAATCTTATAATTTTTTTCATAAATTATAAAATCAAAAACAAATATTTAATTAATAATTTCTAATATTTACAAAACACACGTGACATTTTTTTGTCATTTGAGATTTCAATAAATTATTTGTGTTAATTTTCGACACTTTTAATATTTTATTGACAATTAAATTCATTGAATTCCTAGCATATGTTCATTTTTCCCTCCTTCTAAGTCTACGAAATCCCAAGCTTTGGATTTTTATAAATATAAACGAGATTTTACTTCTGGCATGTGTATTTTGTACGCACGCACTTTTAACATTTTTTCATGATTCCTCTAATCCATTTCACAATAAAATATAAATGCATATTTCTATATTACAACAGAAATATGTTCTCAAAGTTTCTTTGTAGTTACTTTATAATTTTATTACCTTTTAGAATATGCCAAATTCCTCCAACTATTTACACCGATAATATTTAGTTTACAGCTTTAAACAAATGTAAATTATTTATTCCATTTGCAGTATAAACTATTCATTCAATATAAATTGGATTACATGATCTTGATTGACAGTAAATTGTACTACCTGTTCATGAAGTGTAAAATTTAACTAACAGGTTCTATTTGATTTACCTATTTCTATTTCCATGATAATGATCAATTAGTTGTGTTCCGTAACGGTGTTGCATTTCTCGACTGTTATAAATGTTGTGCGGAGATAACTGGTTGCCTTATATAATTATTAAGTTCTAGTATTTCATTGAGCGTGATGTATAAGGTCATGTCAAGCAAACAGCTCAGACTTTTACGGTCATATAGATAAAAATTGTTATCTATTTAAGCTCGGGAGACAAAGCTAGGTAGCATATTTCATAGCATACCTCTATCAATTACGTACATTTCACTGTTTTAATTCTTTAGTGACACCTCTCGAACATATATAATTGAATCTCCGATTTTTTTTTATACTTATATAAAAATTCCGTCACAGTGTTTGACCACGATTATCTTCTAAACTACTGCACCGATTTTGACGATTTCATTTACCATATTTCTGGTTTGTTTTAACGTAAAATATAAGAAAGGTTTATTTTATGAGAAATCATTAATTATGATTTCTGTTACCAACTAAGTTACATTAACATTATACATTTAAGTGTAAAGCAATTTAACAAATTGACACATTTGCCATCGATAAGCAACATTTATGTCTCATTTTGATAGAGAAATAGCATAAAAAAGTTTACTTAAAAAAATTCTTGAATTATAATTGACACACTTCATAATGACTGAATTTTTAATAAAATAATGCCAAGTGTGTCGTTTATAAACAGTATATTTACACTTGCACATGAAACTGTTTAATATTGCAAGACGCTTCTTTTATAAATAATAACTATCAGCACATATTTTATATTTCCATTTACCCACTTAAGGTAATTGAAGCTCTTGTGACTTTTCAGTTTGCTTCACTATCATTATTTAACCAGATTGTATAGAATTTTTACGACAAAGCATTTTATTTCTACGGTGTATTACTTTTAATTAATTTTATAACTTAAAATTATAGATAACTTATAACATATTTATTGCACTTAAAAACTTTTGTACTTGACGATCCATTAGCGTGCAAACATTACTAGATATGTTAATGTATTTTACATGGCTTTTTATCTGTTTAGGCTTTATGTTATTTATTTACCATTAACGCTCACTTCAACTTTATTACAATAATTACAAATATGTATAATTTTACACATTATTCATGACGTCATTATTAATATTCTCTTAGAAAACCACCGTTGGCCACAAATAGGGCTCTCAAACTGTAAAAGTGGGGTTACAAACGATATACATTATTTTATAACATTGATTTTGCACAAGTCGGACTGTGGTTTTCAAGGCAAATCTTGTGAAAAGTATTTAATATTATCCTTAAATAAAATATAGAGTTTTTTAGGACATAGTTTCACCGAGCTGCTGACAAATCCCCGATTACTTCCGGAGTATATATTTCCCGACAACGTTATCCTTCACCAAAAAGCACAATGATGAATTAAAAAGAATATTAGAGCCCCAAGTTTCTTTTTACAAAGAAAAACCTTAGCGGTAACACCCGCGACATCGTTCATGGCTTTTACCATTGTATCCATATTTGAATTTTTTTTTAAATCAACTAAGTTAACAATACTAGACGGTTTTTACTGTGCAAATGTAAGACTTCTTGATCGTATTATCACTAATTTAATTGTATGTAAATTTTATATACGAGCATCTGAAAAGATATCATCTTAATATTGAAACTTGAACTTGAACCCCACTGTGTTGGTGTTGCACACACAGGTTCTTTATACTGTGTATATGGAAATCCATTTTTAGTGAGTGTTTACCTCACAAAAGGAATGTATGGTATGCCGAAATTCAAGTTATTTTGCTATTAAAGTTGGAGACGCATCCCAGAAACATTGAAACCGGTCCAATCACTTTAAAATTATGAATTGTGCAACGAATGCCTTTGTTATAGACTAGCTGTCGAGCACAGCTGTCACGCGCGTAGTTCCCCATCCCGCGGAAATATGGGGAAATACAGATTGAATTGAAAACCTAAACCATTCTCTAATACCTTTGAAAATACAAAAAAGGTATACAAAAAAATCTGGCCAAACATTTTTTTTGCGACGTTTTAGAAGCAGTTTAGCATCACCTAATAATTTTCTATATATAGATATAATATGTTTGAAGATTTTATTCATTTTTCTTCTTCTGGTACACAAGAAAGCGGATTACACCTTTTCTCGGTTATAAATATAAAAATATATAAATGGCTGTTGCACATACATTAATTATGTAAGCCATATAAGTCGTCAATGGTGTGGTAGTTAAATTTTTATGCAGCACAAAATTGCATAATGTCATGTACGCTTTTTTTCCTTTGATTATGTGTACTCATAAGTGCGTAAGTAATTGTCGTCCGAGTTGTCTCAGATTACAGCTTTCTCAAAGTAACTCAGATGTTAAAAGGTGTAGATTACGTCTAGATCCAACAAAAAAGAAACCAATATAAAAAGGTTAAAGCCATCGAGAAATTTTAAAATTAGATAGACATTCTGTTAAATTCGCATTGATCGTTTTTGTGCAGTCACATTTTATATAATTTGACATCAGTAACAGGATTCGCGTATTAAAGGAACATTTGCACCACGGAACTCGTTAGATATAGCAGAAATTAAGTCATTAAATTTACTAAGGGTCGCAGAGTGGACGAAATTCGATAAAAATAATAAGTTACTAAGCTTCTCTTATCAAAGACTCAAAAGTTGTTTCAATAATCTATTTTTAAGTAATTCAATATGTAATTTCTTAAAAAAAATTGTCGACGAGAGGGTGCACGGAAATGTATTTCTAATTATGGTAAGGTAAGTAGCAGCCCATTGACGTCCCACAGCTGGGCACAAGCCTCCTCACTTATGGGAGAGTGAGTTTCCAGAGCATAGACCCTCTACGCTACTCCACTGGGGGTTGGCAGGCATAATACACAAGTGCGCTCTCTATTCCTTCACTGATAGGCCGAAGTGATGAGAAGCCGAAAACGGAAGAGATCAGGCGCAGGACCGACGGCTTAACGTGCTCTTCGAGGCCAGGGGATGGAACACACTGCCAACTTCCAAACTTCGGACCAGGACTCGAACCCAGGATCACATGTCTGTAGCTGAACATGCTAACCACAAGACCAATAAGGCAGCCTTCTAATGATGAGATAATAAAATAAATAAAATATAACAATAAGTCCCTATATCCCGACGTCATGGCATCACGTGCGGACGGCTGGAACAATTTCGATAATTCTTTTGTTGTTCTGTCATCATCAGGAGAACGTTCTTATGAAAGAAAAAATTAACAAAGTTACGTAGAATTCAGAAATTTTAAGAAAACCTAACCACCATAGTAACTTTTCTAACGTAATTTCCTTAAAGGTGTTGACAATATAAACTTTTTTAATGTAACCTTATTTCATTTGACTTAATTGTCAGCGATTCACAAATACGCATCTATTTTTTTAATGTGTTTGATGTGCATAATTAAAAAAAAAAATTATTATTGTGCACTCCTCTATATATTCTAAAAGTGGGAAATAACACATATACAAATTCGTAAAAATATACAGATGTCTTTGTTTCTTTGCTTTTCCTTTAAAAATAGGAGAAATTAATAATACGATTTAGTTTTCATAAGCTCCTTTTTAAATCATGTAATATTGAGTATATTAACTAGTATATTAGTAGGAAAACTAAATCGTATTATTAAGTTTTAATTACGTTGGCAACCCTAAATTTGGCTCCCACTTCTGATCCCTGAGGGGATGAATGTAAAAAAAGGTAACTTTCGTATAGCAACAGTGTTACTTTGGTTAACAGGGGTTGGGTAATGAACGAAGGGTGTAAAGTGTATCATATATGTATGTATTGTTCAATATACATACGTACAAAAGGCACCAATTTTTTTCTTCTTAGAATGACTTCATTGTAAAACAATCAAAGGTCGTAAGAAATAGTTTAACTAAAATAACCTTTAATTTAAAGGATGGTTTATAAAAACACCACTACTGAAGCGTAAAGGGCCTCCCGGGGTATTTAAGTATTACGTATGTATTATAATTACAGTTCGTGATAAACTAAGATATACTAACTACGTCATTGGTCTAGTGGTTAGCATTTTCAACTACAGACATGAGGTCCTGGGTGCGATTCTCCGGTCGGGCCAATTTAAAATCGATATTGACTTTTCTATTAAGATTTTCTCAATATTTGCCTGAAGTTGGGAAGTTGACGGTGATCTCCACCCGGGTGCATGCATGTTATGTTGGCGGTCCTGAGCCTGATCTCTCTCTGATCGTGTCGGATTCCCGTCATATCGGACTATGAGTGTGCATTTGTGTGCTATGCCTGCCAATCCGCAGTGGAGCAGCGTGGTGGGTCTATGCTCTAATATGACTGAGGCGGCCTGTGCCCAGCAGTGGGACGTTAATGGGCTGCTACTTACTTTTACGTATGTATGTATATGTCAAATTAAATAACATAATATCGAAGTCAATCGTAATAAACGATTTAAATGGTCCGTTATCATCTTTTCCTCTTAAATTACATAACTGTGAATGTAAATAACAGACTAAGAAACGAAGTGTATAATAGTATCCGATCTTGTTTTAAATTAAGATATCTATATTGGAATTATTTATTTATTGACACGTATATAAATCTCGTTTCCCAAAGTTTGTGGCCACTGGACTCAGATTTTGATGAAATTTTCGATACTGTGCCTAATTTGGTTTAACTTATGGACACATAGGATAGTTTTCATTTTAATTTATAACAGAAAAAATCTGGCACATATTATGTCAACCGAGAGATCGTTAAGTATTAATACTGCTGTTATATGCTGAACAATACTTATAGTATAAATATAAATAGTATGAATATAAATATAAATAAATATTTGTTACTAACTACCTACACTTATTTATAAATTATTGCCAGCGAATGCCTACGTTATAAATTATCTATGTTGTTTTCCGCATCTTTGTATAATTGAAGTCACGTATAAATATCGATAATTCGCTAACTATCGTATTTATTTTGAATCAAACTCACAAACAATGACTACAAAAACTGATGTATGATCGCATAAGCCTGTCAGCTACTTTACATAAATAGCAAAAGTCCCAGGGTTGGATACTTATCAGTGCAAATATAGGAATTTGTATTTTTAGTTTATCGATAACTAGTGGAAGGCGTCAGCCATAGCTAGTTACCAACCTACCAGCAAACGTGCAAATATCGTTCTGGTATTGTCACTTCACATCACTTGCCATCCACCAGAGCAGATTACATTCAAATGCTAAAAAAAAAAGAAGGATAACACAAATAATATCGTTCAAACCACCAATTCTTATGGCAAATAAATCAAATAGGGAATTTGTCAATATACAAACATCCATAAAAATATATATTATAGAAGCTACAGAAGATACGCACAAAGCCTTTCAATCTTTATTATCAAGGTTAACGTATGATCAATATCTTGAAAATAATAATATCCAGCGTTTTTTATATCCTGAACGTCAAAATTAAAATAAAATCTTTTGCAATGGCAAGTCTCATTAAAATGGAATAATATTTTTAATGCACGAACATGACAGTTCAATTTAACTTTATTGCCAGTGTAACCTTCAATAAAATCCTCGTGTCATTATCGATGTATAAAAAATCTTTTATGCGATTTATCTTGAGAAAATTCTAGTATATGATCCTAGATTTCTACAATAACTTATATGCAGATAAAAAATTAAAACTTTGTACATAAGGAGAGTCACACATATCCTACAAATACAGGATTATAAATACGAAAGTTACTGAGGAATGATATAATTTCAGAATGTGTAACATTATATAATAAAACAAATACTGTAACATTTAGAATCTATAGAAAAAAATGTTTCTACCTATGTCCCTTTTAGATTTAGTTCATTAAACTAAAACTCATCACGAAAAATAACGATTGATTTTAAATTGAACTAAACGATTTCTATAATAATGTAGACGCTCCCTAAGTAAAGATTTTCGCAAAAAACATTATTCAACTATCTTTATAAATTGCAAAACATAATATCTTAATAATAACTTCAACTGGTACTTAGTTAGCAAAGCTGTATAGTTATTTTTAATAAGACATACCTACTCATCAATTCACCTGTTCGCATTTTTCTATCGAAAATTGCTTTGCACGTACAAACACCAGAAATATACCGAACGCAACTCTGCAATATTTTTGTGTATTATTTATTAAGCAATTTGCATTATTATCATCGACTTCTCTTTGAGATATTTTCTAAGAAATAGAGTATGCAAATCATTGTTCTTCTATAGAAATTATATACGTATTTAAAACGTATTTATTTAGTGTATGTTTTGGAGCTGATTAAACTCTTTTATGGTTTTATTTTTATCGATTTTTTAAAAACAGCTAAACTAAATTATGAAAACAATAATACACAGGAAATTTGACGAGAAGTTTTAGATTGGTTTTATTCTAAAATAATTCTGCAGATAAAATAACATAAAATCACCGAAAACTATTCGCGAATATCCCAATGTTACGAGACAGAAAAAGCAATATTTGACTGAACCAAAGTCGAGTGGAGCAATTTAGCAAGCTGAATTTAAATATTAAATTATGTAATTACAATGGAGCTCCTCAATAGTCTGATTAAATTAAACATCACGTCATAACGAGCGAAATGAAATTTCAGTCTTCTAACATAATCATTATAAACCGTTAACCGGTACAAAAACTTCATTTTAAAATGTTATCTGAAAGCGGTTAATTTAATATTCATATGTTTGATAGTTAAGGTCCGGTAGTTGGTAATTTTGACTTCTAATTAAATGTGTAACAAATTAATGCTGGTTGCACTTGAAAAAGTGCGATTAAACAAGGTTGACGAAACTAAAATAGAATTTTGCTTTAGAAAAGGTCTTTAGAAGCCGGAAACAACCGGAAGAATGACCTCAATGGCGTAATGCGAGGTCTCACCTGTTTGGGGACCCAGCATCATAAGCTCTCCATATAGGTTTAGCTTTCTATCGGACTGCCTAAAAAGGACAGTAATGTTTTTGAGGAGGCCTCGATGTAATCACGACCTCTATTTATTTTGCCCGCTTGCTTTCTCTCAACAAAATCCTCAAGTCGAATTCATCGGGGCGCCAGACCTGAATGCGTCAGCGGACATCTGAAACCCATCACCTGGATGAAGTGGGTTCAGCGGGGTTTTAGCGGGTATTCTGGTATAGCTAACAAGTCCCACACTCTCGGATGGATGTTTATACTTCATCCGGCGTGCATTAAGCATTTCCAAGCGAAAATAAAAACCACGACCGCCCTGTCAATAGCGAAACGACAGAAAAAAGATCGTTATTCACCGTGACACCAGGACTCCCACCGTGGAGGCATTCGTCCGGTAGTTGGCGATGAGTAAGTCCGCCACGCGGAGAACACCCCACATACACACCTCCACGGCATTGACAGCTCGAACCCAAGGGCAGCAAACCTTGGGCGTCCCCTGCCTCGTGAGCTCTTGCTGTCACCGCCTACTGATGTAGGCGATGATGAGGACGGATTGGACAACTTACGGAAATGACCTAGATGGACCCGCTAGAATAACCGGCGGGAACCAGCCCATATGGTTGCGGGCAAAATAGATTATCAGGTATAAAATTAATGCCTGAGAAAGATGCTCAGGTAAGGAGGCAGTGCCTCGTTTTAGGTTAGCGTTTGACTGTAATCTCACCTGATGATTACTGATGGTACAGTCAAAGATGGAAGCGCGCTAACATGGTAAGAGGTAATCTACATCTATTTTTTCTACACTGCTTCGTAATAGAAAGCATTTTTTTTGCTTCTTCAAGTTACTAACCACGGACGAAGACAAATTAGAAAACGCGATCGCATAGATATGTCTGACGAAGCGAATACTCTCAACGTTAAACCAATGAGGCCGCCAATTTACGTTAGAAAAGAACTTTAACAGGCATAAATAAACAGTCGGAAGAAATACCTCAATGGCACAACGCGAGGTCTCGGCTGACAGGGGACTCTGCCTTTATACAGATTTAGTTCTAAATGACGAACGAAATCTGCAATGTAATATTTTCGAGGACACCTGGATGTGACCACGACATGACCGAAACGATAGAGAAAAATGATTTCAAGCTTCTATAGGTTTTTATTCCACAATACTTAAAACTATTTAATTTACGTTACGTACGTCACGTTACGTTATCTACTCACGATCCTAATTAAAAATTAATTTAACTTTTTTGGATGACTTATTTAATCCTGCCATATAGGAATCAACATTAAGTTCTCAAATACTGTCATGTATAATATTGTAATATGTCATATGAATACTACCTAAAGGATAATGAACTTAATGTATACACGTATGAACCGTTAAGAGATCAAAAAATGGCTGCAATATTTTGTACCAATACTATGCGAAGTAGATCAGCTTGCTTTCATTTATTTTATGAAATAATCTTTTGATAGAATTTCAAATAAATAAAGAAAAAATCTCTATTAGGACATCAATATGTAACCGAAAATCATTCATACGCGATATCACACTCTAAAACATTAATATAAATTATGGAGTAATGAACCATATAACGTAATTGCATATTGTAATTGCATTGATCTATAAATATAATAAGAACCAAAGACAAATAGTATAGCAAAAAATATTGTAAAAATAGTGCTGACATGTAAACTTGTAAAGTTGTTGTAGTAAACATTAAAGTTGTCTACTGCGTAGCAACGACCCGACGGCATCGACATTTTTGTTATCCGACACCTATACGTTTGAGCGTATTTAAATAAATGAAAAACGAGCACAACATGAAAAAAACACATGCAAACATGTTCACATTTCACCTCGCAAAAAACGTTTTAAAATATCAGAAATGAATACGTGGCTACGTGTGCGGACTGCCGCTCCGCACCGCATCATTGCCGTGACATCCAAATTGAAGTCAACGAACTCGCGCAAAAACCAGCAATAACTCCCCATTGACAGCCTCCTATTCTTGGACCATGACATAAGCACTCAGCTAAAGTCCCGAATTATGAACACAAGAACAACAAATAGCGTCGAGACCCTATAAAATGCTGCAAATAGCAGTTTTATTAGAACGTCGTGCAAATATTTTCGATTCAATATTATGCACAGTTATTCAAACGAGTACCTGACTATATTTAGTGGGTATAACATCGCGGGATATCTATAACGGCATAAACAAGAATGACTACTATGCTTTGTTTTGATATTGTCAAGTATATGATCATCGATTTTATATCTAAAAGAATTGACTTCCGACATATTGAAGAAAACAGAGTATATCTGGCCCAAGGTACTTTAATAGAGGGATGCACATTTTTTTTAAGTATACTAAATAAATTTAAGGATAACTCATTTTCATACTCAACTCGTTGGTACTAAATGCATGATGAAATATACCAAATTATAAAATTTATAGTTTTGAATTCTTTCCAGTCAACCGATGGTTTACTTCGGAAAAATTGCCTTTGAAACAAAATAAAAAAACTATACCATTACAAAATGAAACTATAACATTTTTATTGATCTAATTATACTGAAATTGCTTAAGCAAATAATGAATTGAAGATCGTAACTCTAACCAAGCTATCCTTAGCCCTCGTGTTATTGTTTACATAAATTCACAAGCCAGATGTTAATGCATGCCATGGCATGTCAAGTGTCTATTAAAGTATGATAAGCTACCTACTCAAGTTCGTTATCGTTTGAAACATTGTCGTGTTATTAAGTTTTCTGGCAACATTGTTTAGTTCTGTCAACGACACTTCCTATGTCAGAAGCGATGTGATGACTGACAGTTTGAGTTTCGGATGAAAGGACGTCATGTGAAGCTTTGGTAATGCGCTTAAGGCGTCATGATTATATGTAGGGCACTAAGATTCTTAAAATACTAATGTAAATCGTTTCTCAGAACTACTCGAAAGACATAAATAATAAATAGAATTAAGATCTCCTTTGTTTTTTATTTATACTAAAGAATTTACACAGAGAGTAGAAGATATCTTAAACAAAAATCTTAATCAAATTACTTTTTATAATTCTAATAATTTAAAACGTAAATTCTATATAAAGGAATATTAAAACTAAAAGAATAATTACGTAGGTTAAAAACGCTTTTCAAATATTTAGTTCTTTTTTTGTTGGTGAGGAAGTACCATACGGAGTAAAAACTTGACCGAATCCTGTAGATATTGTTTCGTTTAAAGGTATAAAAAAGGGTACGCCTTCTAATGTCCCATCCCTGGGTACAGGCTCTTTATTATAAAAGAGTGTTTGTCTAGGTTTAATTTTAGGTAATCTTAATTTTTTTAACAGGACACAATCGCGGATGTTTATAAGTAAGCATTAAAAAATTCTAGTTTTTTTATTTAAGACACAAATATATACACATATTAAATAGATTTGAAAAGTTACATCTTAGCCGCTCGTTGATTCACATGATTTGCACATTACAGCAGATGCTAAAAACTGCCATTAGTGCTTTATTTGGCGAAATGGTAGCCATTTGTCTTACTGCGCGGCATTGACATTGACGGCATGAGGATAATTACATATAATCCGTCTTCGGATCCGCAATTATTAAGCCTGAACATATAATAACTTAAAATTAGCTGATCCATTGTATGTTATAAATTACTATATACAACAAATATACAAAGACGTAAATTTAACAGACAACACAAAAAATAACAATAACACAACACAAAGTTACTTATAAAAAATACAAGCATGCATGCAAATAATGCAGTAAAAAATTAACAACTTCGCATATACCAAAACCTAAGCCCATAAAAAATGATCTTTTAAGTAGCACCAACACCTTCATATTGTTGACTAATTAATGTAAATACTAGCTTTGTTTTGTCAAAAAGAACGATATGTTATGTATAATTTGTTAATGTTGCTAAATTATTATTTTTATAAATGATTTGATTACAGAAACTCGTGTTTTGATAGAAAAGTGGAAATAAAAATAACTACTTTCCTTGAGTTGATCCATAACAAGATTTTCCAAAGGATTATACGCTCTAGTTCTAAAATGGCGATAATTAAAATTATAAATCTCATATTGAATTACATTTTTTCTTGACATGAGTCTGATATAACCATTATAATATAGTTGAATGAGCAAGATGTAGCAAATGTGCATTATTCAAATAAATTTTCATGGTTAATAGTAAATCTAATCGGTTTCTGGATCGTCCAGCGAATAAATCGTCAAAAAATCCTAATAGTAATGATTTTGTACACAAAAAAAAATTAAAATAGCAACATCAAACAAGTTTGCTTTAAAAGCACAAAGCAGAAACAATCATAAAGCGTTGGACAACAAAGCTAGTATTTGTTAATAACAACAATATAGCCAAACTGTCCTATCACGGCGCTACCTTGTATGCTGTCTTTCAGATGGTGGTGGAGAAGGAGCACGCGACGTGGCGCTTGAGCCGCGTGCTTCCGCCGCGACCGTAGGGCTGCCAGTACCGCTGCCGCCCAGCGCCAACGCCAACCCGGAGATGCTGCCGACACATCACTAGGTCACCACAGCCCTAGCGTCGAGCCTATCGGCACCAGTACTTACCTGCTCCAATTTCAATTCAATTCCAGTTCACTAACTGAGCCATTTCTATTCGGTAATCTAATCCTGTTAATCAAGCACTCATTGTGTTTTGACTTTGTTAGCAAGAGTTGAAACTAACTGCGGAAACGCACTAAACAAGTAAGTGGCAAAATATAAATCGTTATCGATTTAACGAAACGCATATTTAACTAAGTAACACTTCTCATCTTAGGAATGTAGGTAGACTGATGAACCTCTCGCTAACCCAAACAGAAACTTTTGGAAAACACAATGTTAAATTTAACACCAGGGATTCTCAAAAAGTCTACGTATGTAACTACATGGCAGTTGATGACATTACTCATGTGAATACTGGAGCAGATAAGGCCGCTAATATGGAACTAGAATCGATATACTATCAAGGAACTAGCCTAGATAAAAATACACACAACAATATTATCATTTAGTACAGTTTGCTAAAGTGGATGGTACACACAAAAATATCCCGCCAAGGTGAAAAAAGATGTTCACTAAATTAGCTTCGTTAAATAGTATTATAACAGCCGAGCGAAGCAGAACATTCTCAGCAGGGTGAAGAATTACATAAGCAGTGATATTGATGTTAGTGGCAAGGCATCGAGGGTGTCGTTAATATTAGGTAACGCAAGCAAGCTGATTGATATGTTTAAACTTAAGTGACAGATTTGTCATGCAAAACCAAACATAAGGTCCTAGCGCCATTCGTGATCGTCGATATCAATCATCTCAAGCTATAGTAGAGAACACGCAGCGCGTTGCGTGTCATTGTGCGTCCCTCCAAGCAGTATAATTTTACATATTCTGTGTTCAAGCAAGTGCGATTGCTAATATCTTATATAAAATAAAGATCAATCTTGTATTAAATCTATATTGCACAACATCTGACTTTGTTAAAGATTAAAACTCGGATCTTAGACATCACTGGAATAAAATGTAAAAAAATGAAGATGAACACAAAGGTTTAACCATTTATGCGACTGAAGTATAAATCGCCGTCTAAAAAGTGGGCCAAGTGAATGATGATAAGCACTCCATTCAGTTGCCAGTCACGGGTTGAGACAGATCAAGAGTCGGTAGGAAGTCGTCTAGAGATCTGTCACGCGGCGATAGTGGGCGAGAACAGGCAATTAGCGGCGATCCACGTCAGAACTAGCAACGATTCTAACAAACAGACGGTGTATGAATGAACTATCAGGGATCAAAATCGCGAGCTTATACCAAACACTAATTATTTCCTACCGTACGCGCGCATCTCATTATTTTGAAATGCGTCCAGTGATAAAGGAAATATAATCATGGGCGTGCTTGTAATTCATTTCGCAATACTTTTGCAATATAAAAAAGCAAATAATTTAAATGTTAATGTTTATTAATAAATTGTGGCTAATGTAAAGAAAAGATACATGATAAATACGTATAATAGTGTTTACAAAGTCATTAATATAGACATTTTTGGTGACAGCTGTCAAATTAAAAAAAAAAGAAATTATGATTACTTTTTCGCTCAGCTGGTTGGATGAATTTCGCTTTATTGTAATTAATATTTTTATTAAATGTAAGAATTTGTTTCCTTCTTTTGGTTTTGTAGTTTGCTTACATGTTCTATAATTGTTTAAATTGTTAACAGTAAGAATTAGCATGCTCCGACTACCTATAAGTAGGTCTACAATTTTAACTAGTATTTAAGATTTGTTGCTATATCAATTGTAACCTGTTGGTGTCCTAATAAATAAAAGTCTGTAATGTTATTTGCAATTTGTGAAATCGAATCGACACAAAAATTAGTCAGGACAAACAAAACTGCTTGTTTAATTTTGTATTCCATGCAGAAAATAATCATAAAAACTTAAATTGACATTACTGGTAAGGTCATAAATCTCATAAGAAGAATTTACGATTTCTTTAGCTCCTCTAGATTACGTATATAATCATCAACAGACAGATTAGAAATAGATAATATAATGCGATATGTGAGGTTATAAAGCGGAAAGTCACAAAACATTTCCTGCGAATTTCTTTTATATGTAAACAAAATATTATCAGCAAATTCATTAAAATGTTAATTTCCGCTACATTTTAATGTCTGCAGTCAAACGCCAGGGTGACGTCATAAGGCATGAGGTCACACATTTTGGCGGAAGTCTTCATCGCAACAAAGGACATTAACATTGTATTTGGATCATGGTACGCAATTCTATATATGTAATTATATACATTGGAAAGAATTTCTGCATTTAAAATTGAATATTTTACTTTTAAACAACAGTTTGACTCTAGTTTCAACATTGCATACCAGAAAATAAATGATATTACAATTTTTTATTACTTTGTTTTCGAGTAATTTTAACTTATTTTATTTTCAAAAAGTAATAATTAAATGTTCATTATTTTTAGTACAGGTAAACGACTGCGACGGCTTTTTGCCTAATATTACCATAAGATTATCATAGGAAAAAAAAATAAAATTGAACACCACATAAAAATATAATCATGGTTATTCTTTTTATCACTAATATCTGAAAAATGATCACTAGAGAATAAATTTATGAATTCCGTGAATTATAATTAGAAATAATTTTACTATTTAAAAACATACAACTATATATGTACCTATGTGTATATATATAACAAATAGTTTTATTAAGTTTTTTTAGTTGTTACGATTATAAAAATAATGTTTTGACATTCGGGTGTCTTGTGTACAACTAAAAAAACGTATTAAAACTATTTATTATATATACATACGTATATAGTCGTAAGTTTTTAAATAGTAAAATTATTTCTGATTGTTTTAAACTTTTTCAAAATAAAATAGGCACTGGACGAAGAACATTTATCTCAAAGGATAAAGAAACCTAAAGAACTTTTAGTAAATGCCATTTCCTCTTTAATAAACTGTCTCTGTGTACCGGCTGTAATAAAATCATATTAAAGTCGTAAAAATCACTTCCTTAGACTTTTACTGTCACACAGAAAGTGCAATAAAGGATTTCAATTCTTAAAAAAAAAATGATTTCATTTTAGCGTTTTGCAACGTTTTCTTATCGTGACAACGGTATTTTTGCCTCTCAAAGCTTTTACAAATTATGAACTGTTATGACCTGAGCGTGATAGTTTAAAAAATCATTGTGCGCTGCCAAACAATACAGTTAAGAAAAAAGTATGATGCAATACGATCTCAGATAGCAATGACTAAAAATAAGTTGTAAAGGAATTGACATTAATTGATGGCAGAGACTTTAGTATACACAAATAAAGTAATACAAATCAAAACGATTGTTCAATTCTCGAACCGGTTAATGAACAAACAATTTTAAGAAACAAAAAATATCTTTCGTACCGTACAGATTAAAATTTGAATATGATGTCACCTTTTTTTAACCAGGAACTAAAATGCCTCCTCTAGCTAAAACTATATTTGTATCGTCACAATAGTAACTTATAGGGCACTATAGTTAAATTTTATGAACCATGACCACATTATAATCGAGACGTCTGTCAGCCAAAAGCCAGAATGGCTGTCTTCCCTTTACTTATTCAACTCATAGACTGCTGTTATTCCATCGCTACTTGTATAATATCAACGTCAATGTGTAAATTGAGGACTAGTTAGTGAAAGCTCCCAAAATTTCAATGTGATATATTTGATTGGGATACATATTTGAAGAGCAGCACTACTATTGCAGGTAAACGGTACTTTCGTTTGTTTAGTGCACATTATTAACGAAAGTAAAACTATGGCATTTAACAATAAGAAATTATAATGCTCAAATTGTTGCATTGGTCCATATACGAATAACCCATTGACATTAAGCTTTTCCGATCCAGTATGATCGCATTTAATGCTGGTCTACTATACTGAAGATAGAGGTTTATATTGAAGAATTCTTTTGGCTGTATGCAGTTTAACCTCTTCCGCATGTAATGGATATCTACCTAGAATGAAGTTACAGTGGAGCATGAAGGCTGGACTTTTGTAAGCAAGAGCACTGCCTCCATTTTAAAGCATTGGTATTTGAAAATATAAGGATAAAAAGTAACGCCTAACTGTGTATTCCTCCCCGTTCATTATCTTATACAAATAGACGACTGATATCCAAAGGATCAAAAGGATCTTAATCTTAACCCACTTTTTAAACTTTGGATTAAATATATACTTGAATGACAAAAAATTCTATAATCTCCTCATAATTTGTTGTACTGATAAGAATGCAAATGAGATAACCACTTGACCAATGAGACATTTGAGTTTAAAATAATGCAAAACAGAAACAAAGCATATAGTAGGAAATGCAATAATATAATAAAATAAGTGTCGCAGTGACCGATGTCGTGCGACCTCGCTAATTCACATGCAAATTAAAGCTTTAATTACCGCAAGTACAGAGCGATATTTACGATTCTGTGAAGGACTGCGCCGTTAGCAATGTGTTTATAAACAATGTATGAATAACCTTTGAATAATTTTAGTAAACGCTTTGTAATGTTACGAAGGTCATCGCTATCCAAATTGATTGAGACGAAAACCAAGTTCGCATGTTTAAAAACTTTCTCTGTTTGACGATTTCGAAACCCATATAAGGGGCGTTACCAATACTTAGAAACATTTTCTTTTATACATTCGTATACATGACACAAGTACATAAAAAAGTAAATCATTTATGAAAGAGAAACTGTTTTCCATCGTTTATCTTCTTAAATTTGTTCGGCCATATATCACATGTTGCGTTACAGGCGATCGGGGCAAAGTGAAAAGAATAAGCACTGAGCGCAACAGAGCTGCCATAGCCAATATGACGGCACCCATGGATCACACAGATATCTGGTAAAAAACAATTTATTTCTTCAAAGCGCAAATGATCTGCCGAAACTGCTCACAAAAACCATAGCTTCGTCGCCCAATAAATAAAAAATGATTTAATAACGCAAGCTTAGTTTGGGATTAAGATTAAGAATGTTGTCATTGGACATTATAAATCTTCAACTCCTAACTAAACGGTACGACAGTTAAATATTTGGAACCGTACCCAAGGTGTCACGCAGCGAATTAACTAGCGAGCCAAGATACAATGAAGAGTCATGAAAAAGCAATGACACATTGCATCACATCTAAATATAGTCCAAGTTTCCGGTGGGCTCAAGGTCACCGGCGAAGGTTACGAAAGTGAAACGAATATATATCTATAATTAAAGATCTAATTACACGACGTGTAAACAATTGTAAGCAGCCTGTCATATTAACAAGGTGTGTTATTATAAGTGATGCAATAAATATTCAACCATTATTTACTATTCAGCCCATTCCATTTAACGATACTTCTAAATATTATTAAAATATGATAGCAGACTTCTAAATGTTATAGTTCTATATAATCCTCTCGCTGATTCATAGATATGTCAAGGAATTTAAATTTTAGCTGTCTTAATCGAATACTTCTCCCTTGCCTTTTTCCATCTTAATAAAATCGGCTTTCCAGACAGTTCTGTCTGATGGTCATCGTCATGTAACATTAAATATCACTTTGGACACTTGTCAACCACGTACTTATCAAATTACGTAGTAAATGGAATAACGTGGTTCTTTTTTAACCATTAAGGGACAGGCATTTTTGCAAAGTGGTCTTCCAGCCTTTTTCACGCACCAACGCAATATTTTTATATGAAATCCCAGGTTTTTTAAGATGCGTCATGACTTGCATGCCAAAACTAAATATAAAATGCAAATCAATGCGGAACAATAGGGAAATTTTAATTTCTTCAACAAATTTCTTGGTAAAATTAAGATGGACTTGGATTCCGTGAAACGATTCCAATAAAATTGGGTCACAGTGACAAATGTAAACAAAACCCAGAACTCAGAGGATATGAGGAAAACTGAACTGAAACGCCCTTTTAATTACCCAACAAGTATTCTACATTGTCATGATGATTGATGGCTTGATAGAGATAATATTGTACTGCAACACGTACTGCATTTATGTTCATGATTGCAGTGAGTCATGAAATACATGGAACTGGGCGACATTCCGTGTTAACACGCCAAATAATCATAAAACCTTTATACCCTATAACTGTTAAACCTGAAAACCGTTTTAAATATCGCTTAGAGTATATTATGGTGAACAAAGGAATTTCTAACGTTGAGTTATAAAGAAAGGAAACGAATTCCTTTACTATGTAAATATTTTTAAAAGTATCATATTTACTGATGTATCCAGAGATGTATGTGTCCAGAGATAATAAAGCAATGAAAAGTACTTCAACAAACATATGGAGTTAGACATGGAATCAATCAAAACTCGGTTTTACAATAAATATATTTTTCGTATAACTACAGATACATAACTAGTGCATGACAACTGTTCAAGTGACCAAAATGGAAAATTTAATTGCAATACTGCATAGGAATTTAGAACATTCTGGCAAATTTTCAATTTAGGGAACGACACGGCGTGATTTGAAATAAAATTGGCTCCGTCGTTTGAAAACCAATAAATTGATTGTGTCTAATTGGAGAATGTGTGTTGGCAGTAAGCTTTATTGGTGTTTACATTCTATTACTAACATGTACGAAGCCAGTTTCAATGCAAGTGGTAAATACCCTTGATGTGTTAATTAGTTCATATTATTGTAATTTTCTTTTATATGTAAGGTTTTTCTCCTACCTTGTTGTTACCATTACTATCTGTCTGCTTATTCAGGAAAATCCTAAAAGAGGGAAGATTTAGGCAGACGAAAGGGCTACAATTAGTAATACAACACTCTAACTTTATTTATAGGTAATCTTTTAGTTTTACTTAAAGATAACCTAGTAGAGCCGGTTGGGTCGTAGGTATAAAAACAGAAGCGCATTTATTCCTAAGAATCTTGTAATACCAGGGTCATAAAAAGGCCACAATCAACGTCTTGAACTAGTAGCACATATGCCTGGTTCAGATTATCAGACTGCCGATTGTATATCTAGGTCGTAGCATTTTGTTTTTGTAATATTTATCTAGAACACTTTATAGTCAAGTGAATTAGTTAATATGTTTTTCTTATTAAATAATTTGAAATCACTCCACCTTATCATGGGTAAAAGCCCATAGCTATAGTTAGTCATTCCCTATTTCAATGCAGATTGGCATGCTAACGATATCCTAAAATTGTACAATAGTCCATTTCTTCATCCTAAAATACAACGATTAATAAATCTTATTAATAATTGATGAGCTCTTTAAACACTATTTTCTTGTATTTATGATAGCAACTTCCTGTATAATTCCTACCTGTAATATATAAATTCTTTTGCTTAACGAAAAAACCGATAAAGATATTGAATTTGTTAATTAATTAACCCTTTCATGTTTCTAAGCTCGTCAACCATAAAAGTACACAATCATTTACGTAAAATCCAGTTTCACCATATCAAATTGTTTTGGTTACTTAATAGATGCAAGTTGTCGCACAAAGCTAACATTTTGGGGGAAAGTTAAAACAATAATTATGAATGTTAAAGAATAGTTAGCTGACGCATAAAAAGTGTGTTGAAATGTGGCAATTTTGTATAAGACAAATAACAACACCTATTGGTCAATCGCAGTACTAATAGATGCTAATGCTAAATAACGTTGGTTAGTGTTTATTTATACACCGCTTAAACTGATAAATAATATTAAAACTAGTACACAAAGGACACCTTATCCCTATGTTTATGTGAAAATTTCCACGGTAATGGGGAATTTAAGGCGTAAATATAATTAAGTAGAATCACATAGAAATGTGGTAAGGTTTGCTAGCACATATGCAACCATAGTATAAATTTTCGTTGAACAAAACTTTTTAAATAATACCCTACAGTCACGATTCTGAGTAACAATAAAGCTATATCTTTCGCCTCTTTGTATATTATATTAACACAATGGCTTCTCTTGGCATTGGTAAAGGCGATAACACATCGACTTCTGGAGTACTCAAAAAGACGCATCTAAAATGAAAACGTTGTAAATCATAATGTTGACCTTAAAGGCGAATGCGACACTGCAATTTCTATGTTGTAAAAGTATCTTTATTGCTTTATAGTTAGGGTTAAATTTAGAAAAAATGCTCTATTACATTTTCTGTTGCCTTTATGAAGTGATAAAAGGTAGAACAATTGCCCTTTATTTTGCCATCGAGAACTTCTATTCTAAGAAAGACTGAAGACTTGACTATATGGTCTGTTATATGACTTGTATGATCTTCGTTTGACGGCTTCTTGGCAGACTATTGGATAAACCGTTAAGTTGCGATATTTAAATAAGAATTTAGAAACCCGTGTAAATCATTATAACACCTCTCTGATACCAGGACATTAAGATTATGTTTGAAATATTAGACGAGACAATATCTAAGGACTAAAAGAAAAAGGTAAATAAATAACAGTCACGTGAATGTGGAAAAGGCCCTAATGATTAGTGTGGAAAACAATAGTAATCAAGGACCTACTTACCTAGTTCAATGCGGGCAGGCAATCTTAGTATATTCCAGAATTACTTCCGAATATTCACGTTGTTTATTATGTTTGCCTCTAAAAATGCATAACCATGTATTTTAAATAACAATTAGGTACCATTATTATAAGAGAACTTGGAATCAATGTTTTCCTTGTCTGATTTAAGACATAAACTCGACAATTTACAGCAATTATTAAATCAATGTTGCAAAAAAAAAACAATTTTAGCGGGGGGAAAAATGTCACCGGAAAAAGTGCCGCCAGATGCAAATATAAACCGACTTTAGCACCAACGCCTGTCAGGTTGATTTGAAATTAAAATTTCCGCAAAGCAATCGCAATGAATTATGCAATTCGCTAGGTTTTCGCGATGAGTTCTTTTTATTTTTAAATAATAAATATAAACATGAAACTTTATCTGGATAACTACGTTCAAAATATTATTTGCCCTATTAAAACAATAATTTTTAGGTATTCTTCAAGGTACGTAAGGTTGATACCAATTTTTGTAATCTATATATCATTCGTATTAGAATTCTAAGAGATCAAACTCAACAAAACTACCAGACCGCCAAGCAAACAAGGCAGTCATATACGAAATAAATAATGACCACCACATTTATCATGTTACAATTAGGTACGAAGGTCAAAGCCTCTCAAAGAGCAACTTTACTTATTGATCTCTTGTTTAACCCACTATTCATCACATTATATTGTAACATTACAATAAATATAAGTCAATAGCTAAAGGCTGGTTACGAAACTGCGAAGGCCAAACAGCAATTATTTTATGTAAAAAAATGATACCCAGTTAAATTTGAATCTAACCTTGGTTGGAAAACGGACAAAAAATGCCATAGGCCCGGATTATATAAAACTTGACTCCGTCGTCAAAATATAAATGATACAGAATTATTTTATTTTTATACTATATACTATACTAAATATATACTAGTAAAATAAAATGATGTAAGCTTTAAGAACACTTTTAAAAATAGGTAAGAAAAAAGTAAGTAGCATCCCAATAACGTCCCACTGCTGGGCACAGGCCTTTTCACTCATATGAGAGAGGGTTTTTAGAGCATAGACCTACCACGCTGCTCCTCTGCGGATTAGCAGGCATGGTACACAAGTGTACTCTCTATTCCTTCACTCTCATAGTCCGACATGACGGCAATCCGACACCACCGGAGAGAGATACATACATATCGTCACGCCTCATTCCCATAAGGGTAGGCAGAGACAACATCCTTCCACTTGCAACGATCCTTGCATATCTCCTTCGCTTCTTTCATTTTCATTATACCTTTCTTACAGATTTGTCTGTTTAAAGTACTCTTGACTTGGCCCTTATTTAAAATTTCCTGGATTTGATCCAGGAACGTTCGCCTTGGTCTTCCCCTTCCAACTTTCGCATTTACTCTTGACTCATAAATCCTTTTTGTCAGTCTCCTTTCATTCATTCTCTCTACATGCCCAAACCATCTAAGCTTACCTTTCTCAATTTTAGTCACTACATCTTCTTTTAAACCACAACGTTCTCTTATCACACTATTTCTTACTCTGTCACTCAGTTTTAATCCACTCATACCACAAATATAGGTACTTGCACAAATTATTTCAAATTTATTTTACTAATGATATATTAAAGAACGCCTTGAAATTTAAAGTTTAAATCTATATATTCCTTTGTACGAATTACATGTTGTTTTACAGCTATAAGGATGCTTCGTCTACAAACATGAATTATGAGCGAATTTAAACTGCTATAGGACTTCCTGATAGATGCGAAACCTTCTATAATGTGAACGTAGTGGACAATTTTACGAAGAATTTGAATTGCACGTGCTGAATAACCCACACATTTTAATCACGTTTCACGGATTTTAATAACAGTGTCGCAGCGGTATGTGCATATAATATGTGGCATAGATCCAGAAGCGAAACTACCGCGGAAAATAACTACTGGAATATAAATTATTATTGGACGCGCAAGCCGGATAATTTCAGGCATGGACGACAACAGGTGGTTTTGAATTTTACTGAATCTGACAAGCTTCGACAACGCAACGACGGAAAAAGATTTTGCGCGCATGTTATTATTTTCGCACTGAAAAATATATCGATAGTTTTCATTAGTGTTAGTATACTGCTGCAATGAGTAAGTTAAAGATGCCCGAATGTTCCGTAAAATAAAGGGGAAAATTTATAAGACGATCGTAAGACCTGTCATCCTGTATGGATCAGAGTGCTGGGCCACCAAAGGGGAGAATAAAAGGAAATTGAATGCAGCGGAGATGGGAATGTTGAGATGGATGTGACAAAATTAGATAAGATTAAGAATAAGCATATTAGAGAAAGTGTAAAAGTAGCACCAGTAACCTAGAAGTTAAGGAGTGGAAGGCTATCCTGGTATTCTAAATATGATGGTAAGCGGCAGGGCCGGGAGAGGGCGACCAAAAAAGTGTGGATGAAATGTGTGAAAGAGGATATGTGTGTAAGGGGTGTGAATGTAGAAATGACAGCGGATAGAGTGTAGTGGCGAAAGAAAACATGCTGTGCCGTCCCAACCTAGTGGGATAAGGGCAAGAAAATGATGATGACAGTTGCCATGATGATCTAATGGTCGGATCTTGTTCGGAGAAGTCGCTTCGTATCTTGAGCATACATGTTTTTCTTTATAAAAAGAAGCTTACAAGCCTAATTGTTCTTTCCAACTTTATCTTTGTGCTTTTCGGTGAAGCAAAACATCGCGGGGAAACCTGTATATCTCTGAAGCAATTCTGAAGTCTCCCCTACGAGTAAGAGGGCCCTTGCCCAATAGTAGGACGTTAATAGGCTGCCACTTACCTTTTTAAATTTACAGAACTGAATTTTGTTTTACAATTAAATACACAAAAATATTTATAGCACAAAATAAATGTATAAATTAAGCTGTACCATACGAAAAGCGTTTCTGTGAATAATTGCTTGAATAATAAACTTAGTTAATTCAAGGTCAATTCGGAATATTAATTCATTATTTCTTTAATTAATTAGATGAATATATAATGAATGCTAATATATTATTATTAAATATATTAGGAACAAATAGCCACGAATGAAAACACAGGGTTTGTAAAGAAAAAATATTTTTACAATAGCTCGATAACCCCGGTTCGGTGATCAGTCTGATTAACCTTTAAGCTTGGAATGTTTCGTTCTCATTGAAATCCATCAAGTTTAAACTAGCTGAAATAAGTCTCTTCAAAATCTTTTCGAGAGAATTGACCTCTATTTCTACTAGTTCCAGTTTATTTTTTGGGCCAAACGTATATACGAGGTTTCTATATAACCTTGAAGATCCCATTCCTCTATAAACCAAACTTCATCCAAAGTAAATTAATAGTTTACTAAGGTAAACGTAACTAGCACAGACTTATGTAACAGTTTGGAGATTTTTTTTGTTTCCAGGCTATAGAACACATCAATTTCAGTTATATTGTATATATTTAAAAACATACGAGTCCCTAGCCGCTGGGTTGTCTGGAAGAGATCGCCATTTAGAGATAAGACCGCCCAGTTTCACACAAAATCTAGTTTATGATAAGCTATTGTATCTTCCTTTCGTCTTTTTTGCGGTGTTCAAGAAAGTATACATCTATCTGTTCACATAAATATATGTGAAATAAATAAATGAACTTTGATATTTATAATATTAATGGAGATTTAAAGCTGTAATAGTTCGTGGCACTGGAATGTATTATAACTAAATTCGCGTGTCCCGGTTCGGGCGTTAACGTAAACAAGGCGTAAACGTGTCAACAGCAGCGCTGCGTCGGCGTCACACTCCTAGTTAGGCCATATCTGTCAAGACAACATTTCGACACGACGCCTTAAAATAATCCTGTGTAAATACTGTTTGTGTATAAAGACCTACACACTGAGAAGTCATTTTTTTTGCTGCCACATTAGATTAGATTACGAACTCTGAAGGAGGAGAATAGGAATCAGATGACGTTTATACAATCCTACCCCCTATAGAGAATCTATGAGCCATAAACCAGAGATGAACGCTTTAAAAAACTGTCTTCCCATTCGAATATGATCACGGTCCCCCTGGGTTTTAGTTGGTATTCTGGCACTGCTGGCGAGTCCCACTTTCCCGTCTATCACTTTTTTTGCGCTGGGAAATGCCTTTCCGGATAAGGAAATTGGGACTCGGCGAGAGAGGAGGCCTCTAAAAGCCAGCGGAAACTCTACTACCCATTAAAACCCAGCGGAACCGTTTTCATCTGTAAGTGAGATACCAGAGGTTCAGCTTGCGCATTCATCCCTGATGCCCGACTAAAGATTCATGGAGGAAGGAGCACGTGCGTCAACAAGCGCCGCCTAATGAATACTCCTTCAGCGGTGAGAGGGAGCTTCTTCTGCATTCTTCCTCTCTCGTTCGGGGGCCTTCTTTAGCAAGATTATAGTCTCGCAGAAGAAGGTCACTTCCGCTCAACATCCCTCACTGGGCGTGGTGCGTAAATGCATTTCCCATCGAAAAAAAAGATTGCGATTGCAAATAATAGACTATCCTGTAAGAGAAAAGTCTCTACAATACGAGCAGACACTACTTGAAACTTTGTTTGAATTTCTTTAATTAATAAGAGCACAAGGCACTGGTTTCAACCTCGATTTTTATTTATCTTATGCGGAAGTTATTTATCTTATATTAAAAGAATTTCGTGAATGAAACTGCCCAAGAGCGCGATTTCATTAATAAAACAGTCGATAACTTTGTATTCTTAAAACACTTGAACAGTTAGCAGATTCGCGAAATTATACAATTTTTCAGTTTGTTTATTTTCGCATCTGGCTCCGGACTGGCGCCGAACTCACCTTGACCGGGGTATTCGTTGGGTACAACAAACCAATGAAATTTGACCTTTCCTCCCTCGCAAAATATTCTCAACATTAGAATCAACAGGTGTATTGTATTGTGGTTCCAAAGACCTTTGTATAGTGGGTATATTAGAATTCTTGTACGCATAAACATTGTTGATTCTGAATATGTACACAGCTTTGGTCCGCTCTGGTACGGATCAATTTTACATATAAAATCCGAAGTATTATCGAGACCAATAAATTATTCTTCTCCGCATTAAGTAATGACGTTATTAAGAGAGTCAACTGAAGTTCAATAACAACAGACGTTTTAAAAACGGGCTTCAGGTAGCTTGTAGTAATAATAATCCAAGACGACATAAAATCGCAAGTTTAATGACTATTCATGATGATAAACAGACCGAAAATGATGAATGAACGAACGGAGATGCTACAGCTTATTAACACTAAAACTGAACTATTAATAATATTAATCGAAATAATGTCTGTTTAAAGAAACTTAATTGTTAGACCAAAGATTAGGTTACAATGAATATGTCGCTTAATTATATCGATCTACTCGTTGTCATTTCGTCCTCAAAGTGTTTACGGTCTTTTTATGCGTAGTCGTGATATATTTCAGTCGAGGTTATCGGGTAGTCTATTTATATTGTAATGTTTCGTTGTAAGTTTAATATATTGAGCGGAGACTGTCGTCTCAGGTTATGCGTAATGAATTTAGACTAATCCGACGGAAAAAATATGTACAGTTCACCCGTATTTTGATATTATATACCTAATTAACATTTAGACAATGGGTCACTCGGGGGTCACATGCAAGTCTCCAAATTATGATACGATATTACTACGGAATATGGGAGAAACTTAGTTACTTTAACTTTCACCCAATAAACAGTGATCGAACAAAGTACATCATTTTAGAAAATGATAAATAAAAATCAGTTTTTCTTGATTTCAAATCTTTCTATACAGGATATATGTGTAAGCGATTTATCCATGACTGATTCGTCACAAAATCTACGAAACTATAAGTCTGATTGACTTGAAATTTGGTATAGGTACCACTGCCGCAACGAAGACGTCCACTGAGTACGGGTGTCAAGGTATTGATACGGAATCGGGATATATAAGCGAATAACACATAAATGATTAATAACGACTATAGAAGCCGTTGTCATGGCAACCGCTGATAAAGATATTTTAATATCAAAACATAACAGATCAGAAAAAGTGCCTATCACCTTTGATTTACAATTCTGTAGTCCAGGCAAAAATCGAGACAATGATAATTTTTTTATTTTGCTTTATATTCGGATATATGTAATTAAGGAAAAATAGGAGGTATATTTCAATTTAAAATATTTTTTTTTATATTTAAGTGTACGTTTAAAGTGGTGTCTATACAGAATAAAATGTGCGAAAGTATATTGCGTTGGTTTGGACACGTAATGAGAAAGGATGAAAGCCGTATGACGAAGTCGAAGGGAAGAAAAGCCGTGGACGCCCCCCACACCACTTGGATGAGCACTATCAAAACAGATATAAAGCCAATGGGTGTCTACCCAGAAATGCACTGGATAGAGACAAATTACGTATACATATTCGGAGAGCTGACTCCAACTGACTTGGGACAAAAGCAAGGATATAGGTGGAGATTCAAATGTACGTAAATAGTTGCGCGGGTCAACTAGTATCGTATATAAGTAAGTAATTAAGTAGCAGCCTATTAACATCCCATTGTTGGGCACAGGCCTCCTCACTCACACGAGAGAGGGTTTTTAGAGACCATAGACCCACCACGCTGCTCCACTGCGGATTGGCAGGCATAGTACATAAGTGCACTCTCCATTCATTCACTCTCATAGTCCGATGTGACGGGAATCTGACACGACCGGAGAGAGATCAGGCGCAGGACCGACGGCTTAACTTGCTCTCCGAGGCACGGGGGATCACACCGCCGGGTTCCCAACTTCGGGCAAATATTGCGAAAATCTTAATAGAAAACTTAATATTGATTTTTGAATTGGCCCGACCGGGGACTCGAAACCAGGACCTCATATCTGTAGTCGAACATGCTAACCACTAGACCACTGAGGCAGTTAATTTATGCAGTTATCGTATATAGTCGGCGATAAAAACAATTACAAGGTCAAAGAGCCTTACGTAATATAAAAAGTGAGATGGTATTAAATTGAGAACTACCGTGTCCCACATAAGCCAGACGGGCATCTTTGCATAATCTGGATTAAATAAATTACTTGCCAGCGTGAAATGAGAATGTTGATTGCGACGAAGCCACCGAATGTAAATTTCCATTCGGAAATAGTCGACAAGGACTTACCAGAAGATTTATAAGTTGCCTATATTTATTAGTCACGACAGCTTTGCATTAGTGAAAGACAGCTATAAATCCGCGACTTGGTCCGCGTATACTTAAAATTTCCCGAGGTTCCACGCATCAATTTTTTTAATTTCCCGTACAATAATATCGACGATGGTAAACAAGCTCGCAGTAACCGGAAAATTTAAAATTCTTCATATCGGAAGCCTTTTAATAACAACACAAAGAAATATATAACTTTCATATTTTGCGAATAGAATTTTTGGATATTCTAATTATATTTTGTTGCTAAACTGTCTTCCATCTTAATGTTTTGATAAAATAACATTTTGTGAATTACTACGTGTTTGCTACGAGTAATTAAACAAAGCTAAACATATTTCTAATCACTTTTGACGGTCCTACACCCATATTTTTTAGTAAATTTTAGAGTTAACACCACAATGGGATTAAAGAAACAAAAAAAAAAGATAAAGTTCGATAAAAATTCAATTTAACGTATTCGGGTAAAATGACTTACGTAAATGGTTGCGGTCAATCAAGAAAAATGCTTAAACCCATTTCGGTCAAAAAAGGCCTATCGAAATCGTTTCTGCAGTTTCGCAGTTTAGTCACAAAAATAAGTTTTTACGTTTTTGAAGTGAAACTTCTTTAGGCGAATGAGGATACAATTTTTACTGCCGAAAAAGTCACGCAGATGCATCACGTTTTTTATGCCAATTCGTTTGTAATATTTTAATATTTACAAATAACATGAGGCATCTTAATTTGCCACTTGTACCGTTTAATAATTTAATATACTATTATTCATAAAATATAAAGTTCAGAAATGATCTATTCTAAATTTTGAATTCAAAAACAAAATTTAATTACTATTTTTTAATTTTGACAAAAACACTTGGCATTATTATTTACAGTTCGTCATTTGAGTTTTCAATAAATTATATGTATTAATTACCGACGCTTTTAATATTTTAATGACAGTTAAATTCATTGAATTCCTAACATATCTTCCTATTTCCTCCCTCTTAGTCTGGGAAATCTAAAGTTTTAGATTTGTGTAAATATAAACAAGACTAAAAAATTAGTTTGCCAAAGACGTTTCACTTCTGACATGTGTACTTTGTACTCAATTATTATATTATTATTATTGACTGTGGTATTACGCCTGTTTGTACATTACGACACAGTCCAAGACGGTAGTAAGCTAGACTGGTAATAGGCTATTAAAGTAATTGTTTATACGAAGAATAACAAACTTTTAAGGTCTGTATGAGAATTTAAAAGTTATTCTTTCAATTTTCAACTCGCAGACACATGAACAAACAGCTTTATTGACATTTTTTTTTATATATATTGTATATGAATTCATTTAAATTATTAGTTCAGTCGACAGAATTAATGACGCCACGCTTCGCCAGTTCGCCACGCATTATTGTTTACATAGTAAATTGCGTTGTTTTTTTTTACGGTATACATTATAAATTCTCCAGTTAAATATAACACTGACGTCAATTTAGTAATAATGTTGCAAGCGAAGGTGAAACTAAACTAACAAGCTGAGGTACACAATATACATGTGGGAGGAAACGCCGGAAATGATTTTCGCATCATAACAACGCAATTTATTATAAGTAACTAACTCTGCGCTCACGACTTTGCACGCTTTGTAATTTTCGAGTATAATTCAGCCCAGCAGCTCTCAAAAAGACAAAATTATTCCTAGTAAATAGAAGTCTCATTAAGGATATTTAGTAAGTAAGTAAGTAAGTAGTAGCCCATTAACGTCCCGTTGTTGGGCACTGGCCTACACACTCACACGAGAGAGGGTTTTTAGAACATAGACCCATTACGCTGCTCCACTGCGGATTGGCAGGCATAGTTGGCAAGTGTACTCTCTATTCCTTCACTCTCATAGTCCGATGTGAAGGGAATCCGTACACGACCGGTGAGAGATAAGGCGCAGAATATTTACTGAAATCAAGTACTAATTTTATTATTAAAAACAAATATATTTTAAGCATGTATATTTCTGTAAACTTATGTGGTATTGAAGTATTTTGTATTATATAAATACTATTCTATAATATTTACAATAGGGGTGTAAGGGAGAAACGAGTCCCAGTCCATTTCTCCAAACGCCAACCTCACCTGCACGCGGTGCACCCTGCTTCTACCGACGAGGCTCTGGCGACCGACAAATGGCGGTATAACCATTCTCCATAGCTGACCTAAATGCCACAGACCGATAACGGGCAGCAGCGTTATCGGTGCGATAAGGTCAGCACTGCGATCACCAACCCGCCTGCCAAGCGTGGTGATTATCGGCAGAAACCACAAATGACTAAAACAAGGCAGCAACGGCCCCCAGTCCCCGGCAGCCCCGCTATTCCTAGCTCTGGCAGCGGTTATGGTAACGGCGGGGCAGGGGGTGCTAAGAATCTCCGGAAGAGATTCCGCTGCCAACCCCGACGACTTGACCTGGCAACATACAACGCACGCACTTTGAGGACCGACGAAAAGATCTTCGAACTGGAAGAAGCAGTAAACAAGTTACACTGGGATATTATAGGATTGTCCGAAGTCCGTAGAGAGGGGGAGGACACGATAATCCTCGAATCCGGTAACTTGTTTTACTACCGGGAAGGTGAAGTTCAATCTCAAGGTGGTGTCGGATTCCTTGTCCACAAATCCCTCGTCAACAGCATTGTAGAAATTAACAGCGTGTCCAACAGGGTAGCGTACCTGATACTCAGAATCACCAAACGGTATTCGCTGAAGGTCATCCAGGTTTACGCACCCACATCATCACATCCGGATGAGGATGTAGAGGTTATGTATGAGGACATATCCAGGGCCATGCATACCTCTCGGACATTCTACAATGTTGTGATGGGAGATTTTAACGCAAAACTCGGCGAACGAAGTGGGGCAGAGTTGAGAGTGGGGCAATATGGCTATGGGCAACGGAACCAGAGGGGACAGATGCTCGCTGATTTCATGGAAAAGGAGGGACTCTACATGATGAACTCCTTTTTCAAGAAACAGCCGCTCCGAAAATGGACCTGGCTGAGTCCCGATGGTTCCACGAGAAATGAGATAGACTTCATCATGTCTACGAAACGGAACATATTCAATGATGTCTCTGTGATCAGTAAAGTGAAAACTGGGAGCGATCACCGCATGGTAAGAGGCACATTGAATATCAACGTCCATCGAGAACGGTTCAGACTGGTGAAGTCTACGCTCCGACCTACTCGTGCCCAAATCCAAGACCCCGAGAGCTTTCAACTAGAGCTGCAAAACCGCTTCGACGGCCTTGAAGAATGCGAATCTGTGGATGAGGTTAACAATAGGCTAGTAGAAACTGTTCATATGGTTGGGACTAAGTACTTCAGAGCCCGTAAAAAGAAAACCAAGAGATTCTCTGACTACACTCTCAATCTCATGGAGCAAAGACAGACAATGAGCTTACAGTCAGCAGCGGACGCGTCCGATTACCGGCGTATCAACAGACAGATCTCCAAATCACAAAAACGTGATCTGCGAACCTTCAATACGGAGCGCATCAAAGACGCTATTGAACGCAATAAAGGCTCCAAAGTGTTCGCAAGAGACCTGTCTATTGGTCAGCGCCAGCTTACGCGGCTGAGGACCAGTGATGGCAAGCTCATTGCGTCGAAACCAGAGATTTTGAGCGAGGTCGAGAATTTCTATGGACAGCTATACTCATCGACTGTCAAGCCTATTGACTGTTTGGCTGCAGATCCCAGAGCCAAACTAACCCGACACTACACTGAAGACATCCCGGACGTCAGTCTGTACGAGATTAGTATGGCTCTCAAACAGATGAAGAACAGCAAGGCACCAGGTGATGACGGAATCACAGCAGAACTCCTGAAGGCGGGTGGAAAACCGGTACTCAAAGTCCTTCAGCGAATGTTCAATTCCGTCATCCTCGATGGCACAGTGCCGGAGGCATGGCATAGGAGCGTGGTGGTTCTGTTTTTCAAGAAAGGCGACAAGGCCTTATTGAAGAACTACAGACCTATCGCGCTGTTAAGTCATGTCTACAAACTGTTCTCGAGAGTCATTACGAATCGTCTCGTTCGCAGATTTGACGACTTCCAGCCTCCCGAACAAGCCGGTTTCCGAAAAGGCTTTAGTACCATAGACCACATCTTTACGCTGCGGCAGATTATACAGAAGACCGAAGAGTATAATCGGCCACTTTGCTTAGCGTTCGTGGACTATGAGAAAGCCTTCGATTCGGTGGAAACATGGGCCGTGTTGAGATCTTTACAGAGATGCCGAATTGACTACCGGTACATACACGTGTTGAAGTGCTTGTACGAAAACGCCACCATGTCAGTCCGTATACAGGACCAAAGCACAGCGTCTATCCAACTGCAACGTGGAGTGCGACAGGGAGATGTTATCTCCCCGAAGCTTTTCACTGCGGCGCTGGAAGACCTTTTTAAGCTTTTGGAGTGGAACGGACTGGGCATCAACATCAACGGCGAGTACATCACTCATCTACGGTTTGCCGATGACGTAGTCATTATGGCAGAGACTCTCGAAGATCTCAATACAATGCTCGATGACCTCAGCAGAGTTTCTCAACAGGTGGGCCTGAAAATGAACATGGATAAGACGAAAATTATGTCTAATATCCATGTACCGCCTCACCCAGTCATCGTTGAGAACTCAGCTCTCGAAATTGTTGACGAGTACACATACCTGGGACATATAGTCCAGCTAGGTAGGTCCAATTTCGAGAAGGAGGTCAACCGCCGAATCCAACTCGGTTGGGCAGCGTTCGGGAAACTACGCCAGATATTTTCGTCCGATAACCCTCAGTGCCTGAAGACCAAAGTCTTCGAACAGTGCGTGTTGCCAGTGATGACCTACGGTTCTGAGACGTGGTCGCTGACTATGGGCCTCATGCGGAAGCTCAGAGTCACTCAGCGTGCGATGGAGAGGGCTATGCTCGGAGTTTCTCTACGTGATCGAATTCGAAATGAAGAGATCCGTAGTAGAACCAAAGTCACCGACATAGCCCTACGAATCGCGAACCTGAAGTGGCAATGGGCGGGGCACATAGTCCGAAGGACCGATGGACGTTGGGGACCGAAAGTGCTGGAGTGGCGACCCCGCACCGGACGGCGCAGTGTAGGCAGACCCCCCACAAGGTGGACCGATGATATAAAGAGGGTCGCCGGTAGCTTTTGGAGCCAGGCGGCGCAAGATCGGGCCTTGTGGCGGTCATTACGTGAGACCTATGTCCAGCAGTGGACGTCCATCGGTTGAAGCGACGACGACGACGACGACGAAGATTTACACATTTTTATACAAAACAACTATCTTTTCGATAGCACGCCTGTAGTATTTAAAATTCCGTGATAATATTGGGAAATCCTGATCTGTTATAATTGACAATCTAAATCGTACTTAAATCCAACTGAACTAATACAACTTTTTTTTTCAAACATTATACAGCTGTTTAGGAGTTTGGTCACATATATACGTACAGAAGAATAGTATTTAAATCTAATTATTAAAGACTAGCAATGACCCGTGGTGTGACCCGCGTAATACCGATCCGTGGCAGTGGAAGGTCTATTTCACTAATTTTTAATTAGTTATTTCATATTATTAAATACAGACTTACATTCATAATCCAATCAATATACAGATTTTACTTTACAACGAAGAATATTTTATTAATACATTTTTAAATTCGTAACATCATTTACGTAGGGTCCAACGTTAGCAAATTTCAAAATACTCTATAGTTATTGGTCCAGTAATTTTTAGCTTTATTATAAAATATTAAAAATAAAAACATATATATAAAACGCAAAGCTTTCGTCTATAATATTAGAGAAAAGATTTATTTGTCATACTTTATTGTCTCAAAACTTCCCTATACATAACATTTGACGTAGTTATGTTTGGTTCTGGAGAGTTCGACTCAGGATACGTTAGTCTCTTTAGATTGAGATTTTTAAATACGTTATATCTTATGAATGGATATTTATCATCAAAAGTATTTTACAAGTATTGAAACGCTATTTAATAAAATATACTTTAACAAGAGAAGGATTAATACAGAGGTCTGAATAATATGGTTTCGCTATTGTCGGCACTTTTATTGACTTTTAAAATGTAATAAAGTATTTATAGTGGTATAATTAAAGTAGTTAGACATAAGGTAGGTTTCTCAAACGTTCCAGTATATTTTATTCTATCATCAACAGTTTCCGCAACGTACACGATGACAGATTTTGTGAATATTTTTTTACATCTTGGGTTACATTAATGCATTTATCTTAGGGATCCCTATTTTATTTGAGAAAGTAATATAGCCTATGTCGCTCAGAGAAAATGAAGCTTTCTAATGGTAAAAAAAAATTAAAATCGGTCCAGTAGTTGTTGTGTGAAAACATAACATACATACATACAAAAACAGGAATGTTTCCTCTTTATAATAGTAGTTTTGATAAAAGCATGTTTATATTTAACAGTACGTTGACATTAAAGTCAAAAAGAATATTTATAAAATTCGATATGATTAATGAAATTCTCTTTATTTTGTGATCTTTGTAAAGTACATACATGTAATAAACAATATTGTGAATATGAGAAGTGTAAAAATAACAATTCATAAAACAGACGATAACTTCATTTGATTTCGATGTTATATCCGACGAAAATATAAACTTCAACACAATCGCTTATTCATCGGTCGTTTCGGTCTTGTACAGTCACCGTGAAATTTTAATTAAAATTGTCTACAAATATATCTCCGAAACATTGATTCCCGAGCGTTAGGAGGTCTCGTAGTTGTCTGATGGGTATTATCTCTATTTCTCTATATATAGATATAAGAGATATCCAGATATCTATTGACTCATCACGATATCTCTGGGACTATAAGGCGTAGAGACTTCAAATTTGGTAGGAATATACCTTTTGCCAAGTGCCAATAATCACTCCACGGGGACGAAGTCGCGGGTTTAGGTTGTATATACAATCAGTCAAAAATGAAATTAGCTAACGTAAAGTGAGATAATAGCAAACACAGTCTTAATAGAAACATTCAATAAAAAATACTAATATTGAAAGACGCACGATAATTTTTTTCTATTATACACCCTATTACAATTTACTTCCAAAGAGCGGAAATTACTTTCTGTCACAAGCAGTCTATGTATAGAAAAAAATGACATTCTCCGTACGGAAGTAATTAATTTTTGACGTTTTCAAACATTAAGTACCTAGTTGGTAATTGGAAATTGGGACTGTACTTATTATATTTATTAATTAGGAGATTAAAGGCGTTACTTCCAGTTAAAAAAAAAATATTTTTATAATGCCTAAAAATTTTTACACATGTTACAAGTATGCCTATTTGTATTTAGCCACGTTATAAGTTTAATTAATGTGACCTAAAGTTTGGAGAAAAAAATTGTTTAATTCATTCGTATATGGAAATAAAATGTGTTTTTTACACTACAACTTTTCCTCCATTTTCTGCATGACCTGTTTTACGTTCTCAGGATTCATGTGAGTAAAGCCGTTCACTTTTGTGCTACAACATATTAATGCCTCAGTTTTTTCTTATAATAGGAATATCGACTATTGATAAATTACTGAATAATACAAAACAATTAGAATTTATATCGATAAATACAATGTTTATAATAACCGCGTATATTTAATGCTGACTGTACAATCTTAGTCATAGAGACGATTTCGTACACCGTGGGTGGTTGAGAATCGTGCACATAATATTGTTTGGTCATTATATTATTGCTTTCCCTTGTACAATTCGGCGGTAGAATAAATATATTACAATATTTATTAGACTACCCTTTCTAATTTCAAAAATATTTGAATAGTGAGATATTACAATACCTATATTGTCAAATACATTCGATATTGTTGAAATTCTGAAAACTAGCTTATTTTCTCTAAATAATAGTATATTTTACGTACTACAAATTACACCAAATTGAACTGTAACGGAGTATATAATTATTTTGCAGAAATTGAAACTCTAAACATGTCAACATAAAATGTGTGCAATGGAGCTTTTGCGCGTTTTTATATCAAGAAAAACCGTATATATTGTACACTCTAATTTATTTAGATCTAAAATAGTGCGAGTATTCGGCTGTGTCTGGTTATCCCTCTTGCAAAACTGCAAAGCAAGGTGTCACCGAGCAAATAACTTGTATAGAACGGCTAAATTACTTTTGTTTTCGCTGGGAACTGCTTTTAGGCATACATCCCGATCTATTGGTCAGGAGTGTGGGATTCGGCTTGGGATGAGGCCTTGCAATACCCTCTAAAACTTGTATGTAAAGTAAGTAAGTAGAAGCCCATTAACGTCCCACAGCCGGGCACAGGCCTCCTAACTCCGCGGAGTGAGGGTTTTTAGAGCATAGACCCACCACGCTGCTCCATTGCGGATTGGCAGGCATAGTACACAAGTGCACTCTCTATTCCTTCACTCTCATAATACGATGTGACAGGAATCAGACACGACCGGAGGGAGATCAGGCGCAGAACCGACGTCTTAACGTGCTCTCCGATGCAGCGGGGTGGACAACTTCCCAACTTTGGGAAAATATTGAGAAAATTTTAATAGAAAACTCAATATTGATTTTTGTATTGGCCCGACCTGGGACTCGAACCCAGGACCTCATGTCTGTAGTCGAACATGCTAACCACTAGACCAATGAGGCAGTAAACTTGGCATTTTCATAACTCTTCAACCACACCAAGGATCATTTGCATACTAACTTTAGTTTATTTGAAATAAAACCCAGCGGGACCTTCTTCATCCATGACTGAGACAAGAAGGGGGTTCATCCTTTGAATTCGTCGCTGGTGAAGGTGCAAATTACCTTGCCAAGTTATTGCTCTTCATATTGGGCTTACCACCAAGTATTTTTATAGTCAAACACGCGTCGCTTTTTATCCAAAACGCTCACCTTTAAACACTAATATAAAAGATCTTAAATCAGAAATTCAATATGAACATGAAGCTAGTTGTAATCTAACTCTAAGCGCCATCGACCCGATGTGTATTGTTGGTAAAGGGACACTAATGCGATTAGTAAATAGACACCCTGAGGAGTGAAGGACGGCCGACGAACCCGTTGACAGCGGGGACATGATCGATGTGATATTGTGTTAACTCAGACAGAATCAAACAACCATTAAATAGAGAAAGGAGTAAAAGAGGCACAGGTTTCAAAATTCTATAGGGTTCAATTACCGGCAGGACATATAGAGGAAATTATAATTTTGCCTAGTTCTGAATTGATAAAGGCAATGCAAAAGACTTTGACCATGGCTAATTAACACCCTACCAGCAAAGACGTGTAAAAGACGAAATATTAAAAAAAACGTTTTGTGTACCTAAAAGTTGCACGCATAAAGATAATTTATTCAACTTATACTATTAGCTCACACTTCCTATATTATATCTTCCTATCTTAGTCAAATTTTCAATCGTTTATAATTTTTTTTTTCATTGATTAAATTATAGTTTTTAAATAATTCATAAACTTAATTTATATTTCTATATATTTTCTATTTGTCGTGAATTAAGGTTGTGTTTTCAAAGCACATGTACTTTCGTCATAAAATATTAAACAAAGTTAGAAAACTAATTAGAACAACCTCGCACTTTAATATGCTGTTGTCACATTGTTAAGTGGACTATCCATTTTAATGTGCTTTAGTCACGAAAGAGTTTCATTAAAAGGCTTTCCATGGTATAAAAAATGCGTGCTATCTACTTTTACTTAATTTCTCTCACACAATTTGTTGAAATTCTAAATGGTAATAGAATGTTTCAGGAATACAGTTATATTGATTCAGCAATCAGGCCCCTTATATGGTTTCGTAAGTATATGAGTTCTGATGAGAACTAAGATACATAAACATAAAATGGTTCCACACTTTAAGATCTTCAATGAAGTATACGCGGATGAAGAAGCGCGGGGCAGCTAGTATAAGTACAGGATCGTCAGTACATGAAATTTTGATTTTTACAACATAAATTATTAGTAATGCATCCAGTGATTCATCGACGGATGTATAAAAGGAAACCTTGGAGATAAACAACATTTGCGGATATTATCCACAGTGTTATCGGTTAGGCACTAACCTCGATCACGTTTCGCGTTATTTATTCTGGAAATATCGTTTAAGGTCCATTTGTTCGTATGTTCGTATAAATAAATTCTTTGGTGGCTATAAAAATCAAGGCAATCCCATTTTTGTCTGTTTCTTAAAATATGAAACATTAACAAATGCTTCCCGTACGAAATTAACGAGTTCTCATTTAACAAGAAAAAGCCCGAAGGCGCATTGACATGTCTAAACTTGGATATACTCCCTCTCATCTTCGATACATCCCTCAAATGCGGTCCTTGACCCGCACTAATGGATAAATAGCGACAACTCATCAGTCATCTATTTGTTCCCCGGATATGGTCGGAGAGTTCGACGCACGGCCTTAACCTCGCGACCTTTGTCTTCATAGAAATAAACCGACAGACAACTATGCGTCATTTTCAAAAAATTTGCTTATGCCAATGTATTTCAGCCCTTTCTGCACTCATTCTCCTGGGTTTTGGATTCCTACTACGCTTACCATCTATGACAACGTGGTCGAGCAAGTTTCATTTTAGCCAACAACCAATTCCGACTACGGCAGACAAAAATCTGGTGATTACAGTCAAAAGCGAAATGCTGAATTATATTAGATATTAACTGTAATCTAAATATATCACGTCTTTACATCAACAATGCGATAAATCCGAAAAACATATTTATTTAATGAATAAAACCATATTTTATTATTATATTTTTTTCGACAAACGTGATTTTTTAACGATAACACCTGATTCAAGTAAGGATATATAAGCGAATATATATACACAATGATATGTTTAAAACCAATAAACTCAGTCGGTATACTCCTTTTGCAACATAGACGTTCACGTAAGTGTATCTAATACAAATAACAGCTAGTTTTTTATATAAAAGACCCAAAAATCAAAATCAAAATATTGTTTATTTACGTAGGATCAAAATGCACTTGTGTGTCACTAGTCTGTTCGTTGGTAAAAAATCTAGCAACGGTTCGGAAAGTTGATTCCATTGAGAAGAAACCGGCAAGTCATAGATTTTGTACTCGGTTATTACAGTTTATAATTAAAAAGAAGAACTAACGACGGGTCGTTAGCCATCTGTTATTCCCCGAATTCGACAAGAGTTCAACGAACGGCTTTATCCTTTCCACCTTGAAGCTAAGGGTGATTTCATTGTAATTCCCTACTAACAGTAACTATCAATTATAGATCCAGCCGAATTTATAACAGTTTATGATTAACATGAACTAATAGAGAAGTAGTAACGATGCATCTGTCATCCCCACGTTTGATTAGAGTTCGACGCACGACATTAACCTTACGATTTTAATATGTTTGACTATTTGTTTTTAAAAACATTTGATATAAGAATATTGTTATATAAAGAACATTTACCTTGGAAAATTTGTAAGAAAACTACATGGATTTATTTCTAGAAGGTAACACAATACCTTTCGTGTTTTGGATGAATCGTAAGTTGCCAAAAAAGTTTTTATAAATTAATTGCCTAGCTTCCTTTAATCTAGATATGGCGCTAAATTGTCAGTGTTATAGCTCAAACTACTCAGACTCAGACTCAGACTAACCATTGCCCAAATCGCATAATTATTCCAATTAATCATCACCCAAAAACACGTGAACCTCCCGATTAATTATCTAATTGAAATAATTCACTAAAACTACATTTCTCAGATGATTTACGTAATGTGCTTAATATATTTGCGCATATATCAATTCAATAGATTTGTAATGCTTGAAATATGTCCAAGACAAAGCAGCAAAGACCAACTATTAATTTTATAAATAAAATTACGATGTGTTTTTGGTCTTTTATTAAAGGATCTTGCTGGCGAATATTAACTTTACTAAAAAAGCTTCAGGGTTCGATTTTCGACAAGGGAAATTTATAAGACTGTATTCTTGACTGTATTCGGACGAGATTAGTTCCCACTCTACTGCTATCGTGGACGTGTCGTGAAACAAAAAAAAAACAAGTACATTTCTATTGGGATTACCATCATACAATCATGCGCAAATTTAGCAGCGATAAAACAAGTTTTAGAGATTTAGTAAATTTGCTGTCTAACTTTAGGTGTTTTAGTTGAAACTGATAAAATAATTAATTACTTTTAAGTTTCACTTTACGTAGAAATGCAGAAGACTAAAAGTGGCATTGAGTTTAAATACATATTGACATCAATAAAAAATACTTGATCAAAGAATAGTCTGCATGACTGTTCATTTAATATGTATATCATACGTTATAATAATAGGGAAGTTAAGTTATAAGGAACTTACAAGGAAACAATTTTGCAAATTTTATTAAAGGTTAATACAACCATTTATTAAATGTTTCAATATGTGACATGTATATAATATTAATGTTTCATTAACAGAGTTTCTGTAAATTTTCCAAAAGACGTAGAACTATTGTATTAGATAATATATCTTATAGCCAAATCAAGAGATGAATAAACTTGCCTATTTGGAAGATGTAACATTGATGCCAATTGAACATAGTTAAGATAAAGAAATACACCTAAAGAATATAACTAGCTATCTCATTTATTCACGAAACATTAACCCGCTTAGTTCAAGATCCGAGGGAGATAGGAGTAAATCCGTTATTTGATAGAATTGTCATTCTAAACCATTTTCAGCTACACCTGATGACACAAAGAATTTCAAGAAAATCGGTCCAGCAGTTTAGGAGAAGCAGTGACAATCACAAACCCAATTAACGAACTATCGTCGTCGTCGTCGTTTCAACCGATGGACGTCCACAACTGGACATTGCTCTCACGAAATGACGCTCACAATGAGGCCCTATCTTGCGCCATCTGGCTCCAGCGGCTACCGGCTTCCTTATATCGTCGGTCCACCTTGTGGGGGGTCTTCCTACATTGCGTCGTCCGGTGCGGGGTCGCCATTCCAGCACCTTTAAGCCCCAACGCCTAGCGGTTCGTCGGACTATGTGCCCCGCCCATTGCCACTTCAGGTTCGCGATTCGTAGGACTATGTCGATGACTTTGGTTCTACTACGGATCTCCTCATTTCTGATTTGTTCGCGTCAAAACTCCGAGCATAGCCCTCTCCATCGCACGCTGAGTGGCTCTGAGCTTTCGTATGAGGCCCATAGTCAGCGACCACGTTTCCGAACCGTAGGAAAGCACTGGCAACTATATAGTAATAGAAAGGTTAAGAGTTTTTTAAAGTGAAGAATTTGCCGTATATTTTTTAATTACATTGGTAAACTTCAAAAATCAAGGCGATTGGTCGTGTTTTGCATAACTATGTTCAATTATTTGGGTGTCAAAGGATTACGCATTGTTAGAAGTTAAGGACGAATATAAATCCGTAGACTGCTGCAAATAAAGAAATCTTCACTTTAGCATGGGTAGGTTAAAATTAGCAAACAATTGGCTATGCTAAATTTAGCATACAAAATGTGATTATTCATTTATTTTAATATCGTTTAATGAATTATTTATGTATCCGAATTATATTTTAAGCTCATGGTTAGGCCTTCAGTTTCGTGCGATGTGAAAGTGTTAATCACAGTTAATGTTTTATCATTTATTTATGTTTTTTATGTGTTTATGATACTCTGTATTTGTCGGCTTATAAATTAAAGCTACGAAGATTATTTACATACTCAGTAATTCGTTTAGGACATCGTACTAAAATCTTTCACAGAATAGTGTGTGATTATGTGAAGCAAATATTTTTTATATACAAAAACAAGTTTCTCCTCGTGTCTTCGTTTGAGTAGACATCAAAGAAAAATAGCATTGCCATGTACGTTTAACAAATAACTATTGCTGCTATAGTACCACTTATGTGACTTTTGACGAAGTGGTTAAACCAGGTACTTTACTTCTCGGCTTGGGAACCACCGTGCCATCCCATGATGTCGCTGCTTGGAAGCGACTTCTCTTTGCCGAACGTAGTGGGTGCTCGGCGGGGAGCCACGTTGGAAGGCTGTGTCCTCCTTCTGTGCGTCTGCCATCTTGCAAAAGGAGGCATTAGAGAGGGAAGAGAGATTGCGGTCGGTACTTTTCCCAGCCACCGGAGGAGAGGGGGTGCCAGAATGCGCAGTTTTGGCAGTTTGCTCCTAGAACTTTTCGAGTCAGATTCATCCGGAGCGTCAGCGAACATCTGGCCCGCAGCGTACGGATGAAGAGGATTCCGCTAGGTTTAATGTATATTCTGGTGCAGCCAACTAGTCCCACACTACTGGATGGAGGTTAACTCCGTCCGATGTGCGCAAAGGCGAAAAAAAGGGACTTTAATAAATAATTTAAACGAATAAACTATACCAAATTTCAACAACATCTGTTAACCAGATTTGCGTGATTGAAGAAATAACGTCCAAAGCTACAATCAATGATATTTATTATTTACTTAATCCTTATACCTAAATACAGAGTACAACAAAGAATTAAATATGTAATCCTTATACCTTATCGTTTGGAGAGATCTCCTCCAGACAACCTTTGAGATAATAGACAGCGGGGTAACAGAACAACTTGAAAAATTATTAATTTAGTAAATTTGATATTTGAAAAATTTATGGCCACATAATAGCTAGTGTACGTTGTTGCGCAAATTATAGATATTTTTCTTAGCATAGATTATTTTTCTTCTAACAAGGCTTCAATTTATTTATTTTTTTGTAATTACACGTAATATGTAATTGCTGTATAATTGATGTTTATGTTATGTAACATCGTTTCTTGCCCTTTACTGTATACCTTTCTTACTATATCTATAAGTTTGTACATAAATGTTGTTGTCTAATCCAATAAATAAGAACAAGAATTTTTTGACAAAACAGTCCGTTTACGTTATTCTCAGTTACAATCTTAAAATCCATGTTATATACCTCATTTGATCAGTCAATTAACTACGTATATAGGATCAATATTAATTAAATTATTTATTTATGCACTACTTAATTTCTATATTAAAAATAAACAAAGTTATTTATCAAAGAACACCTTATCCCTTATGAGAGAACAACAGAGTGTCAATTAATTATTTCTAATAGACAGTATAACACTGATGTAGGAATTGCCAAGCACCTGTGAAGGTGTTGTGGGCGGAAAATCAGCAACATTAAATTATGGTCCACTGTTAATGCTGCCATTAAATGTCAAATTCGTGCAAAACGACTTGTTCGTTCAGGTACACTCAGTAGGTAAAAGATCACTGAATAAGTTATTAAATATTCAATCAGAGTTTGAATGACTAACGTAGTTTGATAGCCTCGCTGGCGCAGTGGTGCGGGTACTCTTTTAATTTGTATGAGTCTGGACTTGCAAGCCATGGCTGGTTACCACCCTAACAGCATAGACATACCGCGGAGCAAAGAAATTTGTATTCTGGTACGATGCTGTGTAGAAACCAGCGCTTACCTGTCACCATTAATTAAACAAAACAGATGGGAATTGGATTCAAAAGTCCTAGAATAGTTACCCGCTCACTACTAAGATAAAATTACTAAAAAATAAGATAAACACTCATCTTACCTTACCAGCAGCCTATAAAAATATTTACAAAAATTAAACGACTAATAAAATAATTGTTGTGTTATGTATATTTTGTTACAAATGTCATTAATACGAAGGCGAATATATATTTAATGCTTATATCTGTATAGGTACTAATTTCGATGAAATTTCCTTATTGTTTAATTTTACCTCGACAAAGCCTACATAATATTACAAAAGATCATAAATAAAAGTGTTTTTTTAGTTTCACGCTTTAAAACGTCGAAATCATACTTGTCATTAACTTATTACTTGTTGTTTATATATTTTTTACCATCGTTTTCTTAATTTACATTGGGTAATATACAATTGTACATAATTAAAGTACCGCTTGGTTCTATATTCCATTAGTTATATTTTGAGGTGTGAATGTCGTTGGTGATTAAAAAAATAAAAGCAAATAAATATTAACGTACATCTAAAGGCGACTGTACTAGCGACACGGTGGGTAAAATGGAACGGTTAGACAACTAAACCGACACGCCGTTGACCCTGACCAGTTAATATAACTCCATAGATCGGTGAAAATGTTGTAATGAACTGATTACATCACAAACTGCTATTATTATCTTTAACGCTGCCACACTGTCGTTTCTTTATCTATAAGATCTATATCTTTATGGCAATAACTGCTAAGTCTATTTGTAATCGGTGATCGTGGCTCCAATTTGCTTTGAGCGTCGTAAATGGCAATTCTTGCTTAGTTTGCGCCTATTATCATAATCTTGTAAAACATTGTCTCAGTATATTGTCTATTTGTATTTACTTATGTTGTCTGCGACGATAACTATGTGTAACATGCTCCGTGGTACCAAATCATTAGACATTTAAACAATTAAGATTTGGAAATAATTAAGTCAGACCAGGTATATGTCAGAAACAGAAACAGTCACGTTATGGCTGTAAAACTATTTCATAGACTACCGGACGCTTTAAAATAAATTAACACTATTAATTTATAGAAACAAAAGTTGAAAAACTGGCTAATAAATAAAACTTATTACTGTATAAATGACTATTAAAAAGAAACAAAAAAATATATATTTTTTATAGAGAGACACAGTTTTTAAACAAACTCTTAGCATATTGTGACGTTTCATCCTAAAATGTATGATAACTAATTATTCATTTATATAAATATCTGACATGAAAACGACCAAGGGCAGAACAACTTCTTAAAAAATGATTTGGTTTATATTAGTTATGCTATTGCACGCCACTATGTGGTAGGTTGTGTGTTGTACACTCGATCATGCAATAAAATATATTTCATTTGATATTATAGATCTATATATCAGGATTTTCCTTTAGGACTTCCTTTCAAAGATCCTGTACAAAAATGTGATCTAGACAACGGGCTCTTTTAATAATTTCTACACTTCTATTCACATTATCCCAATGGGGGGAGAGTCTGATGAGACTGCGTATTCCACTATGCCACCGCCATTTCAGTATCTTCGCTTCTCAAGATTAAAAGGTTCTTTAAACTATATGCCAAATCAATATAGTTTGAAGAAGCCGTGGAGGATCCGACTAAGTAGACAAAACAGTAATTGTTTTCATTATTCTAAAAACTTTTAGTTTCAGTTGGAAGTTGGAAGGGGAAGACCAAGGCGGACGTTCCTGGATTAAATCCAGGGCATTTTAAATAAGGGCCAAGTCAAGAGTACTTTAAACTGACGAACTTGTATGAAAGGTTTAATGAGAATGAAAGAAGCGAAGGAGATATGCATGTGGAAGGACGTGGTCTCTGCTTACCCCTATGGGCATAAGCCGTGATGCTATGTATGTATGTATATATGTCTGTCTTTGACCTATCACTCCTGTCACATTGTAAGATCTCATAAATCCTATCTCTATTCTATTACAATAAATGTATTTGTGAAAAGTAAAGTTAAAGGTCGAGGTTACAGAAGTCAAGTAAAATTTCCAGTATATGCTATTCATACATACTGTTTGATGTACCTATTCCGGTACAAAGTTAGCTGACTGTTTAGTACTCAGTTTCCAGTACCATTATTTTCCAGTAAATGCCAACAAAGATTGTAATGGACTGCAATAAACAAGCGCGTTGTCTCAACAGGCTGTTAATTCCTAAGCTGCACTATTAGCCGACAGTCAACTGCAATTTACAATGGCGTACATTCCATGGAGGGTAAATCGTAATTTACCCTTTTGTTTTGTATGTCTGACTGCCCTTTGCTTTGTAGATCAAAAAGCTATGGAATTAGATACAGCGTGACGGTTAAACCTTTCTTCTCGCATAAAATTTAGCAATATTTACTTCAACCTCCCCCTCCTGGACGAAAAGGGATACAATCGGATTATGTTAGAAATTTAATTGTCATTAAAAGTGTCGAAAATTAATACAAACAATTTTTTGTGGATAAGAGAAATTACTAATAAAATTTTGGTTTTTCAAATTAAAATTTAGAAAAGAGGATTTATTAAATATGTTTATTTTATATTTGATGAAAAATAGTATATTAAAATATTAAATGACCAGTGGCAAAAAAAAATGCCACATGTTATTTGTAAATACTAAAACTACCAAACCTCCATACGAATAAGCATAAAAAACGCTGCACATCTTCGTGGCGCTAATCACGCATAGATTCGTAAAATTTTACCCTCATGCGTTTCACTTTAATGTACAATCTATGTCACTAAGTTAATATCTTCGGTGAACCATTTCGTCCATTAGTCAACGCCCTATGAAAAGCTATTTAGTACTTTTTGTATTTATCCGTAGCAGGGCGCTTTTTTTTTAATAAATTTATGTCGGAGTCTCTCGGTAGTTCTCGGATAGCGCTCCACCGTAGCGGTCGACTGTTGGAACTGTCGCGTTCCTGGCTATTATTGTTAATGAGTTTGTGTAAATTGATATCGGAAACATTAAGTGATTGGACATTATAATCTGAGATAATTAATAAAGTGTTTGATTGCACCAACATTACCCACAAACGCCCTCAGTATAAGAAATTAAATTATGGATGCCATTAATGACGATGTCGGCGGAGAACCCTACGCCCCTATGCTTCGTGCTCCTTCTCTCTTATTCTCCGACATATATATACGTTACATGGGACAAATGTCCTGATATACTCGTATATGAATATAGAGTGCCAAATATAATAATCGTGTAAAAGGGTCGCAGTAAACAGTCGTGTTAATTTCCAGGTTGCACTATTAGCGGGCAGTCAAACGGCTTAACTGTTGCGGCGTACGTTTCGCGAGCTGTTGCTAAATGTGCTAAACGCGTTATTTATGCGATTCCGCATTGCTATATGGCAAGGACATAACATTTTCATTTTATTGAAGCGCCAGTAATCACCCGAGACATCATTTACGTAAACAATTGTATTTTTATTGTGCACAAGTTATGGGTTGACTGCGATCTGGCACTATTCAGTTACCTGAAATGTAGAGAGAGAACAGCTTTAATTGCCATAAAAAGTGTTATAGTGTGTCAACCTTAAAAGATAGACCTATACTATTTTTGTAGAACTGTTTAAGGTAAACAATTCCATCGTATATGATTGTTGCGTAATTTAAACCTTTTACGCAGAATGGAAAATCTTTAAAAGAATAATTTTGTCTGATGCTTCTTTCCTATTGGTCGTAATGTGATGTAATAAAGCCTCGTTAAATCAGTTAACCAATGTCACTGTTTTAAAAGTGTGGGGTGCTTTATATAACATTTTCGATCTAACTCTACATGGAATGAAGCTGGTGGAAAAATTGTAATGATTAATATCGAGCAAGTTATTAGCTTTAGTCCGAAATGCAAAGTATTTTAAACATGTCATACAAAGCCCACACTTTTATGTCAGAGGCATTAAATCTTCTCGTCAGGAGTTTAATTATCTCTAAAAGCGTGATTTTAGCTTTTTTATGTATAATTTATTTTGTTCGATCTTCTATAAAACAACCGTCTTTACTATGTATAGATATGTCAACGATTTCATTTCGATTTAGAAATATTCTCGTCATTTATTTGTATCTTATTTGATTTTTGGTTTTGGTTTATTGCATTGTCATGCATCTTTGGCAAGTGCGCGAAGTTTGAACCAAATTGAGCCTTTTAAAGTCGTACAGTATCACTTTTAAAGATTACGTTACACATACAGGTGAAGCTAAGAAAGTGTGTTATATTTATAATATACTTCTTCAGCTTTACAATATTATGGTTACAGAAAAGGCGCGTTTTCCTAAGTTCAAATATACGAGAACACTGTTGTATACTGATCAGGATTATATAACTCAAAATAAATAAAAAATGTTGTATACAAACTTTTGTATCGTCATATAGAAATAGCACCTTTGAATTGTCAGACTGGAATTATGTCCAAAATATTTACTGATGATGATATTAAAGACGGCTTAAAATCTAAAGATACGAAGATTCCTTTCGGCCCTATACTGCAGAAAATCCACGATAAACTCAGTTATATTTTTTTTACATATCCGAAGTCGTGGGTCGTACGAAGTCGTAGGTACTTGATCCAATTATAATAGACTGAGTAATTAATATTTATGCACAGCAATAAAATTAGCTTTAAATGCTGAGGCAGTTAAATGTGTTCAGCTTCACTTTCATTTTATTGCCGTAGCCGGCTGTAAATTTGCGGGATCGGGTACAATTCGCGTTACAATTGTGTATCCTCCGCATTGCTGTACGTTAACACAGTCGTTTGCGTGCACCCGAGCTATATGTCTCTCTAAAACCTACATCCATTGAGTGAGTTCGGCAATAAAGGCCCATTTGTTTAGACGGCTAACAATATTACCGGGCAATTACTGTTTGTTACTAGTTTATAAGTAGATTTCTTGGAAGCTACAGTTAGTAAACACACCGAGTTGTTTTTTCCTTAGCCATACATGCGAATTAACTTTTACCTGTAATAAATAAAATAAAATCCTAAAGAGACATTGCGATATTCTACTGTAGGCTTCCATGTCTCCCTAAAACCTACAACCATTGAGTGAGTTGGGTAATAATGGCCTGTTTATAATGTTTAGACGCGATAAAATTACCAGGCAATTACTGGTAGTTACAAATTTATAAGCAGTTTTCTTGGATTTAGGTAATATACGAGTTGACTTTTTCGTTATATATAATAATCGTTACTAATATTATAAATGTAAAAGTAAATCTGTATGTCCGTCGCACTTTCACGCCAAATCTACTGAACCGATTTAAATGATATTAGGTACACAGGTAGTCTGCAGTCTGAGAAAGGACATATTACTTTTTAATGGGAAAAAACAGGTTGTAAGGAATGGAAGTATCGTCATTTTTAGAGCTTGAAACTTATTTCCTTGGCTGTTGATTCGATGTAAACAAATATGACATTTAAAGTTTGTAAAAAAGAAAAAACTCGACAATAAAGACAAGAAGCTCTTGGAAGGAAAGTAATAATTCATTAAACTAATTCTACGTAAATGTCTTATTTGTAAAATAATTAACCTAAATTATTAAAAACAAACTGAGTCGCGGGCAGAGCTAGTAGAAAAATATTTCGTCAGTTTGGTTCATTTTTTTCGCAAAAACTATTGAATAATTTTATATATATAGGCATAGAGAGTCTATACATTAGGTACAGATATAGGTTACTTATTGTATAAAAAATTATGACTTCAAATTATAGGACTATATGAGTATGACATTCAAAAAAGAATCTCTATTTTAAATGGAACTTCTTCTTCATTGTTCCGGGGATTCAAAAAGCTACTTGATGATCAGGACAAAAGCTGGCAAAACTCAATGTTTCTCATCTGGTCCTTTTTGGTTCTACAATTACGTTCATTTATATTTTGTCCTATAATATTTTAATTTAAAAAAAACTTGTTTCTTCCATGAGTGTCAAAAAATTCAACATCTTCGTTAAACAAGTGCAAATAACATTGTTCTTTCACATCCCTCACGAATTGGGCAATAAAAATTGCATGCGTTATCAGAGTTTTTGTACGATCCGGGCAGGGCAGCACCCTTTACAATGGATTTAAAACGAATGATCTGGAAAAGATCCTGTCACTTCTGGCTTAAATCATTACAAGATATGTTTTTAATTTTAAAGAAAAGTCGATAAATTTCAGTAAGAATATTTACTTTCCGGAAAGAGCCTGTGTGCAAGCCGAATTTTATAATATTTGCATTAGTTTTACTGACAATCTGTTTACTTTCCGTTATATTTATTTCAGCGTTAAAAGATTAACTTATTAAAAACTCACATGACATATGTTTTGACATTTTAACGCATTTGCGCTGTAAAGAATTAATTAAAGGATGTCCCCGTTTTTCAATTTAAATTTATCTAAAAACAAATAGTATAAATCAAAATTAAAGTCGGTTCCTCTGCCATCTAAAACGAGCTCCTTAAATAAATTTAATTAAATTTTTTAACATCTGTATTAACATCAAATATCATCACATTTAAAACTTGTATTTGAACTGGCGCGGTGGAATAAACAAGTGTTTTAGTAATAATTGAATATTTGAATAAGAGATATGTATGGGGCGAGTGTAAACTAATAGAAGGTATTGAAAAAGTAACAGATCAGAATAATGTTATCGATATAAAAGCGGACACACCTCCAGAGGAAACAATTAAAAATATTTCTAGTTATAAAAAAGGTAAAAACGCATTAAATTAGTCATAGCTAGCTGACGAAGGAACACATGTGCATACGGAAAAACGCAAGACAATTACTTATTAATTGAAATGAACATGCGATAGTCCATGACTCATCGGATGTTGATCTTGCAAAATGTGGGCTATTACATGATGTATCACCAGTTTTGTCAGCGCTAATTGGAACGTGAAAGATTTATCACGGCAACAAATATTTGAATATTGAAGGTAAGATTAGATGTGCAGTATCGAGGTTAGAGTTAACAAATATTGTTTTAACTCATATCATAGTTTTATTATAAAAATAACTTGGATGTTGAGAGGTTTTCGTTACTAATGTACATTTTGAAGAATCAAGATTTAGTACCAATACGTTACCGGTTAAAAGACTGTGGTATTAGGCAAAATTATTTGAAGCCCTACATCGAATCGTAGCACAACTGTACTAGCGAGAAGTATCATCATCATTAGTTCCTATCCCTTAGTATGTAGATTAGGTTTCCTTAAAAACCAAAGGTATTTCACTTCTTTACAAAAAGAATCATTAACGAGTAAAGTAAGTTCGTCGGTTTAGTACTCTTGACTTGGCCCTTAATGAAAATTTCCTAGATTCGGTCCAGGAACGTTTGCCTTTGTCACCCCTGCCAACTTTCCCATTCACTCTTGACTCAGAAATCCTTTTGGTCAGTCTCCTTTCACCCATTCTCTCTACGTGCCCAAACTATCTACTCATACATTTCTCAATTTTAATCACTACATTTTCTTTTATACCATAATGTTCTCTTATCTCTTTTTATTTTGACACCCAGTTTCAATCCGCTCATACTTCTCAACGCTCCCATGTTGAAATATACAAAATTAAATTAGATTCTGTATGCGGTAACATTACAATGACAGTTTTTACAATATATTAGTAATGTATTCCACCGTTACAGACTTTAAGTACATCCAATCGATGTGCCCGAAACCTGTTTCATTGGAAAAGCTGTAATGCGAAGATGATTTTAGACCACATAAATTCATTCATTTGAGATTTAGAAAAGTGACTCCTTTCGCATTTTAGACAGTCTAATAAATATTTTTTATAGAATTGAATACTCTACGGATGACGCCGCGAGGAATGGCTTGTTTAAATATAACAAAAGTACAGCGTGACAAATGCAATAGTTACTAGATATTCGGGCAGCAACTGCAGTTGCCAAAGATCAATTATATCTGATAGTAAGCCTAATGATATCTGATAAAAAGATATAATCAAACAAGGCTACCGTAATACGCGAAACGTGTGTTGAATACAACTCACGTGAAACCGAGGAAATAGTGAGCATAGCGATTACAATCATCGGATAATTCGTTTCCGCCATGTTACCTCTCGATTGCCAATGGCTTGAGTTGAACAGGTTCTGAGATCGCGTGATATCGTTTGAATTATGTCTTAGTTACCGTAAGCTTTGCAATATGATCTGATACCTATTTGTTCTGTTTAAATCATTGACAAATTTAATGTGTCATAATTTTATTGGTAATTGTAACAAACTTATCTATCACGGTATAAAATAGTATTACATATATTCATTGACTAGTATTGCAACGACTTCACACACTATAAATTTGTAAGTTACGTTACGGTAGTTTCAATCAATTAATAGTAGTTTCATTTAATAGAAATTAAAATTGAAAACCTGGTTGAATTTAGTAATTGTTAAAGTTACGAACATATTACATATCATGCTACTCTTGCTCAAAGAAAATTTACCAAATTAATAATATTGACACATTAACAACTTGAATCGTGTATGGATGTGAAATTACATAACAGTAGATTTTTTAGAGATTACATTTATCTCAATATATAATCTATCCACTATTAAAACTGCTTCAAAATGCTAAGTATACATATGACAAATCTTTTTGTTTTGTGTAGTTATTACATTGCAGTTGTATGTTAAAAAGATACATTCGATTTCACTGATGAAATAAATTTAAATAATTTACCTTAAATTTTTGGAATATAATGCTTTGTTAAGACAAACAACTGGAAAAACTATTTGTCTCAATAACCTGATCATAGCGTATTATATTTAAATATACTTTCATCACCAGAGTAGTTAGCGATCTCTTGCGAATATGTGAACATCTATACTTAGTGATCGCAAGAGTCACTTTTCTATGTTTCAGGTAAGTCTTAAATAGTATTGAATATCCCAAGATGAGTAAAAGAGTTTAGTAGTCGAATACTATCTTTGTATTATTGATTTTCTCTGATAATTGCGTATAAAACCTTTAATTCTATGCCCATAAATATAAGAGATATCCAGGTATCTATTGACTCACCACGATATCTCTGGAACCATAAGGCGTAGAGACTTGTAATTTGGTATGAATATACCTGTTGTCCAGTAGAGGTCAGTTAAGAACGGATATTATGAAATTCCACCCTCAAAGGGCAGTGCGGGTTTGTTTCTTATTTGTAAAACAATTCGTCTAAATTGTGAAAATCCTACCAAAAACATTCCATGCAGACGAAGTCGCGGGTTCAGTTAGTTATATATATTACGTTAGAATATGATAGCATTCTAAGATTTATTTCCGGTATGTAACAGCCATGAATTGAGCAATAATCATAGTTTAATTTTAAAATATTCCCGATTTGAAGTTCATCACATAGGTGGTTTCAAAGTCTATAACGATATAAGTAGAAATATTGTTCGTTCTCGTATATGTGTAGAAAGATTTACTGAAATAGAAGCTTGTCATACTTAAATTGAACCATGAACATAATAAACTGTACTAAAACATACTAGTTCTACTACTAATCGAAACTAATAAAGGCAAAGGCCGATCTAGTGTAAAGGAAGGACGACTAGTTTACGCAAACAATAAGTATTGTCAGCAATACCATATTACTCATGTTGCTCTACATTCACTATGACCAATAAATACAACCTATTATTATGTATTGCAAGACTATATCCATATCGTGCCGGCGTATCTATTTGCTCACTATTTCCTTTAACTTGTTGGATTATTTATTGCACTTGTAATTGTAGAATAAGCTAGGAAGCCTTTCGATTAATATAATTACATCATTATATAACACAGATATATCTATGTTGAAAAGGAGGCGTTTAGATCCTGGCACATGAGAGGCACCGGGAGAACGCTGTGGACGCTCCTTTACTATGGCGCAGGAGGATGGGAGGTTAGAGGCGTAGATTTGCGATTCTCCTTGCTCCTTCTTCAGTTTTCTAGAGGAACCTTCCGGAGTTTCAGGGTAAATTGCGTCTACCGATCCTCTGGCGCTCCACAAAAGGATGCGGAGGGTATCGATGGGTTTTAGTGGGTATTCTAGCTTACTAGCGAATCCCACACTCCTGATGAGATTATAGTCAGATCGGGGTACATAAAGGCATTTCCCAGCGTAAAAAGTTGCTTGGATCTTTAGTGCTATTTTACGTAAAAACTAATGGAGAGATTTTGATGAAAATTGACAGTGTATAATTCCATATATGTAACAATATGTAAATCATGAAACTAAGCCACATTGTAAATAAGAAATGAACAAAATTGTCGTCTAATGTCCCATGACGCTACACATTCAATACTAGCCGCAAGTCCTGTAGATGGCATCGACCGCTTTTGATTAACACTTCACTGGACAAGTAAAAGGTTTAAACGTTCTGGTACGTTTCAATATAAATATCTTTAGGTTAACAATTTGTGGCTAAAACTATTGTTTTTTACCGGTGCACACGAAAAGATCTATTAGTTTACATAATCTTTGCCTGACAATTAATATAATCAATTTAAAAACTCAAAACAAATTGAAAAATCATTAATTCGAAGAACTATTTTGACGACTTGATTACAGTAAATTATAATAATATTATAATTTTCATGATAAAAGGTACATCTGATTGTCTTGTGAGTGCTTTTGAGTACAGGATGCGACGGAACACTACTTTTATTAGAGCTTGCCACTGAATTAAAAATTCTACATGAAAAGTTATACTTATTTTATGAAGAAATATCAATCTTTAGGTTAACAACTCGTAGCTAATTTTTTTATTAAACCTCTACTCGTTGTCAATTAATATATTAAAAACATTACTAAATCAAAGCTAATTGAAAAATTATATTATAATTTGAATGACTATTTTGTCGATGCGTTAGGTGTATACTTTAATAAAATAAATCATAAAACTATAATTTTGATGATAAAAAGAACAGCTGCTTAAGTTTTATTGTAGGTTCTTCTCGCGATGGAACAATTTAGACTTTTATCAGAGCGTAAAACTGCGTTGAAAACTCTACATGGAAATTAATTTACTTACTTTTTTGAACTGATTGCAATACCATTTAATTATAACCGTAATATAACGACCGTGCTTTTAAGTAATCAGATTATTTCTGTAGCAGCAAAGCAGCAACATGTAGAATCAACCTCCCGAACCCGGGTACGATCCCTGGTAGGGCGAATTTAGGAAATTGCATTTTGTAATTTGTATGAGTCCTAAACTGGTGGAAGGCTCCGACTGTGGTTAGTTACTATCCTACCAGTAAAGACTACCGCCAAAGCAATTAGATCTGTGTTCCAGGGTGATACTGTGTAGAAATCATGTGATTTACAATGTCTCTTTACACATTAGCGCTTTTCAATCTTTATTGTATTACCACTTACCATTAGGCGTGAGCACAGTCAAGCGGTAGTATGTCAGCAATAAAGAAAAATTATAAACGTAATATAACGACCATGCTTTCTAGTAATCAGACTATACCTTTTATAAATTTATTTCGATTCTGCTGTTTTCTCATCTAAAATATTGAAAATTTAACAGCAAAGCTGCCGATATATAGAATCGACTTTCCGAACAGGCAGTAGGTCCATTACCAATAAATAGACTTGATGATTTAAAGAGTTTGTTAAACCTTTACTTCATTTTCATACAACATCTAAACTAATATATTATTATAAAGAGGAAAATCTTTTCATCATTAGAAAGCTGCATTTTCACTGAGCGACATTAGGTATATTACTTTTAAAAAAAATAGGGATCCCTAAGATAAATGCATTAATGTAACCCGTGGTGTGAATCATCGCGTACGTTGCCGAAACTGTTGATGATAGAATAAAAATTACTGGAACGTTTGAGAAAGTCGTTTCAATAACTGTAGATAATTATTAAATTTGTTTAATTTTAAATTTTTAATATCGGATATTCTACGTAAATGACATTACGAAGTTAAAAATGTATTAGTTAGATATATATTCCTTTTAAAGTAAAATCTGTATATTGATTAGGTTATGAATATGAATGTGTATCTAATAATCTGAAAGGAAGTAATTAAAAACTAAGCTAAATAGAACTTTTATGTTAACAAAAAACTATAGTCCGTCTTAGTAGACTTAGCACTGCCAAGGCATTGCTAGATACTTACAAAGCTTTAAATTTTCAAACGTAAATGTCCCTGTCTATCTATGTTTCAATAGTATCAAATTAAACTCTCAGTAGTCAAACGCAGAATGGGAGTTTTCCAAAGACCTTATCAATCAACGTAATATTGCAATTTACATTTGACACGCAACGACGCATTGCTTTCATGTTAAGTGGTATTTTGCAATTGCATGTAATAGGTGGCACGTGCTCGTAGTTGCCTGTGGATAGCATTAAAACTAGATATAGCGAATGTATCCAGTTGCTAATGCTGTGCAAACATCATAGGTCGATCGTGCGTACTAAGTTATTAGGACATTTTATGATATACCGTATTTGTCATTGCATGTATATTATCCATGGCGTCTGCCACGTATGTATCTATTCCGTAGAAATATGGGGAAAGTCTATCCAACAAAGTTCAAATGGAGATAGAGGCGAATTTCGTAATGACGAGTTAAATAAGTTTTTTTGCTGTTTCCCGCTGTGTTACCCAAAGAGATATTGAAGAATATTTTATTTTATTTATTTATTTTACAAAATCCACAGCCCTTTTAAAACTAACATTTAATCTAATTAAATTAACTTAAGGCCAATTAAGGATTTTACATTTGTTTATTCTACTAATAAGCGCCAGAGAGATTGCGCGCGGGTGTGTCGCTCTATGAATGAAGTGTGTGTGTGTGTGTGTTGGAGTGTGTTATGTAATGGAAAAAATACAAATAACAGCTTATTAATGAATTTAAATAGTGAGTAGGTTCACTATTTAAATTCATTAATTTTATTAATTCTTTTTTAAACTTTAGTTTGTTGCTGTGTGTGATTGCCTCATTGGTCTAGTGGTTAGCATGTTCGACTACGGACATGAGGTCCTGGGTTCGAGTCCCTGGTCGGGCCAATCCAAAAATGGTTATAGAGTTATCTATTAAGATATATATATATAGTTTTCTATTAAGATTTTATCAATACTTGCTCGAAGTTGGGTAGTTGGCGGTGTGATCCACCCCCGTGCCTCGGAGAGCACGTTAAGCCGTTGGGCCTTCGCCCGATCTGTCTCTCCGTTTGTGTCGGATGACCGTCACATCGAACTATGAGAGTGAAGGAATAGAGAGTGCACTTGTGTACTATGCCTGCCAATCCGAAGTGGAGCAGCGTAGTGGGTCTATGCTCTAAAAACCCTCTCTCATATGAGTGAGTAGGTCTGTGCCCAGCATTGGGACGTTAGTGGGACGTTACTTACTTATTGCTGTGGAAGACATCGACCTCCGAGTAAGATTTGTTATAATTTCTTTGAATGCGGCAAATTATGGAATTATTTGCATAATTTGTTTGAGAATGTGAAGTAAAAAAGAGGGGTGTTTGGCGCGTTCTAAGTTTAGGTGTGTGAAACCGGAGAATTTTTGATGTTAATTCAATATTGACCATTGCAGCATCCATGTAGAAATAGCATGTCTAAAAGTGATCTCCTTTCAAGAGACAATAGATTATGAACGACATAAAGTTGAAATGTGAGCGGAAATTAAGATGTTTCAGAAATTTTGATTGTATTTTTTCTCTATGTATTAATAGGTAAAGCAAAAACTTTGTACACTTCTTAACCAAAACTGCGCGGACGGCGAAGCATAAAATTTCTCACAATTATAAAATATTCTTTATTCAAGTACGCTCAACGCTTTTGAATCATCAAAAGTCTGTCCGTTGGTAAGAAACTCAACGGTTACTAGTTTAAACCTAGTTTTTGTAAGTTAAAATGTATATATATATATATATATATATATATATATCGGAGTGCAAGAGTCTGTGGATCGCTGGTTCGTGTGTAATAGTCTGTGGAACACTGGCGCCATCTTTGTATCGGCGTGGGGGAAGAGTCAATAAGTGGCAGTCCGGTCAGTCTCTCAGCAGTTCTCGAGCGGCGGTCGGCCGGAGTGGTCGACTGTTGAAACTGCCGTGTTCCTAGCTATTAGTGTTAATGAGTTTGTTTAAATTGATATCGGGAACATTAAGTGACTGAACATTATAAACCGAGTTAATTAATAAAGTGTTTGATTGCACGAACAATACCCATGAACGCCCACAGAATAAGAAATTAAATATGGATCCAATTAATAACGATGTCGGCGCAGAACCCTACGCCCCTGTGCTTTATGCTTCTCCGTTCTCTCTCTTATTCTCCGACATACTCGTATATATATACAACATTGTGGTATTTGTGTATCGAGACCAACACAATGCTTTGTTGAACGATTAATCTATATTTACTCCTAAAATAATAACATCTGTTGAATGTTACAATTAGTAATTACACAGAAATATAACTTTATATCCCAACATGTTCATAGTAAATTGGCAATAAACTTGTAACTACCGTTATTACTTTCATTGCCAATTAATAAAATCTCACACCAGATTAGATAATAAATTTGAATGAAATCTCACTGTCACGATATACGTTAATTAATCTGATAACTATAGGCATTGAGGCTTTTCATGTCTGTTGGTTAGTGTTTTTTTTTAACACCAGAAAAGAATCTACGTATGTTTGTGTTTTTATTATGTGGAAACTTTTTATTACTTTTACTCATAGATAAACTAGCTAGTTTATTGCTGATAGGTTCACGCTTGACTGTAATCTCACCTAATCGTAAGTGATGATACAGTCCAAGATGGAAGGGCGTTAAAGTGGTAAGCGGTAATTTCCTTCGTATGGTTTCTATACAGCACTGTACCTGAACGAAAATATCTTTGCTTGGCGGTATGTCTTTCTTTGCAGTCAGGGTGGTAACTGCCTATGGACAAACCTTCTCCTCCCACTAGTCCAATTTTCTCAATTTCCGTTCGTCAGGAAATATAGGAAAATTCTGATTGGATTATCAGTCTAAACCTTTCCCACATCCACCTGAACACACACAAAAACAACATCAAAATCAGTCCATTGTTTAAGAGGTGTTCAACGACACATACATACGGAAGAATTATATATATTGGTGATATTACACCGACAAAAAAAGTTTCATTTAAAAATGTTGTTGAGAATTATCAGGTAATAAAATTAAAAATTCATATTTTTACGCCACAAACGGTATTTTTGGTGGTTAAATTATATCCTCTGTATATACGAAAACACAAACAACGTGTGAAAGTACTACGTTCTGCTCATGTCCACAAATTACGAAATATCGTCATGACATCCCGAACATGTAACTGTAGAAACTTTTAACCACACGTCAAATTAATTAAAACACTGGGAAATTTTGAAATGGAATTAAATATTGAGTTTAGGCTTTTATAAAAACGTTTTAAAAATTAACGTTATTTCCTAAGCCACCTAAAACGAACTTCTGCACCTCCATTACATAGAAAGGAACTTAAATCTTTGTAAAATTAACTTAGAGCAGCGGGAAAAAGCTAGTTGTTTACGAAAAGCTCAATTATAACTTACTGAACATTTATAACCTAATTAAAAGGCCGCCATAAACAAGTACATGTAACGACATATAATAACTTTCATTTTAATGCATCAATTACGTTTATTACACCGAAGTAATCTGTTTAAGGGGTTTCGTTTACTGTTTATAAAATAGAAAACCTATACGGTGATTTATTTTCATTGCAAAAGTGTGTCCTTATTATAGAAATGTAATTAAATATATAAAGTAAGGTAAGTAGCAATCTTTTCATAGCCCACATCTGGGCAGAGACTATATGACCTCACCTAACCCTTTCCTCCTATGAGGAGAGAGGGTTTTGGAAGCATAGATCCACCACGCTGCTGTAATGTAGGTTACACATACACATATTCCAAAATTGCTCCCGGAATATCTACATTTCATTTCAGAAAAGCGCAATAATGGATTGAAAATGTGCAATAAAGCATGTAACTTTCTTTTTATAAAGAGACACTCAGGATTCGAATCAGCGACTTCTCTGAACGAGGACACACGCGTCTTGCCATTAGAACGTCATGGCTTTTCAATTTAACACCTACATATATGTGACAGCCAAAAGAATGAATAGCTCGTAATAGCTACTGATGCTACGACAAAAAATTGTACACCAATAATTGATAAGTGCGAAGAACTGAATTACAACTGAATAGATATTGTTAGTCTCCACTTTGAGGCCTTAACGAGCAATTAAGATTAGGAAAAAATAAGAAAACGGAATGGAAATATCATAAATAAACCGTCGCTGGAGCCATTAACGAGTTTCCAAGAACAGAGGCGCTCTGAAGAGTTCAAATTAACCGTTAAAGAAATCCTCGTTATTGTTCCTCGAGGGCGATACTAAAATAACGCTCCTATGTTCAGATAAATACATAACATATCTATATAAATAAATAAAATTTGTGTTTGTCTTGACGTGTCTCTGAAATTGCTGAACAAGCTGAACAGATTTGGACGGGACTTTCACCGGCAGTTAACTGATATTAAAAGGCCAGTTTTATTTTAGAAAAAATAAGGTATACAGAATTTCATCGGAACACAGACAAATATGATAAAATACAGGTTATATACTTGTTTTAATGTTTCTGTTAACTACCTAATTTTATATTTATTTACATTATAACGTTATGTTGGCTTCCTAATAAATAAATTAATAAAAAACAAATAATAAACTCCATCACTATTTCGAGCTTGGTTAACAAGATAGTCTTTCGAAGGTATAAAATAGTAATAGTATATATATAAAATAGTTTGTGAGTTACATATCAGTTTATGAGCTAGTTTCATAAGTTTTATTAAAATCGGTTCAGAGTTAAAACTTTGGTAAAACTTTTGGCTTCTTCTCTCGTCCTCGTACAAGTTCTTTTTCTTTTCACTGTCAGACAGACATAACAATTTGATAAGCATGTTACTTTGTTATGTTATTGGCCAAAAAAAGCTCTAGAAAACATTTCGCAATCAAATTCTCACGCTCACTCGTTTCATATCAAATAACAGCGTAAATGATTAATTCCGATTAAACGCTTCCTGTTTTTGGATTCAAAAGACATTATTTATTAATTCTACAGCTATATGTTAACAATTAATTAAAAACCCTGTACTCTTGCGAATAGTTGAGCAATGAATTTTTATAAACGATTATGTAAGTTATTGTATAGGGGACTTAGGGCCTGCCACAAATTCGACCACACAATTCTCACCATACCTTAAATCTTAGTTAGATACCTCAATATACACTTTATGAGACCTTTTTTGATATCAAAAAATTGTCATTAATTTTGTCAACAAAAGGAGATTTACTAGCAGGAACCCTGTTTCATCTGTGAGACATTTAGGTCTGTAATTAAAAATAAAAATTTGCATTATTAACAACTCCATGTATGATTCCAGCTTTCTCTATCACAAAGCTTGTACGTTCCGCTTAAAAGCTAGCAAAATAAATAAGCATTTTATCAGGTAAAAGTTTTGTATAGTATACAATAATTTTCAGGGAAGTTGTTAAACACTGATAACTGTACAGCGATTTATAAACTTATTGGTCGCCTAGTGGTCGAAATTCGGTAAAAAAGTTGCATTAAGTTGTAAATTTGAATATTATTAAAGTTCTGTTAGTTATTTTCACAGCATTATGTCATATGCTATTTTACTTTCGGGTAATGCTGCTGATATAGATGCAATATTTGTGCTGCAGAAAAGGGCCGTTCTTGCGATTTATAATATGGGTCCAAGAGAGTCGCTAAGAAACAAATTCAGAGCAGTGAAAATAATGACAGTTCACGGCGTATATATATTGGGAAATTTATTGTACGTCCATAGAAAGATTGACTGTTTCACGAAAAAAAAGGTGTATCTCATTTAACTTAAGAAATAAAAATTAAATTGCTGTAATTTCTAGTAGGCTACATAAGATTGACAAAGCATTCAAGGGTAACTGTATAGGTTTCTATAACAAGCTCCTAGAAGGAGTTACAAAGACGTCTCTTAATAATCTTTTATTAAAAGAAAACTAATTGAGAAATCATTCTATAATTTGAAGAACTACTTAGAAGTCAAAAAGCGTAGGAGTGAATGAATTGCTCTAATCGATATTGAATTAATTAAAAATATATATTGTAATGATGATGACAAAAAAATATGTACACAATGTTTGTTGTGGGTTCTTCCCACGAGAGGGCGCGAAGGAACTCTCGTAACTTTAGATTGCAAGTCTTTAATGTCATCATCCGTCGTACATTTAAATGATATATGAAAAAAGTGCTGTAAAGGCCTACACGAATAAAGATATTTGGAGTTTGAGTTTGAGTATACTTCTACCATCGCTAAAGGCTGTTAATTTGCATATTTCTTTTTCAAACAAAATATATAAGAAATCAAAAATCTTTTTATATATTCTTTTATTAAAACAAAACATCATGCGAAAAAGTGCTGCCCATTGAACTTGATGCACATATTTCAATAATTTAATTAATGATACAAAACTTCTCAGTAAAACCTATTTTATTACCGTTATATACGGCTGTGCATGCTAGGGTGTTGGTGCCAACACTTATGTATGAAGAATTACAAAAGTAAAATTAATGCAGTAGAGATGAGAGCGTTGAGAAGTATGTGTGGATAAAAAATGAGTGACAGAGTAAGAAATGGTGTGACAAGAGAACGTTGTGGTATAAAAGAAGACGTAGTGACTAAAATTGAGAAAGATATGCTTAGATGGTTTGAGCATGTAGAGAGAAGGAACGAAAGGAGACTTACAAAAAGGATTTATGAGTCAAAAGTGAATGCGAAATTTGGAAGGTGAAGACCAAGGCGAACGTTCCTGGATCAAATCCAGGACATTTTAATTAAGGGCCAAGTCAAGAGTACTCTAAACCGACGAACTTGTATGAAAGGTTTAATGAGAATGAAAGAAGCGAAGGAGATATGCAAGGATCGTGGCAAGTGGAAGGACGTTGGCATGCCTACCCCTATGGGAATGAGGCGTGATGGTATGTATGTATATACGGAAATATAAAATCTCAGTCGAATGATGGAACTCTACTTGCTGCGACATAAGATTGCCCACTTAAAATAACTGGCCTATTCCATTTTTTTTTAATGTAAAGTATTAAACATCTCTTTATACAACACACGTAATAGAAATAATTTTATATTACATATCGTATATTTTATAATAAAATGGCATACCATAGGTTCTTATCAAAGTGTAAGGTCCTTTGTTTTTGACAATACAAACTTTTTTAATATAACCTTATGGCGTTTGACATGACTTTCAGCGATTGACAAATACGCTTATATACTGTGTGTGTGTGTGTGTGTGTGATAAATTAGTATTGTGTTTTCTTTTTCTATGTAAACTATACGTGTGGGAATGTGTTCTATAGTTTTTTTCTTCAGATACTAATAAATAGGTTGATATCACACCTCACGCGAGACATTATGTTATGTTCCATAGCAAAAATGTAGAAGGTTATACTTAAACTGTTAATTGGCCTTAATCTGTATAAAAACGTGTAGATAAATTCCTATGAATAGTGTATGTTCTTTAATAGGTTAAATTTTTTTCCAACTAGTTGTACGTTACCTAGATAACGCGAAGTTTACGTATTGCAACAGTTTAAGGTGACCCAGATTCAAACTTGCGATACCGTGGATACATTCTTACTTTCATAAGCTTCAAACACAAGGCCTCGTAGAGGCGTTGTTGATAAATGCACTACGAGATTATGATTTCTAGTATTATGGGTTATTATCATAGTTGCTATATTTAACAATTCTTTTGTTCAAGAAGACTTTTCATACATACATACATACATAGCATCACGCCTCATTCCCATAGGGGTAGGCAGAGACAACATCCTTCCACTTGCCACGATCCTTGCATATCTCCTTCGCTTCTTTCATTCTCATTAAACCTTTCATACAAGTTCGTCGGTTTAGAGTACTCTTGACCTGGCCGTTATTTAAAATGTCCTGGATTTGGTCCAGGAACGTTCGCCTTGGTCTTCCCCTTCCAACTTTCGCATTCACTCTTGACTCATAAATCCTTTTTGTCAGTCTCCTTTCATTCATTCTCTCTACATGCCCAAACCATCTAAGCATACCTTTCTCAATTTTAGTCACTACGTCTTCTTTTATACCACAACGTTCTCTTATCACACTATTTCTTACTCTGTCACTCAGTTTTAATCCACTCATGCTTCTCAACGCTCTCATCTCTACCGCATTTATTTTACTTTTGTGATTCTTCTGCCATACCCAACTTTCACTACCATACATAAGTGTTGGCACCAACACTCCAGCATGCACTGCCAGTCTAGCCCTTTGAGACACCATCTGGCTATTCATAAAAGCATGCAGAGCACCATTTACCATATTCCCTGCATTCACTCTCCTTTCGATATCACTTTCACATGTTCCATCTTTTGTAAATTTAGATCCCAAGTATACAAATTCTTTCACCTCTTCCACTTGTTCCCCATCTATCAAAATATTGCCATTCATCATAGATTCATCTCGTTCAAAAAGCATAACTTTCGTTTTGTTTACATTCACTTTCATTCCTTTCCCTTTCAAAGCTTCATTCATAATATTTAGCATCTCCTGAAGCTCGTTAGCGGATGACGCAAGTATTACTTGATCATCAGCGTAGAGTAAACATTTGATGAGTAATTCATTCATTCTTAACCCATACATACATACATACACTCTACTTTTCAAACTTCAAATATTATTTATTTCCAATGAACGATTAATGATATTAGACAAATACTTAGAATCATAAGTTACGAGCATTCCTTCGCGCCCTGTTCTAGAGAACAGCCCACAACAAACTCGATATAATTTTTAGAATACAACAAAAGATTTACTCCCACGCCTTTTTGTTATGTAATTAACCCTTCAGTACAATTTCTCAATTAGCTATCTATTAATAAAAGATTTGAGTTTAACTTAATTAATTATAGTTTTAAATTGTAAGTTTTTAAGTGATCCATTTAGACATGGAATCTATCGAGTGTTTGTATCAATGGAGTCATGAAATGAATCAATTTAGTATCTTACTATTATCAGGTTTGAAATAAAAGGCCATTAGGGGCGTTGCTGTAAAATGCACTAGAAGATTATGGTACTACAACAATATAATGTTTGTTTTAGTATTGAATATACAAGTTCTTAGAATATGGAATTAAATAAACGTCTTGTTAAATAGGCTTCAGCCTCTAAAATTAAGTTAATATATACAGGGTGAGGACAAGGGTTCCGCTACCATGTTGATTGCCTATAATTTTGTTCAAAGAAAAGATAAAGATTTGGTTTTCATAAAAAAAATATTTGGTCTTTACATTTAATGCAAAAACATTGCATTCAGTAAAAACAACTGTATGGTATGGTATTCACGCTGGCAACATCATTGGTTCCTAATTTTTTTTTAATGACCTAGGCGCTGAAGTTACTGTCACTGCCGAACCAGGACATGATTCGAAATTGTCTTGTGCTTGAAATGGAAGAGCAAGGACTAGAGGACATATGAATTCAGCAAGATGGTGCCACAGCATACAAAGCTCGTTCAACAATTCAATTTTTGAACGACGTTTTTGCACGAAGACTAGATCTTCGGAAATTCAGCGTGGGATGTTGCAGCATATCATGAAAAATGCCTTAAAAAGAGCCGAAAGTTGCATAGCAAATCGCGATCACCATTTAGCCGATATAATATTGCAATCATAACGAAAAAAAATGAAAAAACCAAATAAACGTCTTATAAAAATTAAACCTATTTCTGTTTTCTTTGAACAAAATTACAGGCAATCAAAATGGTAGCGTTTCTTTTGCCCCACCCTGTATAAATGGGGATTTAAGAGATAAACTTAACATTCAAACAATTTTTCTCCCTGCTAAGTAACTATTGAAATATTAAGCATAAGGTTTTGAAATTTCTGTCACTTTCGCTAGTTGCTTTTCATAGTTTTAAAGAGATTCCTTAAAACGAAAATAAGAAAACGAAAACCTCATATATAATATACATTCCAAATACTATTAATATACAACGGAAACAGCAAAGCCTATTTCAATTTTCATTTGGGCCAACAACAGTAACCTCAAGATATATAATAATCAAACGAGGCGACTGAGAGAATAATAAATCAGTTAGAGCACGTTATATTAAGGAATTAGGCACTTCTGTAAAACCTAAGTAAAAAAAGGTACATAGTAGCCCATTAACGTCCCACTACTGGGCATAGACCTTCTCGCTCACAGAATAAATGGTTTTTAAAGTATAAATCCACCACGATGCTCCACTACGTATTCGCAGGAAAAAAACTCAAATCGGACGATATTTAGAACGAAATTAGGAACAAAAATAGGTCTAAACAGTGAACGTTCACTTAAATTGGCACTATAATTTGCAAATATGTAATAGACGTTGTAAAACTTGTCCGTTAGTTAGTAAATAAGGCGAAATGCGTGTAATAAAAGCATTCGTAACGCAACGAGTGCGTATTACGACGCCTGACGCAATTGTACGCAGCCGACATTATTCCGGGTTATTATTTAATATTAAACAAATTACCTATAATTTGTCAATAGCGTGGTACGAGACGTACAATTCAGTTTTTATTACTTTATCGTTCTACGTTTTACAAGTGAAAAATGCAATGTTGATAATAAGTGTCGCTGCAATTAGTGTGAGGAAGTAAAGTATTAAACACTTTCAACATTTATTTTGACCCCATTTCAACAACAACAATACATTTCTACAATGGTAAGTACTAAGTAAGTAGCAGTACTGCCTCATTGGTCAAGTGGTTAGAATATTCGACTATAGACATGATATCCTGGGTTCGAGTCCTGGGTCGGGCCAATTCCAAAATAGATATTGAGTTTTCTATTAAGATTTTTTTAATATTTGCCCGAAGTTGGGAAGTTGGCGGTGTGATCCACCCCCGTGCCTCTGAGAGCACGTTAATCCGTCGGTCCTGCGCATGATCTCTCTCCAATTGTGTCGACATCCCGTCACATTGGACTATGAGAGTGAAGGAATAGAGAGTGCACTTGTGTACTATGCCTCCCAATCCGCAGTGGAGCACTGCAGGTTGACAGGCATAGTACACAAGTGCTTTCTCTATTCCTTGACTTTCATAGACCGACGTACCGGCAATCCGACACGATTGGAGAGAGATCAGGTGCAGCAGCGACGGCTTAACGTGTTCTCTGAGGCACGGGGGTGGATCACACCGCTAACTTTCCAACTTCGGACAAATCTTCATAGAAAACTCAATATCGAACCCAGGACATCATGTCTGTCTACTAACTAACTCAAAGCTAACTACCAATGGACATTCTCGAACACTATGTGTACTTATTGCTCCCAAATATGTAATGATGGTAAATCTTCCCCTGAAAACAAGAGGCGAATTGGGATGGCAAAAAATACTATAACCCGATCAACAACAGCATCTGGAAGTGATGAGGAATCGGTATCAAATGCAATATCATCCTGCATGAAAGACTACCTCATTGGTCTAGTGATCGGCTAGATTGGCTACAGACATCAGGTCTAGGGTTCAAAAATCAATATTGTGTTATATGTTACAAAATTCTCAGCTTTTCTCCTGAAGTTCTGTAGTTGGCGGCCTGCTGCAATCCCGTGCCTCGAAGAACACGTTAAGCCGTCGGTCTTACGCCTGATTTCTCTCCGGTCGTGTCGGTTTTCTCTCATATCCTAGTAGGAAGTGAAGAGAGTGAAGGAATAACGAGTGCACTTATGTACTATGCCTACCAACCCACAGTGGAGCAGCGTGTTATGAGTGAGTAAGCCTGTGTCCAGCAGTGGGTCGTTAATAGGTTGCTACTTATCCGCATGGAGTGGAAAAGTAAACAATCCCGTCAAAAAGAGGCAAAGTATCGATGCATTCGAAATGTGGTGCTGGCGACGAATTTTATGGATGCCTAGGATCGCGAAATACACTGACGCTTCCTTTCCTTCGTTTTTAAACCAACTCAAAGTAAAGTCTCGTTTCTCCACCATAAGCCAACAATGAAGTATTTCACATTTCGTCCACACAATGGACAGAGGCAGGTAAAGTGCAGATAAACATATTGTGGTTGGGAACACGGATGGGAAATCGGCGGCCACTGACCATACCGTGAAGATGGACCAACCAACTTTTGACATCTTTGCTATCGCAGTGGTGCGAGTAGTCGTTTTGCTGGCAGAGGTACCAGGTTCAATTCCCGACACGGCGAATTTAGAGAATTGTATTTACTAACTAATCTGTCTATGGACTAGTAGGAGGCTTCGCCCGTGGTTAGTTACTACTAGCAAAGACGTACCGAAGCAAGAGATTTGTTTTCCGGTTCGACGCTGAGTACAAACCATAAGAAGTAAATTGCCTCTTACCAGATTAGCACCCCTCCATCTAAGATTGTACCATCACTTATTATCAGTGATCATAGCCAATAGCTCATTTTCTTCATAATTTAGATAATGTAAGCTTTAGAGTAGATTTCTAACAACTAGAGACCTCTATTGAACATCACAAACATTATCACTACGTAAGCAACGCCACCTAGTGGCGTTGTTATATGACATACAAGAATAGAGTTAGTTTCAGCTTATTACGTTAGGTGTCGCTACTTGGCAACACAAGATGGCGCTGATCGCAAATAAAAATTACTTCAAGAAAGTTAATATTTTTAAAAGCAATAAAATAAACTCTACAATCATCAATTTTTAATTTAAATTACTTTTTTGATTGAAAAATTAATTTTATTATTAAAAGGCTGTCATCATATAAGAGGAAACAGGAGGATTATCTACAACAGCTTATAATACTTATATTCTGCCTTAAATGTGGTATTGCATTCAAAAAATATCTTAAAAATACATGAGTGTTAAAGTGAAAACTATAATTCGTTTTCTTCTTTGAATATAAAATGGGGCCCAGAGTACAAAGTACCCATGTCAGAAGTGAAACTTCTTTGGCAAACTAATTTTTAAGTCTTGTTTATATTTATATAAATCTAAAACTTAACATTTCCTAGACTTAGAGGGTGGGAAAAGGAAGATGTGTTAGTAATTTAATTATCATTAAAATATTATAAGTTTCGAAAATCAATATACATTTTGTAAATATTAGAAATTATTAATTAAATTTTGACTTTCAATTGAAAATTTAGAAAAGAGAATTTTTTAAATTATAAAGCTACCTAACCTTCAAACGAATTAGCATAAAGAACGCACATCTACGTGACACTAATTACGCAATTCATCAGTAAACAATTTTACTCTCAAGCGCCTAGAGAAGTCTCATTTCAAAAATCGTTTATAATTAAAATATCAATAAGAGAAATAAAAAAATAAATGTAAAAAAGGTACGCCCGAACAGGGACTTGAACCCTGGACCCTTGGATTAAAAGTCCAATGCTCTACCGACTGAGCTATCCGGGCCGGTAGAGATGATAACGTAAAAGCGGAACGGACAAAGCAAAATTTACGTCAAGAATATACAACAATGAAATATAAATAAGATATAATTTTAGTAATGAAATTAACTAATTATAAGTGGAACGAGGAAAAAGAATAATGAAATGATGTTTCAACGAAGGAAATGTGATATTGAGACGCTATGCGCCATCTATCAGAACACACAGTAAACAATGCAACCGCTACTCAACAACAGATGGCGCTACGGGACAGTAAAAACTAAAACACGAATACGAATATCAATTGGCATACAAAACGGCACAATTAATATTTAGATGCAAACACTGAACACTAATGAACAGAACAGTTTAGAAGGAGTATAGAAAATTATAGTGGCGATGTAGTAAGTATATAGTGTGTAATGATTCTCTGATGGAAAAATACTATATGGTAGTATATAGCCTTGCCATGAACCATGTAGAACTTCAAACGCTGAGGACTGTCTGCCACTCTCGTAGACATCTTGGCGGGAACGACGCTAGATTGTACGTAACACCATCCAAACACGAACAGGGTTTATACAAAATTGCATTACTGTGTAATAGACACGGCAGTTTGATGTACGTGAATACGTCTCGTAACGGGGCTTCCCCGTTTGCTGCGCGAGATGTGTTACAGTCCTTACTTTGCGTAATAAATTCTTTAAACCTTTAGCTATTTGTTAGTGGAATTGAATGGAGGATAGAGGTGATAGATAAGTAGCTACAACACCAAAATATATCCCCCGATTTTGTTTCCATTCGTTTTTTTCGCCTCTTTATGGATGCGATTTTAAAGACGTACTCACGTCAAAACAAGTTTTGGATGGCATTACGCTATGGATAGAAAACAATAATTAAAAATAAAATTAAAACGTGGCTACCTAATTAGAGATGTCGAAAAAAAACTATTTGGTTTGTTAACCGCGATAATTGGACACGATAATTCTTAACGTACACAACAGATATTTAAAAAAAATAAATGTATACGTACTTTTTATGGAGAACCTTACAATATAAATTGAGTTAGATAGGTTCTCATATTCTTATCTGTGCCTGGCTTTAATATGTTGTCTATAAAAGGGACATCCCCAATTTATAAAGTTACTCTATTAGCTATAGAAAAGGTATATAACCGTTTACAACTGCAGTTTAATATTTATATTTTGCTTGTGAGTTTTTATGTAAAGTTGGAGTATACTCAAAGGACATTAATTACATTATAATAAAGTTGAAATGAAATATGAAAATTTGAATGAAAAGCTTTATTTTGTTTGAGCGAACATTTTAAAACACGGAATCTTTTTAACGGTTTTGATAGATTTGGCAGCTCTTTTACTTATTTCAATAAAATTTAAATCCGAAAGTCACTCGAGCGGAATATTACGTCATTAATTGCGAAAAAATATTAGTATATAACAACAACATCAAACAAAAGAGGAATGTAGTCACAAAGCTCTTTTTATGAGGGGAAACAGAACGTAATATTTACAAATGTTATCGAAATTGTAGGGGAGTCCACAACACCAAGCATAATCTATGAGCATAGTCTATAAACATATTAAACATAGCCTGTGTAAATGACAGGCAAATTCAAAAACCATTTTCCAACATTCAAAGTACAACACTATCATCTTGGGCAACACGAATTTGCTGTAAAAGGACAAAACACAGTTTCTTTTGCTAACTCTTCGAATCACTGCCTGGACTACAGCATTTGTACACCATGAAGTCAAACACCTGATCCGGCTAGAAGGACCAGTTGTTTCATAGATTATGCTTATGTTGGTGTAATCATTTATAGAAATTAGAGTGAATATTTAAAAATAGGGAATTTTATTAAGGGTTTTGATAGGTTTTAGAGTTTTATTAGTGAGGAATACATCGCTTAATCCTCATCTTACAATCAATTACTCAAGCAATATTAAAGTTTTTATCATTCAAGTTGTATATTTAATTAGACTATGTCATTAAGTTCTTATTGTCATATTTCTTACTATATAAGTTAATCATTTAATACAGATGGATGTAGCCACGACATTCTTTATTTAAAGATTTAAAAACTCGTTTTAATGCATATTTCAAAATGTCAACATACAAATATATATACGAGTATAAAATACGAACACATTACCGCCAGGCACGTCTAAATAAATTAGCACAGATAACATAGGTGCCTAATTAGAGCAGCAACACCACTGCTCTAATAGAATATAAAGGAAAAAAACTATAAACAATTACACAAAAGCAAATGGCGCTTACTGACGAATTCGTGCTTATCAACCTGTGAATTAATTGCGAGAAAAAAAAAATGACAAATCAACATTTTGCCATAATGAATAGTCGTTTATTATTAACACGTGCATTTTTTTTCATAACAACTAGACCTGACTGGTGTCAGTTTTTGCAATCGTTCGTGTGTTTTTGTACATTGTTTGAATTTCTCAAGTGTTTTTAATAAACTTATTTATCATAACCTAGCAGCTGATGAAAAGTGACACTAGGGTGTTATTTTTATACACATATATATCCCTTTTTTAACGTATTATTATATTTCTGTACAAACTGATACAATTATATGTTCGTGATCTATTTATATAATTAAAAACAGCATAAGGTTTTTTATTACTGGCAGATTAGCGCTTGATTGTGATCACACCAGATTGTAAGTGATGATACAAAGTCCATCTAAGACTGGTAAGAGGAAAATTTACTTCTTATAGTTTCTACACAGCATCCTAACACCTAGAAGGTAATTAGACACGGCTGAAGCCTCCAACCTGTCTAGACTTAAACAAATTGCAAAATACAACTTCCTAAATTTTAATACTACTCTCTTTAAATTACTTGGTAAGTTAAACTAATTAAAAGAGTAGGTATTTTGCCTCTTGGGATTAAATAAAAGTCTTAAATTTGTTATGTCGACAATCGAACCCTCGACCACTGCTATTAAAGCCAGTACTTATATCAATATGCTTGAGAGGCTATGAATGTATGAATGTTTCAATAGATTACCAATCTGAATTGCCTTTTTCTGAATGCCTTTTAATAACAAATTGGATTCCAAAGTACGTAGATTAAGTTAAAATGTAATTTTAATTGCTACAGTGATATAAATATTCGTTTAAACATTATATAATTTTAAAAAAAATCCTATCTATTCCTATTTGTACCTTCTTTCTGCTTTTGCCTTTAGTTAATCTATCAGAGACCGTAATAAACGATCAGACCGTCGTTGCTCACTATATTACTTTCTTCCTTTTTTTTAATTTCTTGAAATGTATCATTATTTTGATGTCATAAATACAGTACAAACACACCTACGCTACAAATAGACAGGAACTTTATTATGTTACTTTAATTATATATCATATATAAAATTATCTCTAAATTCGTCAATAAGCGTCACATTATTCTAGTTTGACTCACTCTTTGCGTCGCAGACTGTCATAGTACCTGTAACAAGCAAGGTTGTATGTTTATTAGTATATGTAATACGTTTTATTTAGCGTCACGTTGCGTTGTTATGGTCTCGGTACTAATGTACTAAGATTGTTTGCACTGTGACGGCATTAAGAGAATTGTCAACCGACGATAAGTGTTTCTTAAAAAAACGGAGGTAAACTTAAATAACATTGAAGTTTATCTTCAACTTGTTGAATTATCATAAAGTAAGGATAAAAATAAAGTCAATTAGTACCTACTTAATATATCAACATTACCAGTTAAAAAAACGTATATGGAGAAAGAAAATATGTGAAATGGAAGAAATAGGTAAATAACGTATGCAAATTCTAAAGATATTGAATTGTTTGAAGGCAAAAATTTACAAAATTATGACAAAACAATCCAGTTAAAGTAAGTGGTACAAACAATTTAGTTATACAGAAAAAAAGTGAGGTGTCATATAATGTGTTCAATTGATAACCTATAATAATTATACCTTACAATTATAATAAGTATCCATTCCTATCTTCTGATTAATATAAAACTGTTCGGAAAGAAGCTTTACTGATAACTATTTAATTTTGATACTACAAAAAGGCACCAGTTACTTAAATTGCGTTTAATTAATAATAGTTTAAGATTTTAGGACCATTGTACTCTAGAAGTCTCATAGGTTTTTATTAAACATAGGTCTGCATCGTCCCACAGCTGGGCACCGGTTTTTTTTATTGCTGACAGTTTTTTTATTGATGACACAGTCTAACACGGAAGTGCGCTATACTGGTAAGAGGCGATATACCCCTTAGGGTTACTACACAGCATCGTACCGCAACACAAATTTCGTTGTCATAGGAGAAAGGGTTTTTAGAGCATAGATTTCCTTCACTCTCTTATGTGACGGCCATCCGACACTATCGGAGAAAGATTAGACGCAAACCGACTTGCTCTCCGAGTCACGGGGGAGTTCACCGCCAACTACACAATTTCGGTCAAATATTGAGAAAATATTAATAGAAAACTGAATATCGATTGTTGAATTCACCCGTTCCAGAACACGAAACCAAAGCCCTCGTGCTAGTAACCGAACGTGCTAACCACTAGACCAATGAGGCAGTTAAGTTAATAGAGTATGAAATCAAAAAGACAAAAGTTAAGTTATGTCCATATTGATACAAATTACATTGTAGCGTTTGAAAACGGTTCAAACATCGCGTGCTAAGGTTTGATCTAATAAGTGAACGATGCCGATTTTGCTAACAACATCAAGTCAATACTATGTTTAGCCGACGAGAAATTCAGGTTATAAAAGATTTTATTGCTTACTGCTAGCATGTCAATAATATTTTTATTGCGTACCGGTTTGTTATATGTGAACCAACCTGGGGGTATTTGATGATACAATCTAAGACAGTGACTTATTAAAGTTTGGTTCTTTTTCGAAGCTGAAAAACGTTTGAATTTAAACAATTGAATTATTGCCTTCTTCGTAAGGAAAATATTCTTAGTGCCAGTAGACAGCAACTTAGTTAAAAGTAACCTAGTAATTCTGTTTAATAAATGGCATCGCGCTGAAGCTTTTACAAAAGTTAACGATCGAAAAACTTACTAGCTTTTGTTAAGACTATAAATAATTATGTGGCGACACTGATAACGCGAAAATATTGTGAAAATATAGTGGTCACACTTAAAAATACTAAAAACATTGTGCAATATTACGAAATGTTATGCAATACGACGTAGCTTTAACGAGCAGAACAATTTAAGAGAAATAGTGCTAAATTGTATAAATTCAAATAGTGAAGTAATTATTAGTAAAGTGCAAGTTGGGTATATTTAAACAGTGGAGAGAATAAATGTCGTTAGTTAATGTGTGTTGGTGTTTTTATAATACTTTACTAATATATAGCGTGAAATTAATCCGTACGATTTTGACGCTCATTTCGCTATGTGCAAACTAAAAACCAGACAGGCTTAAGATTTTAGTCCATCTGTTCATTATCAGCGAAACAACTCAACCGATTTTGTCTTTACTTACTCAGTAGGCGATATTACAGGGGAAATAATTTTCAAATTCAAAACTTACTTTAGGCTATCCTATTTTCGTAGTAATCCTCAGTAATATTCTAGCCAGACGAGTCTGCTATCAAATAAACGTAGAACCGTGCCAACGCATTGCGCCGTGCCTTTTAACATTTAATCAAAAGGCGGCCTTTTCACCTGAAAATTCCGAATTGCTATTTCTGGCAACAGAAGGCCGTGCCTAATAGATTTACCGCAGTCTTTCAGGCTCCTCGCAAATCCCCATAATCAATGTCAGACGGAAGCCTAAAAGTGGATCCTAATTAAATTATAATAAATAGCCTAGACTGTAAAGCAGCCAGTAAAAAACTCATCCTTTTTCTTAACGCATCTGTGCATAGCCTACGTCGTTTTAATGAGATCCGTCGACAGATATATTATACACGTTTGATAGAATAAGCATTACTACAATAGAGATTAGCATAAAGCTGTATCCACTGTAGAAGGGTAATGAGCGTAAATGTTTAAGCGGCGCGAATTCTATGTATAATAGGTTTACATTTCCAATAACAAAGAGTTTTGTTAGTTGCTTTGACGTCACTTCCACTTCAAAAAATAAATGAAACTGAAAAAATGGTAGCCGGTTTGTTATAGAGAATTCCGTAGCTAACGGTTACAAGATGTCATCATCGGAGTCGCGTTGAAAAAAAAATGTATTTTTGTTATTTTTTATATGTACTCGTAACATATATCAATTGGGATCTCGCGTTTCATTAAGACAAAAATTCAAAGAAATATCTATTCTCACAGTAACGTCACAATATATATCAAATAACATTTTATACATCCGTGATAATATTAATTTATACAGCAAAAGGATCGAAACACACAATTTTAATACGAGAAATAAACACAAACTTGTAATGCCATATTTTAAAGTGAAAAAGGTTCAGAAATCATTTGTCGGGTTGAGCATACGCATATTTAATAAGATACCTGAATCACTTCTGGGTTTGCCTCCACATAGTTTGAGGAAGTATATTAAAAATGTCCTAATAAAAAAGGCATATTATAATGTGGAAGATTATTTAAGCGACAAAGATGTTTGGACACGATTCCAGTTGCATATGAAAGCTAAACACATTGTAACCTACAAAAAAAGCTATGTTTAAAGGACTAACTGTTGAGTTTCTTGCCGGCTTCTTCTCAGCGGAATCAACTGTCCGAACCGGTGGTAGATTTGTTACCAAGGGACAGACTACTGACGATCGAAAAGTGCTTATTGAGCCTACTTGAATAAATAATATTTTGATTTTGATCTTTGATTTTGATAGTTAAATAAATAAATGTATTGCGTTTGATATTTATACATATGTATAGATGAATGAATTTGAGTGATTATTATATGATTGATGCAATGCACATTCGAATAAAGTTGTACAAATATTTCAAAGAGATTAAGAAATTTATAAACAATTGATATTATGAACTGATTTCCTTACGGATTTTTCCTATTTTAGAAATGACATTCCAAAACTCAGTTTCAGTTTTAGTCAGAGCAAAGCAGTTTGACAGTGGAGACGAGTATTATGTTGTTTTGTATGGAAGACGAGGTATCAGCATTCACGAAACAGACGGGTAATATCGATAGGTAAACCAGCTCATGTGGTACCTGGTGGTAAGTTATTACAACAGACGCCGTATCAAGGGAACTGCCTATGTTTGTCAGGCTAAAAAGGTGAGTTTGTACGCCTCTTAAACCATTTTATGTCAATGTGAAAAAACAGAACTGAAGAAGGATGGTTTCAAATTCATGTTAACGGTCGCTTCAACCGATGGACGTCCACTGCTGGACATAGGTCTCACGTAATGTCGTCCACAAGGCCCGATCTTGCGCCACCTGGCTCCAGCAGCTACCGGCAACCCTCTTTATATCATCGGTCCACCTTGTGGGGGGCCTGCCTACACTGCGCCGATGCGGGGTCGCCACTCCAGCACCTTCGGCCCCCAACGCCCATGTGCCTCGTCGGACTATGTGCCCCGCCCATTGCCACTTCAGATTCGCGATTCGTAGAACTATGTCGGTGACTCTGGTACTACTACGGATCTCTTCATTTCTGATTCGATCACGTAGAGAAACGCCGAGCATAACACTCTCCATCGTACGCTGAGTGACTCTGAGCTTCCACATGAGGGCCATGTTAACGGTAAAGTTGATTAAAGCAAGTAGAATTTTATTTTTCCAACCAGTTCCTTGGTCCTATATCTACAATCGTGACAGACACAACGCAGCCAGGTTTATTACAGCACTTTTGAATCGCGAAATATCGTTTATTCCATATATGTATTATTTAAATAAATGACAGATGATAACATTAAAAAACGGCTTATAACATAAAGTTCCTTCGCGCCCGGATTTGAGAAGATGCCACAACAAACGCAGTCGGATGTACGTTTTTTTGTCATCATTACTATATATATATTGAATTTATTGTTTATCAAGATATACATATATAGAGCAGTTCATTCACTCCCACGCTTTTTGTCTTCTAAGTATTTCTTCAAATTATAGAATGATTTCTCTATTAGCTTTCTTTTAACAAAAGATTTAAATTTATTAAGAGACATCTTTCTAACTCCTTCTGGGAGCTTGACCTGGAAGCTTGAGTAATATTAGCTTGAGGAATTGTATAGCTGAATTCCTTTTGTCTACCAGCGTATCATACATATTTAGGAAAATGCATAGAAGCGGTTTCTGCTGTAGTTTCGCTAGCTTCGTACCTTTCATCGCATATTAGCAAATCAAATTTATTGAATAGTATCGCGATGTTTGCACCGATATATCTGCATCATTTCTTAATACGCCCGCAGATATTGTAAGACAAAAAGTAATATTATTTGTTTATAATTCAAACCTCTTTATATATTAAGGCGATATCTGTCAAAAACGCAATTTAGTATATGGGTCCTATGTTTGCATAATTAACCAACTATCTACAATTATATTCACCAAATATATAAAGGACTATGCGTTTAGTTAAAAAAACTATTCTAGCCAAGATATATATTATAAATAAAACGAAATTAATAATTCTTTAAACATTTAGCAGCTTTGTAACTATTTGTTTGTCTCTCAAGGCAAATATTAGAGATTAAACGGATATATATTTACGTCAATTTTTAATACAAAGGATCTCTTAGATATATATTAATACATAATTAAATCAGGTGTCAACACAGCGAGCCTTGTCGTGCTTTAGCATATGTTTATGCAGGAGATGACATATCTCACTTGCAAATTGCATTTGGGCGTACGGCGTATCGCTAAATAAACAGTTTCGCATCAGGGTTATGCAAACAAATCTTTTGATGCATTTTCGGAAAAATAACGGTAAGCGATAACATCCTTTAGTCATTAAAAGATAGCGCGTTGAAGATTTTATACTCAAAATCTTACGCAATTGACCTCTTAATGTTAGCAACCGACTCATTCCTGTAGTGATCAGGTTTAACGGCTACAGATTTGAACTTACAAGTTTAAGATGCAAGTAGAAGCAGTAAAGTAAGTAAGTAGCAACACATTAAAGTTCCATTGCTGGGCATATGCCTCCTCACTCATATGAGTGAAGGTTTTTAGAGCGTAGACCCGCCAAGCTGCTTCACTGCAGATTGGCAGGCATAGTACACAAGTGTACTCTTTATCACTTCACTCTCCTTGTCCTATGTGTTGGGAATCCAACACGACCGGAGAGTGATCAGGCGCAGGACTGACGGCATAACGTGCTCTTCGAGGCACGGGGGTGGAGTACGCCGCCAATGTCTCACCTTCTGGCAAATATTGAGAAAATCTTAATAGAAAGTATCCGAACTGGACCACGTTTTTAAATAACGGGTAGGGACTTCTTCAAGTAGGTTGCAATTGCGAGTGTTGCCCGACCATTTCGTGTCGTTAGAGAGAAGACCAAATATGCTGAACTGATTGCAACTTCAGCTAGAAGCACTTCAAAAAGACAAAACGATGTGTTTTGCAATAAAGATTTTATGTTATAAACTGAGAAGTAGATTATAATGACTTTTTTGATTCGTATAAGTAAAAATCTGTCTCTTAAATGAAGCGAAGAAGTGAAAGATTACTCTATATGGTAACTAAAAGTACATTAAGATGATAAGCAATATGTAAAGGAATTCGTTTTTAATTTAATTTAATAGAATTTTACATATTAGTAATTGCAGAGAGACAGTGTATATAAAATTTATTATTTTTAGTAATTGTATATAGTTACTAATAAAATATCAACACTATCAAATTATTTGCCTACAACCAGTACACAGAACTTTAGAAATCATTAGGAAAATTATATAAATATGAATATACCCAATAGTGAATGTAGCAGGATTGAAACGACTACGATTGTATTAATATTAAATAGTTTGAATCTAGTTGAAGTAAGAAAAACGTAAATTAAAAGCTAATTTAAACAAGAGTATAATATTGCGTAAAATATAAAACGATGGTCCCTGACATTGATAAGAATATTAATAATTTGTGATATTAGTAGATTTGAACTGAGTGACATATTGAACTGCAATTAAAGATAATAAGTTTTAATAAAATATGTACCTTGATATTGTTACAACATAACGCGCAGTATATCATTCATTGAGCTATATATAAACATTTTCATAATACAAATCGCCCCATTAATATACACTAAGTATTATATTATATTTAGAGTTAGAAGACAAAGATTATAGACAAATATTTTTAATTGTAGTCCCTTGGAAAATCAGACCAGCAACGTGGTTTATTAACACAACACGCAAAAAGGATAATGACTAAACTTAAATAACAAATCAAAACCACATAATTGAAGTAAATAGTTGTCTCTCCAAGAAATGAATATTTTACGAAAAATCATCGTCAACCGAAGTATTTCTCAGATTTACTAATGAAATTCATTTCAGATACGCAAACAATCTCATTCCAGAGCTGTTGCAGATTTACTCACTAAATTCAATGTGAATGCTTACTCATTTGAAAATCTCTGTCAGTCCAAGAACCATTATTTTCATAACTTTACTGTCCTATTCATATTTTCAGAGTAATAATAAGTATCACATTACTTTACAATGGTAATGTACTCCCAGTTGGGAAATTACGTCATGAAATCAATTAATTTTGTTTCGACTAATAATAAATTTGCCTTAATTATATAAAACATTTACCCACTAATGTTTGTGTTGTATAATCGTTAAAAAATAAGTAATATGATATTTATTTCCTTCGCCTAAAGTGATATGATAATGATCTGAATGTGCCAGAATTCAAAGCAGTATTTTATAGCCCTAGTCTTTTTTCATTAGAACATTTATAATAAAATAAAAAGATCAATTTATTATGTAACCAAATTAAGATATTTTTATTTTGGACTCGAAAAGAAACAGCCATGGAATGGATCATATAGATGATGACGGAAATTAAGAGAAATCTTTAACAATTGCAATAACTTGCAAAAAAAAATGTGGTGTAACTGTGTTATGGATACGGCTGTTTGTAGTACGTGAACACGTCACAGTCCTTACTTAATTCTTTGTTCCTTTAATAAATAATTGAATTTCGGATGAAGGTGACAGATATGTAGCTAAATGTACCTAATTTTGTTATCATTTGATATTTTGAATATCGTGAATACGTCTTTGAAATCGCATCAACAGGGGCCTCCCTATGGATGCGTCAATAAAAATAAAATGTCAAAAAATTCAAAAGCCGACGCCATCCACCTTACAAATTAGCTGACTCATTAATCTAAATCCAACCAACCAAAGCCTCAGGCAACAAATTTAATAATATATAGTTTCTTTTTAAAATACTGATGTATTAACTAAACTAAACTAAATAAATAATGATGAGACTCACGAAGAAGCACTATTTCAAACTTTTACCACCTATAGGGATTATTTGGGCTCCCTTAATGTGCAAGTAAGTAGCAGCCCACTAACGTCCCACTTCTGGGCACAGGCCTCCTCACTCCTAGGAGCGAGGGTTTTTTAGAGCATAAACCCACCACGCTGCTCCACTGCGGATTGGCAGGCATAGTACACAAGTGCACTCTCTTAGTCCGATGTGACGGGAATCCGACACGACCGGAGAGAGGTCAGGCACAGGACCTACGGTTTAACGTGCTCTCCGAGGCACGGGGGTGGATCACACCGCCAACTTCCCAACTTCGGGCAAATATTGAGAAAATCTTAATAGATAACTCAATATCAATTTTTGAATTGGCCCGACCCGGGACTTAAACCCAGAACCTCATGTAGTCTGTAATCGACATGTTAACCACTAGACCAATGAGGCAGTTAAAAAATAGGAGATGAAACTTCTTCGAAATTCTAGATAAAATATCTAAATTTGTTGGGAATTTTTCATAAAGTTAAAAGCGAAATATAGGATATTTTTTCCCCGAAATTCTTAAGGTAATGCAAAGTTCCAAAAGTATATAAAAGTCTAAATTGGCTACTTATGACAAATATTGCCTTGTTGCCAATAATACAATATTTTTTTCTAGTGAAATGAGGAAATTTTGACTTCATCGCCACATAACATTTTGACTATTTCCTTATAAAAAACGTAATCTATATATATATAAAAGAGATATCCGTATCTATTGACTCATCACGATATCTCTGGAACCATAAGGCGTAGAGACTTGAAATTTGGTAGGAATATACCTTTTGCCAAGTAGAGGTCAGCTAAGAACGGATTTTGCGAAATTCCATTCGGAAGGGGTTTGGTGGGGGGTGGTAATTAAAAAAATCAAATTTTCACATTAAAAAAATTTAAACTTCACATTTACAAACTAGATCTCTTTTATGGTATGTAAATTATGGTCTGAATTTTTTTTTTACACAATGGAAACTATCAAAAGTAAATTTCAGGATATTCCACCCTCAAAGGGCAGTGCGGTTATTTGTAAAACAATTCGCCCCTATTAATAAAAATGCTACCAAAAAGACTTTCCACGCAGACGAAGTCGCGGGTTCAGCTAGTTAATTTATATATCGTCTGTATCACCAGTACAAAGGCCTTCCAACAAAATAATATAAGAATAAATAATGACTTATTATGCTCTGTACAACCCATGTGCAGTGTAATTAATGTATTATGAATGGAACATGCACTTTATTGGCATGCGATGTGAATGAACCGTGCAACTAACGTTACTACACGAGGCGCCAATAGATTTATGCGAAGGAAATCAACTATAAACTAGATAATATAAAATATTTCACTTCATTTACGCGGCTATAGCATAAAAGGTATTAAAATACGTTATCGGCTTTCATAAAGTAAGAATTTTAAGCGTTTAAGTTGTTAAGGTTTGTGGATTTTTACATCTATAATGTTTAAAGAACATAAACTTTCGCAATTTTTTTTAAATCTAAATTTAAACGAGCTTGGTCCAAATTGGACTAAGACGCTTCGTACAGTCCTCCATTTACATATCTAATGCAATGAAAATACCACTAAACAATATACTAATACTAAATAATATTACATACTTCGGAGTCCTTTTATATATAGCTGTAACAGTGCCTTGGCCATCGCCGCAAGAGGGTGAGCCAAGGCGCTGTTACAGCCACCAACCTCACGAAGTGTAGGAAACCGGGACATAATCTCATGTCGCTCTGGCGCGTTTCGAACACATTCCATCAAAATATGATACAGATCTTCTGGTCTGCAACACTCAGGGCAATTAGGTGTAGGAACTTGTCCCATCAGAAATCGGAACTTATTTGATGGAATATGTCCGGACCGCATTCTTAGGATATGCACAGCATCCTGGCGTTTTAGAGTACAATTGTCAATCCAAGATTGAATCGGTTTCGTCTGCATGGTACGGTACCATACCCCTTTGTCTCTAGATCGTAAGTCAAAGTATTCGTTCCACAAGTCAGTACATTTATTTTTTATCAAATATATACATTCGGAATAATTAGGCGAACTTT
>JACTOM010000929.1:431924-662932 GCA_015832385.1 Elymnias hypermnestra
TGTTGTTGTTGTTTTCTTGCCCTTATCCCACTAGGTGGGGTCGGCACAGCATGTTTCCTTTCGCCACTTCACTCTATCCGCTGTCATTTCTACATTCACACCCTGAATACACATATCCTCTTTCACACAATTCATCCACACTTTTTTTGGTCGCCCTCTCCCGGCCCTGCCGCTTACCATCATATTTAGAACCCTCTTACATACATGGCTATCCTCCCTTCTCATTACATGTCCATACCAGGCTAACCTTCCACTCCTTAACTTCTCGTTCACTGGTGCTACTTTCACACTTCCTCTAATATACTCATTCTTAATCTTATCCAATTTTGTCACTCCACACATCCATCTCAACATTCGCATCTCCGCTGCATGCAATTTCCTTTCATTCTCCCCTTTGGTGGCCCAGCACTCTGATCCATACAGGACGACAGGTCTTACGATCGTCTTATAAATCTTCCCCTTTAGTTTAAGGGGCATTCTGGCATCGCAAATTGTTCCCGAGACCTGCCTCCACTTCATCCAACCTGCATTTATCCTGCTAGTAACATCTCGGTCAATGCCGCCGTCGTTTTGGAAGATAGAGCCGAGGTAACGGAAATCTGAGCAGACTCGAAGGGAAACAGCTTAGCTTTAGCTTCTTGTATGTAACTGCAGAAAATATTTAATAGAGAAATATAACTGAAGTAGGCACTTAATTACTAACAGAGTAACGCTTGATGGTGATACATTCTAAAATGGTAGTGTGCGAATCTGTGGAAAGATAATTTACCTCTTAATGGTTCTTACACAGCTTCGTGTCGAAATAAAATGTATTTTTTTACAGAGTTTCTTTATGGGGTGGTAACTACTTAAATTTTCTGACGTGACTGAAAAGAAAACAAATTACTTGGATACTACAAGCAAAAGTTTCCTGCCATGCCAAAATTATAAGTTGCTATGGGAAAGCAATTTAAAAGAAATTATTAATATTTTTAGAATTTTCCCACGACACCACCTCAGATTGTATCTTCACGTGCTGTCCGGTGAGTTTACAGTATAACGTTAACCTGTACGCAACACAATGAAACCAGTAATAACTGGTAAACCGTAAAATACTATTAATTACGGTATTAAGTTAATTGTGCGACATAATAGAGTTGATAAATGATCAAGTATAGAAGGAAGGGCCTTTATTAAATGCAGAACGCTTACCATTAATGACGAGCCGTCTTTTGCAAAGACATTATAAAATATTCACTAAAGCGCGGAACATTTTACACAGACACTATTTATTTCACTGTTCATTTAAGAATAAATAAATAAATTTTATACATACAGAACGATGTGAAATATATTTTATTATTTATTTAACTTTATTGGACACATACAAAGGAAAACACAGATTTACTAAAACTAAAATTAAACAATATTTGCCAATTAGCGTGCAATAAAGAAAAATTAAACGGTGTCAAAGAAAATATTTGTGAGGAAAAAATAATCACACAAAAGAAACGAAGATAATATATATGTATGTAATAAAATATATACAATATACAAAGATATTAAATAATCAAGACATAATGTATATATATATATGAGTGAAAAAAATAATTCATATCGAATTGATATTCCATTGAAAGAAAGAAGGAAACCTCGAGCATTCTTGAACGAATAAAAGTGGAGAGATTGCAAGAAGAGGATGTTAGAGAAGAATATCTGAAAAATTTGAGTGGGCGATTCAAGAGTGAAGACGAAGGAAATGAGATTGAAAGTTTANATTGTTTGCAGTAAATTCTTAAATATTGGTATTTTGCGTGAGTACTATTTCACAAAAAAGGTAAACGTAATATGTTACATACAGGAAAGCAGCATAATTCATTTAAATTTGTTTCGCGCTTTAAAAGTAAATACGTAAGAGGCAGACAGACAGAAAGAAGTACTTTCGAAACTTATCACATTTAGCAATTTATTACAGCAATTTTATGCACTTGATCAATCTACAATGGCCAATCTCGAATGGCCCTTTGGATTGTTAAAAAATCTATCAGTGAGTAGCGTAATTACTATTAGTCTTGAGTGTCCAGGTAATCAAGAAATATTGGTGTTTTAGATAATACATTTATTTGATTAAATTCTTCATTATACACTTTCTGTTTCGATGTCATCTACCGCAAGATGAGCAAGTAAAACAGCTTTTCATTAGTATTCTTTTCCCTTAAAAAAATATACTAACGGGAGGCATTACTCGCAGCTGCGAGTCTATCAGCTGAAATGTATTACCAAAAAAAATTCATCCGTAGTTCGAATTTTTAAATAATAAAAGACACGAGATATCTAAAACTATACAATGACAACATTTAGTGAAATTTAGACGCTTAATGTGAAGGAATTCAACATATTCTCAAGGGATTGAGAAGTAGGCGAATAGGGGGAAACTGCTTATTATACACAAAGATTACACTTCACATCAGCACTCAAGAGATAGGTTAGATTTGTATCGACAAGTAATGTTGTCAATTTGTAAACGTCTTTCTAGTTTAAAAAAATATATATTAGATTAGTATTGACATATATTTGAGCTTTTTGCATTCCTTGTACATTTTATATGTCAAATATCAAGTCAAAGTGACAAATCAAAACAATTGCGTAAAATGTACTTTTGGATTTCTTTACCCATGTGAATATTTGAATTAATAATATGAAAACAAATGTAAGGATTACGATAAGGACACGGTGGGTAGCTCGTGGGCGCAGAAAATTGGTAAAACAAAAAGTATGGCCTTGTCCCGTCTGTTAATTTGCGCCTGGCTTTTATGCATATCCGAGCACATTGTATTTACATGAAAAATCCTGTGAAGTGAGAATGATTTATCACTGTATGTTGACATTTGTGTTTTGGAGTAACATGAAAACTAAGCCATAGGGTCGGATATAATATATACATATAAGAAACAATGTTAAATTTTAAATTGATTTATGATACAAAATATGATAATATGCTTGCATTACAAGAATTGAAAATGGGAGTATAGAAATCATTCAGTACCTTTACAAAGATACAACAGAGGTATGTTATTTACTTACACATTTTAAGCATATTCTAAATTAAACCTCACGTCCGTTTTTATAAAAAAAGTAGATAAAATATATTCGTCGTATTTCGTGGCTTTGGGATCTTCTTGTACTGAAAAAAATCAGTTCTTCTAGTTTCAGCGATCAATATAGTTCTTAATGAATCTCTGCCTAATTCTAACCTACTTCGGTATACTTTTGGATTAGGTGGTCCAATACGACGCAGAGTATTCGCTACATAAAGATATTGTTTAATAAGTTACCTGTTTTTCAGACTATCGCATTGAAAGCACATTTTTTTGCAAGCTTTATTCACCGGTCCATTATCTAATCTGTACTTTTTTAGACAGCTACATAGTGTAATTACTCATTATAATATTGAACATTTAATGCGCAGTACCAATTAATGGCGCCTTTATATATGTATGTTGATAATTGACGAATATATTAATGTACTTGATAAAGCAAAAAAAAAGCCGAAGGCTGCAAGAGGTTCGGAATAATGATTTACGGACTTTAGAGTATCAAAGTGGAAACTTATTATTATCTTATCCTTATAGCGAAAGATATATAACACTTTGAGAATTCGTCTTTCATTTAAATATCGCGCACTTTTAAACTATTGTGTCAATTCTTCATTAGGAAAGTAGTCTGCATTATTGAATTTTGGTCTCCGTAGCTTTATACATTCGAATGACATTTTATAGTATGATTGTAATCACACCATGGTACTACCAAACTAAACAAAAGAGAAAAGAATACTTTACTTTCCAAAAATATACTTAGAGTTCTTGAAAATAAACCTTGAATAGAGATTGTAGATGCTGTATATCTAACAACAAATTACATTTGTAAATAAAAGATAATGAACAGTATTGAACTATTTGATGAAAATATGAAGTAATGTTGATCCTACAACTGGAAACTTAACATTAGGTGATACAAAGTAACGCTTAACATTTTCTTACGCGAAATATTGCTGACTGAGCTTTCTTTCTGTAATTGGTATTGCAATTTAAAATTGTTACTGACGCTGAATATATATAGGTAGTGAAATACATTTATTCAAAGCTTAGTCTTTCATATTCAATCGTTCTCGAAATAGGTCGACTTTTACATTTCCCAACTGCTATATCATACGAAAATCCCAGCAGTTTGAATTGCAAATAGAGGCGAAGATTGCCAACCTTTTTCTTTATAGGACCATGAAAAAACATTCGCCTCAAAGTTTTTGCGCCTTGTATTGTTGAGTATGTCTTCGATACCATTGAACAAACTAAATAACTTCCAAAAAAACCCCAAATGTTTTCGTAGCATTGAACTAAAATTATTTATTAAGTTCTTGGTCGCGATAACGTGGCTCTATTTAAATTAAAGCAACGAAGTCACGAAATGTTAGAGTGTAATAAATATTAAAAGAGGAGATCATGGTAGTCAATCTTTTACTTCTTGATTATTCAATATGTCAATCAATTTGGTAGAACATACAGACATTTCGTCATTTTGGCTAAGAGTAAACTTATGAACAGATACTTAAAGAAATCTGTTAGAATTATATGTACATGTACACTAGTAGCTTAAGTCCGGCTTGCTAATCTAAATGATCGTTAGATATATATACATTTAATGTTAAAGATTCCCAAGATGATTATTTTGTAGAATATTTTAGATACATACATATGTATGAAAGGATTCCGTTACGAATTTATTAACAACCACGAGCTGCCAAGTGAATTTTCATACAGATACAAGGCTGTGTGAGCTTGTTACCATCTTAAACAATACTATCACAAAGAATTATATTAAATATTGTTACCGTCTATTACACCCATCAGTTTATAAGAAAGACGAGTAAGCAAAAAGCGTTACCTTCTTGTCAGTGTCCAACCAACCTTGGTTTTAATAACGACCTTCCTAGTAATTACATATTTATAGAATGCGTAGTAGTTTCAATTTAATTTGAAAACGTTGTTAATTTTGTTTATATTATCTTTGTTTTTGAGATTTATATGTAAAGGTAGCAATGACTCGACGATATAAAGATTAGTAAGTTCAACTTCGCACCACCAGTTCTAGGGCTTGAATCCCGGTTTAATCAAGACATGTATAGAGTTCATTTTGTCAATAAAGTTCATCAATCCTCAGTTGAGAAGTTAACGTGTTTCAAACTCATTGCTTTTGAGTGTACATACAGCAACGATGTTGTTTCCAATTTCTCGCTCCATTGTAGCCCATCCGACTTTAAACGAATTTGGGAGTTCACTGTTCGTCAGTATATTTACTGCTCAAATACATATAGATCTAGCATCTGTAGCATTCGGACGAAATTATATTTTTTTTATATGCAAATTCCGTGCCACGATTTACTAAAGACTAGCATTTGCTTCAAATAGAAGGACTACTTGAGGATATCGTGATAGTCTTAGATTTAATTCATTAGCTGTGACGTGGAGCTTAGTCTGGGTACGTGTTTTATATAGTAACAAATTAAGGATTTTGTTGGCAATTTAAGTTTGGAACTGCCTCGCCATTGTAGCGCAGCAGAGATGCCTCGTATTAATGATTATCATATCATAATAAAAAGTAAAGGGACTGCATAATTCACCGCGTGAGAGACAATTCCAACAGCTATATAAGAACTAATTGATTGTACAATAGTACGCTACTGGAACTTCATTCACATGGGTTCCAGAGTTGCTAAAGTTAAAAAAATCATTGAAATCCTGTGAATAGAGGTTACAGTGGTCAAACATTACGACAATGTATGTTTACATATCTCATTCAATGTATAGAAAAGAAACTAAATTCAGGGGTTGCTTGTTAAATTTACTTGAGACATTGACGTTGATGAATCAGTTTTATCCAAATGGAGTAAGACTATATGAATTTACGGTATAGAAGAAGCCGGGAATGAGGTATCCTTATCAAAAGCGGATGTTCTATTAGATGCACATATTCAATTGAGCGGTGCATCGTACAAGTAGTTCGACGCAATTGGGCCGTAATAGGGTCACGCGTAAAGGGATCAAGGTCGCGGAGGCTATGGGAACTTTATCGTGATTGTATTTTCTATGCCTATATTTGTTTCGTGTTTCTCGAACAACGCTGTGGTTAATAACCTTAGACGTAATATTGCGTGCTTGACTTATGAATTTTCAATGTTATAATGTTAACCTGTACATATATATAAAATTAAGGTACTCTGTGCCTTGGAAATATAATAAGTGTTTTCTTAAGATCTTAAAAGTTACTTAATGAATTACATTGTATAAGAAGTAAAAGGGTAACGGCACTGCTAGACAGAATATGTTCTCGTGACAAAAAGAACGCACAAGTGTACAAACATTTTGTCCGAATTTTGTTTAGATGTTAAGTTTATAAGATTTTAGATTTAAGCACTAACAACTGGACTTTGATGTCTTTCATAAAGATTTATTATTATTGTTAAAGATAACTGATAGTCTTGAACTATTTACATGAAATATTAGTCAAGATCGAGCCAGAAAACTGTATAATGGGACCTATGTTTACCTTTCGTTAAAAGGAAACAAAGCTGTAATCATCGATAAGCAATGAAAATTGACATGAGCTATTAACATCTTAATCAAATTTTTAATTTTAATTTAATTACTTATTAAAACTAACAGTAGAGATTTTGGCAATCTCGCTGGAGTTATAGTTCGAGTATTGGGTTTTGGGGTCAATTCTCGTCAGGGCAAATTTAAAACATTGCATTTCTATTTGGAAAGATGAAAGGTTTCGGCCGTGGGTAGATTTTACCCGAAAAACAATGACATCTCGCCAAGCAAACATGTTGTTGGCCGGTACGGTGCTTTATAAAACCTTAAGAGGTAAATCGCGTGTAATCGGATAGCTTTTTTTTTTCGCTGGGAAATGCTTTTACGCACCCCGAAGGAAGAAAAAATTCTTCCAATCGGGAGTGTGGGACTTGCTGAGTAACCAGAATACCCAGTAAAACCCAGCGCATCATGGTCATCCTTGGATGTGATCACTATTGGGTCCCATTTCGCATTGCACTCTAGTGACCCGGATGATGCCGACTATAACTGACTAGTTTGCTGAGGAGAATAGTGCTATTCCCACCCAGCTTCCTTCGGCTAAGAGGGAGGGCATCAACCGCATCCTCCCTTTGCTTCTCATTTGCCGCCTTCAACGAGATGACGGTCTCGCAAAACAAGGCAATCGCCCTCCATTCACCGAGGAGCACAACATCGACTATGCTCTCCAGTGAGGGTCCCATCCAACCAGCGATAATAAAATATGCCGCTGGATAGGCCTGCTATCTGTAACTGCATTTTTACTTAGAAGTTAGGCTACAGTTAAACGATAACCGTCAGTAATAAAAAAGGTTGTGATTTAAATTAATTTTATAGACGGAAGATTTTTCTGGTACTAGCCTTATTAATCATGTTTACGTTTACATAAATAGGATTCCATTCAAATAGCTATATTCCGTATTTACATATTAACCCTTTCAAATATAGGCATTTAAGTTCAATTTTCTATCGCAGTTAGTAAAGTATTTTCCAATCCTATTATGTCGGATGTAAGCTCTGCCTTTGTCTATATTTTATTTAATGGAAATACAAAAGCAATTCCGCTATAATGTTGATTTTAAATTGTTTTATTTGCGTCGAGAATAAAATGTTTAAAACTATTAGCAATATTATATATTATATACGTATCTAATTGCATTTAGATACTTTTAAGATAACATATCTCTTTTGCTTTAAAAATTTAAATAAATATACAAATTTTTATTATATTATAATAATGTATTTTAAGCTTATACATAAAACCGTCGTGGATCTTTATTTATGTTCGTTTTTATGATTTTGATTTTTGTCTTAATTCTTACTCATTTTAGCTTTTAAGCATTAATTAGTACAGTCCACTTATACTCTTAATAAGCTTCTACACCACTTTTAAATCATCCCTTAGTACTTCTATCCCTTTTAATTATTTGAAACAAATTCCCATGTATTCATATTGGATTAAATACTAGAGATTTCCTTTCAAAGCCGCTTTATGGGTTTTTCTCTGGTATTCATATTTTTGCGAATAGTGCCACAGCAGCGAAATATTGATTGATCCGGCACACAATTTGCCAAAGGTAGAAATCAACTACAAAACAGTTCATATGATGTTATTTCCAAATATGTTAAAAAAAACATGACTACAGGAAACAATCGCAATCGGTAATCCTTTTGTCACGCATGCTTCATAGGTTTGGGCAATATTAATCAATTTATCGTTTTTGCTCGTAAAACGTTCACACTTCCGATAGCAAAAAGCAAAAGAACTGATTTCCGACAGTTACGGTCTAGAGGAAGTTGCATGCTTAGATTAAAATGCTATCCTTTGTAAACTGTTTAAAAAATAGCAATTATTATTTACCGAACACAATGTGTTAAGCGCCAGGGATCAAAAATAGTGTCCAGTATACAATTGTGAGGTATATTTGTGTTTACAATATTTTTTTAACGAATACCTACATTGTTTACGCGACTTATATTACAAAATATTTCGCCTGTTTTTAATCACCAACGTTGTGACCCAATATTACGAGCTACTAGTATTAGGTAGTTGATGTTATAGAAAGTAATATAGGCAACTTTAACTTCAATGTTTTAAATATCTGTCTGAACCAAAACGAAGCTCGGAATCAGAAATATGCGAGTGATTTCGTGGGGCACAATAAGTATGTATATAATTTCTGGTATTTAATACTCGTAATCTTAAGGGATGTCAGTAATATTGTATAGAAATAGTCGCGGCGGTGTGCATGTAGTATAAGATTCGTCTCAAACTGATTTAAATCTTGTTATAATGATAGCGATCTCTGAAATATTTAGGTGGAACGGCTACAGGATATCAGGCATATTATTTATCAGTGACTCGAAACGCATACTGCAATACATACACGCCAAGCAATTAACAAATGCATTTAGTCATAATTCTACTTGTGGAATATCTCCAGTCGTGACAAGAATCCGGCACTTAGCTTAAGTGAATTGTCAAATGACTTATGATTCTAAATACATATACTAGCTGACCCAGCAAACTTCGTACAGCAAATAGCAGAATGATAATTGTAGGATGTCTCAGCTTTAGTAAGAAATGTGTTCAAACCTTCAGGGGAAACAAATTATTCATAATCAAAAAAACGCGACCTTCACGCTCAGATCTGAGCTGAGACGTCAGCTGTATTTAATTTTGTGTTTCATTGCTGGTTTTAATGAAACTTGTTTATTTACCTGTGCTTTGATTAACACGGTATAGCGTATACTAATAAATCGTTTGAAAAATATGATTTCTTTCATAAAGCCGACAGGACTTTAATAATCTCTGATTTGTTGGATTCATCACCGCCCCGAATAGCAGAGTAACTTTTAAAATAATACATAAAAAATATGTCGTATATAGTTATATTGTAGACATATTTTGTGTATAATACCTACTGTATTTTTGTGTGCGTTTACGTTTTAGTTTATCTTTCAGATATAAAAACTGTACGCGTATCACTAACTTTATTTAGTCGAATTTTCCGTTTATTTAGAGCACTTTATAAGCAAAGGGATTTCATTAACTAAACCCTCATTATGCCTGTTCCTTCCTTATTTATTATTAATTCAGTGTTAATCTCTATAACGCTTTATCTTTACTTCTTAAAGGTTCCATAAGAAAATAAAACGATTATTTTTTGTTTCTTTAACATATTGGTTTTTTTCTACAAGACCGTGGGAAAGATCGCAGATTATTCTTGAAACATACGTGCCATAAAATGATATTATACCAACGATAGCCAAATAAACAGTTTAATGTTATGTATCTTTTTTCGTATGGCGTAGATTCTAGATCGATTTATATTATGTAACTAAAACTAGTTGGTCTTGTGCATATTGATAAATATAGAATCATTCATGCGTACATAAACATAACTGCGGCATAAAACTGTCTGTGTATCGCATTAAGCTTACATATTTTAATATAAAATCAAAACAAATGAAGCTGATATATAGAGAATAGATAGAGCCATTCATTGGGAGGATTACGTATATGATTTGAGAAAACAGCTTAGATTTTACAAATATAATACATTGAAATCTAATCCACATGTACAATGTACCAAGCTCATGAAATCCTACGACGTACAAAAACATATGCCTTAATACCTGTGAGAAGCCAGGATGGCTCATTAGTATATGGTAAAGTTATTAAAGATTAAACTGAAATTATAACCTGTAAACATTATATTTGTTATGATATATATATCTCATCAAAATAAGTCCAGACCTTTAAAAGGTAACCAATAGACATAGGTGGAAAATGCCAAAATCAGATAAGATGGAATATTATAAATATGTACTTACAGTTCATTTAAAATTTTATATTTAAATGTATATTAGATAAGCTTTCAGGACAATTATATTAAAAGAGGTTACGTTAATTTTTTTTAGCGAACACTTCTTTTCATAATTTGACAATACGAATTTCTTATATGAAACATTAGTTACACTTTTCATTATCAGTTTTAAAATCATTCGCTATCAAGAAACGTCTGTTATCGTTGATTTCATCTTAAGATTAATAATCTAAGCATAAATATCTTATACACTCATCGATATACGTAAACATATACAAAGTTGAGTATTTTTTTTTTCAGATCATAGTTTCGTGCCCTCTATGTATCATTATGGTAATGCCATCAATAAGTTTAATTTTCACACAATCATTATTGAAATATATAGACATAGAGAAAAATTTAACGTTTTTTAATTTTACTCAATTACAATATAGACTTTGAATAAGTATTTTAAGCATTTTCGACGATTCATTTATTACAATCCTGTGACATACATAAATCGCGTTTTCACTAAACTTCAGAGCTTACCGTTGAACCGATTTTTTTAAATTAATTTTATCATTTCGTCTGTGTGTAAAAAGGCCTTCAGAAAACCCTGATGTTAGGGACAGCATAAAATTATACTGCAATTTATTCATGTCATAGTAGTTAAGAAAGGGGGAAAAAATTGATAAGACGTCTAGTAACATGAAACTGCAATTAGAATAACACGCTTGTCTTAGTTTGGCTTAGTGGAAGGCTTCGGTCGTAGCTAGTTACCACCAGCAAAGACGTAGCTGAGTAGATACTTTACTAGATTTAAGAAATAAATTACCTCTTCTTAGATTATCGCACTGTCATTATACGGCTGTATTATCACTTAACATTAATAATAAATAAAAACCATAAAAAAAAATTAAAAATCATTAAACGCCATTTGTAAGGGAATGAGACATACATGTGGGGAAAGAGTGTTATCAAAGTCGACATATGATATTACTATTGTTATGATTACGTTTAATTATTAAGTGAATAGACAACTCCTAATTCAGGATGCGTAATCCCCGCCTACATCATCACTTTAGATAAGGTAAGATTAGTGTATGACATTGTTTATATTGCAAGCAAAAAAAAAAATATGGCGCCGTCAGGCAATCTTTTCGCTCGAATAGGCGCCCAATGTCAATATTGATACAACAGAATGCAGTTTTGCATAAGGATGCAATTTTGTGCAGGTATATTGCGATAGTATGACAAAGGAACATCAGCAATATAAGCAAAGCCTAGTCACGTATAAAAGCATATATAGCGATGTTTGGCAAACAGACCGGATAGACAACGGCTGTCTCTTTATTGCCAAGTCGAATAACTCTTTAAAGGGAACCGTAATAAACATTTGAACCGAAAAAGAACCGCCTTCAAAGCAAACTATTCCAATCAAATTAATATGCTCTAAAAAAAAGTAAAACGAAATGAAAAATTTTGGACTTAATAGAAGTAACAAACATAAAAAAAAATACAGACGAATTGATAACCTCCTCCTTTTCTAAAGTCGGTTTAATAATAATAATAATATTGACGCAGTAATATTATATACTACATTTTGATACTAATCTAATGCACTTACATTTCATAATTGTTAATTCAATTTGACTTTTGTTATATTTCTTGTGGGCTCATCTCAGAACAGGGCGCAAAGGAACCCTCGTAACTTTAGATTTTCAGTCGTTCTTTAATATCAAAATCAGTCGTAAATTAGACTTAGTGTGTGTAAAAAACTATATTTGACGATGCAAAAGTGCTGTAAAGGATTTTTTACTTTAATTCTTTTTCTATTGTATGATAAATGGAAATACAATTGATTAGATTGTCTTTTTTTGACGAGAATGTATTTTATTAAGAGATTTATTTCACCTCACCTAATAAGGGAGAAATAAGGATAAGCATAGGCTAGAGCATCACAAACGACATAATAAAAATGTAAGTTAAATCAATAAAAAAACATCAACTTTCAATAATCTTTTCATTACAGACATTGATAAAGAGATATGAAAGGAACATCACGCGACACGCTCATGCAACAAATAATAATTATAAAATGCATGAATAAGGAAGAAATAATCAGCTTGATTTAATGTTAAACAGATATTCTTCATAACTACATCAAAATATAAAAACCACTACGGCATATAAAAATGTATTTTGGTATTTACTTTTAACTGTTATGCGATAAAACTGTTACGACAGAAACGCAGTTACCTTATAAAAGATGCATGTGTCAATTTACTGATATCTAGACAGCATCTTCGCTATCTTCACAGTATCTCTTTTATAATCACAGCTTTTTACTCCGGTCGAATCTGGCTAAGAAAAGCTTGTTTTTTATGTATAGGAAAGCTTTCATAGTACTTTCGAATCGTGCTTAAACTCTTTCTGAATTGAGTCATGTAATGCGGCGGCTCTGGCAGTTCGTTAGCGTGTTATTTTTTATTGCTGACAGATTAGCACTTGATTATGGCGTCATCTGATGGTAAGAGATAGTCTTAGATGGAAGCCCACTAATCTGGTAAGAGGTCATTGACACCTTATAGTAGCCGTCCATTAACGTCCCACTGCTGGGCACAGGCCTCCTCACTCGCATGAGAGAGGGTTTTTAGAGCATAGACCCACCACGCCCCACTGCGGATTGGCAGACATAGTACACAAGTGTACTCTCTATTTCTTCAGCCGCAAAGTCAGACGTGACGGCAATCCGATACCATTGGAGAGAGATCAGGCGCAGGACCGACGGCTTAACGTGCTCTCCGAGGCACGGGGGTGCATCACACCGCCAACTTCCCAACTTCGGGCAAATATTAAGAAAATCTTAATAGAAAACTCAATATCGATTTTGAATTGGCCCGACCCGGGACTCGAACCCAGGACCTCATGTCTGTAGTGGAACTTGCTAACCACTACACGAATGAGGCAGTTACACCTTATAGCTTCTACAAAGTATATCTACTAACTAGCCAAGGCCGAAGCTTATCCACTCCATACTGAGATAAACCCTGCAGGGAATCGAATCAAAGAGCTTTGGTAGCGAAGCGAAGCTCTATTGCGCCAAGGAGATTGACGTTCGTTTCAAATGTTATATACTCGTATATATAAATGTTAATAGTTAGCTTTAAAAAACGTTTTTCTTTTAGAAAATATAAAATTTCTTTATTATACTAGACAGGGAATTAAACTCGACGCACGCCTCATTTAATTCCTAAATTAAATTCATGTTGATTGCTCTTGTGGAACAGTCGTCAGATTGTTAAGTGCAAACGCTTGGACTTTTTATTATAAATTCAGGTGTTTTATGCAACCGGCTAAAACAGCATTGCTGTGCCTCATTTTTATATTATTCAATATTAGTTTAAGTGTGAAAAATGATAAATTTGTTAACTGTATTTATGTGAAAACTGTAAGTTTTAACAATAATTTTAAATGTTCTATTTTTATGTGCGAATAATAGCTTTATGTCTATTCTTATTCTGCTAATTGGCCCTTAGAATTTATATACATGCACTATGACATAAAAGTTTACAAATTATTATTATTTAGTATGGACTGACACAGTTAGTGTATTTTATAATATATCTAAGGATGTAATAAAAACGACCACGTCCGTGTCGCTTTGCCAAGTAATTAATTATGAAACGAATAAGCAAGTTCTGTTTATTTATAGATCGATCACTTAATTTTTCGTAACACTTTTTTATATACATCACAAGACTAGCTCCACACTGTGTCTTTGTCCGCATGGCTCGTTTATTAATTTAATGCAATAGTATTCTATATTTCTTATTTTATCATAAACGGTTTAGCGCTTTATGATAAAGTAAAATAATACAATACAATTACATAGAAGACAACCGGAAATCAAGTTTAGGTATTATTTACTACTTATAACTTGCAAAATGCATTATGTCAATGATTGATTTAAATATTTTATCTTGATTTCATACAGCTCTCCATTACAGCTTTGCCATATATATAAATTTGCTAGTACTCAAAAAAGGCACATTCTAAAATTATTTAGATGACAATTAATTAATGGTTAATGAAGTGTATACTTTGCATCATTGCGATGTCGATACCTAGAGAAAGATAATTATAGTATATAATTCAATTACAGCCTTTATAATCCAGACATTTTATAAAACAATCTTAGTGAATTCTTAAACAGGTATAAGATTTCGAAGGATTACCTATGGGGTTGAAAGAACTGTTCTAACACGAATAAACAAAATTGTAATTGTAATGATAACATAATAGCTATAGAAACTGATTGAGAAAATGTCAAAATAACTAGCTTTCACGACTAAAATAGCACGGTAATAAAAAGCTTACTTAAAGAAAGAAATTTTGATTAAAACAACTTAGACGCAATATAATATTTCGCTTTGTAATATATAATAATATTGATATAAGTTGGTAATTGAATAACCGTCGTTAAAAAGAATATTATTTATGGGTACATATCAAAATTATATGTTTTTATATGATTTGGCAATTTTACAACATGTAACTAAGCCACGCAAAATTTCAGTGTATAATATTTAATTTGAGCCTAATAAGGTTACGACTTTATATGATTATGTACCTGGAGTGGTTTTAAAAGTCCCTTAGCTTTATGATAAACATAAAAAAACCTAAAGAATATTTTATGATTACTAGTTTGGACACAGAAAATTCTAGAATACATAGGGGGGGGCACAGCCTTTCTTAGTATATATTTTTATATAGCTGTATCAGCTGGAATCTAAACCATGAATTGGATTGGATTAAAGCTGTTAGCATTATTATGATAATTACTTATATATGATAGCAATAACTGAAGTTATTATATTATTTTATTACAAATTTTTCACATAATAAGCGATGCCTTAGACACCAAATAAACAACGAGGCGGCGAGGGAAAATTCTAGAATAAATTGAGCTGCAGCCTTAATAAGCTTGTACTTTAATATTTTGACAATGTTAATTAATACAGGCGTTTATATCGGCTTCTTAGTTTGTAAAAGCAAGAGCAAAGAATATTGTAGGATTCATACTTTTTATAAGCATTTTGTTTTATGCAATTAATATTATTAACAAGTAATTTGAATAACATAATTAACTTTCAAGTGTAAGTCATTATAATTGCCGACTAATTAAATTAGAAAGAGATAATTGAATTTAACCTTAATTAGACGAATAGTATAAAGCGTAACTACCGTAATCGAATATGACAATCAATATGTTAAACCCTATTATAACCTATTCCTATAAGGAACAGTCTTAGCTCAAGTCTGAAAGGTCAGACAGGCCTTTTACAGTAAAGGTTGTAAGTTCGGATCTCTCTCGATGAATAGTTAGTCGCTATATTAACTATTTCACACAAGATATGGCCTTAAAAATACTTTTTACTATGTGACTTTACACTTAAAATACTTTGTACTTTTTACACCTGAACAACAAATGTATACACATCACTTTCACGTCAATAAAGCTACAATAACGACTCAAACTGTTCGAAAAACCTGAAAAAAAAATCTTAAAAACTCTGTTTTAATGTTAAAAAATCTGTGATAATTAGAATGGGTTCAAACTAGTAACAATGGATTCACAATAGTTTAGTTTCAATAAAAGTTTAGGGAACTTTTTTGATAGATAATTACGTAACCTTAAGGTAGGCCTTTCTATATTGTTTTTTTTTAAGTATAAGATAGGGTCCGAAATATTTTCTTTATAGGTTAGGTTAGTAAGTACACAACACTTTCAATTAGAACTCTCCAGAATGTTCCCTAGGAACAACAGCTTTAAGTGTGTCACATAATGTATACAAAAACAGTTAAGGTTGCATAAACACTTCGCATCAGTGCACCTGCAATTGATTTTTAAAGTCGCTAATTATGCTAATGATTAAGATAAAAAAAATTCTTACTTCTAGTGAAATAATATCCTCTCGTATATATTACGTAACGCTCCATCGTTGATTCACAGAGCGATTGGAAGGAAACTGAGAATTTCGGTCCGAAGACGTCAATTTAAATGCTGCAAATTATGTATCCACAATACACACACGGACAGACGTAAGACAAGTGCTATAAAAACAAAAATATTGGTCGAGAATCGTTTTGGGTACAGTAAGGTTAATAAAACACACCTTTACATTTAGGAGCGACGATAAGATTTCTACAAGATAATAACGTTTTAATTAAAGTTACAGCACAATTAATCAGTCAAAATTTTAAAAATACATGTATGTATTTGCGGTTATTATGTAATAACCCAAAAATATAAGCCAAGAGGTTAGTTTAAATATTTTGCAGTGAAGATCATTCGGTCTCCTTATTAAAAAAATTTAAAATGGGTTTCTATCGGTGTATAACTTCGCAATTATTTTCATCTTAATTAAGTTGTAAATTATAAATTTCATTTACGGGACAAAGACAATAGACACTTTATATCCCAGAAATAGTGGTCGAGTAGGAATCGGAACTAGCCCGACTAGATTCGAACTAAATCGGGTTTCAACACTTATCGAGTTGGACACGATGTTTTAAGACATCGTGAGAGAGAAAGTCGTCGGGGTTCGAACAGTGCTTGTTGCCAGTGATGACCTACGGCTCCGAAACGTGGTCGCTGACTATGGGCCTCATACGAAAGCTCAGAGTCGCTCAGCGTGCGATGGAGAGGGCTATGCTCGGAATTTCTCTACGTGATCAAATCAGAAATGAGGAGATCCGTAGCAGAACCAAAGTCATCGACATAGCCCTACGAATCGCGAACCTGAAGTGGCAATGGGCGGGGCACATAGTCCGACGGACCGATGGACGTTGGGGCCCGAAGGTGCTGGAGTGGCGACCCCGCACCGGGCGGCGCAGTGTAGGGAGACCCCCCACAAGGTGGACCGACGACATAAAGAGGGTCGCCGGCAGCCGCTGGAGCCAGGCGGCGCAAGATCGGGCCTTGTGGAGATCATTACGTGAGAAATATGTCCAGCAGTGGACGTCCATCGGTTGAAGCGACGACGATGACGAGAGAGAAAGACAGAGAATACACTTTATTGTACACAACAAAGAAAACATGCAACTTATAAAATAACTTAATCATATAGCCTTATCGCTAAAGCGATTTCTACCAAGCTTCGTGTCTATCTCTCCGAAAATCTAGTCTGTTAAAATATCGATTAAACTTTGAAAACAGTAAAATTAATAACCACTTTATAAAATATACAAGCAATGCCCCGCGGTTTCACCCGCATAGATCCCGATCTCGTGGCAGTGGAAAGTCTATTAAGTCGGACTATTTTTGTTAACATAAAAGTTTTTAATTACCACCTTTCAGATTATTAGATACACACTTATATTAATTAATGTAATCAATATACAGTATTTACTATACAACGAATATATATGTATATACATATAACTAATACATTTTTAAATCGGTCCAGTAAATTTAGCTTGCTTATAATAAATAGTTAAAAATAAAAATTCAAAATTAAAAACTTTCTTCTATATTATTAGAGAAGAGAAATACGAGTATTTGTAATACTTTATTGTCTCAGAACTTCCCTATACACAGCATTTAACACTGGAATTCGAGTCGGGATGGATTATTTTCTTTAGATTGACATTTTTAAATTCGTTATATATTTTGAATGAAATGTCCGGTTTTAATCATTTAAAAAGTGTTTTACAGGTATTGACACCGTCTTTAATAAAATAGGTAACTAAGGATAAGGATTAATATTTAATAGTATAAAAATTAAAATAATATGGCTTTTATAATTTTTTAAATGCAAAATTGTAGTTATAGTGGCAGAACTACAGTTGTTGGTTATATGGTATCACGGACTTTTTTTGTTTTATAATACTGTAGAAAATTTTGTGTTGTAACTTCAATAGTTTCCGCAGCGCACGCGGTAATAGATTTTCTGTTTCACACCTTGGGTTACATTAATGCATGTTTCTTAGGGATCCCCAATTTTTTTGAGAAAGCAATGTCGCTGTGTGAAAATGCAGTAATTGTGAAACTTTTTTTGAATTGGTCAGTAGTTTTTGTGCAAAAACGTTACAAACATACAAAAACACAAATGTTTCAACTTTATAATATTAGTTTAGATTAAATATCATTAGATATGGGAGAAACTAAATGTTATAATGTAAAACTGAATGCTTAGTATTTATTTTACTGCTGACAGGTTAGCGATTAACTGAAATCCTCACCAGGGCCCATAGTCAAGATGACATTCTAAGTACGCTGACGCAAGAAGAACGCTTATAAAATGTATGAGGATGATGTTTCATATTGATATGGCACGTGATCACATGTAGTTTATGGTTCTATTCGTTCGCCGTAGCGTTATCGTATTTAGAATGATATCTTGACTAGGGCGACTGGTAATAAATGACGATACATCTAAATGGCAATGCACTATCCTGGTATAAAAAGAAATTTTTTTGTGGTTTATATACAGAAGTTTTGTCAGAATAAGAATTTTGTTTGCTTAGCTTCCTAGACAAATTAGAACACAAATCCTTAAATTTGTTATATCGATAATCGAACCTAGTACCTGTGCTAGCGACGCACGATCTTGCCCCATTACGCCATCGAAAGTGCAAATTTCTTTTCAAAATAAAAGACCCCATTATCTCAATGCATTTTACTGGCGGCGACTGTACAGCGCTTTATATTGGCCTAGCCAAAAGGTCAATCGGGCCCGTCTAATGGCGGTAAGTCCTATTTTAATTCAGCTTTATAAATAAATAACCCGTTGTTATCAATTCGACAATGTCAATTGATTGTAAATATTACATAATGTCTCGATAGTAACACCACAATCTCCCTGGCCGATAGCTTATTATAGTATTCTGTGCCCGCGACTTCCACTGCTTGGAATAATGTTTTTAGGTAGCATTTTGAAGAATAAAATTATTTTACAAATAAGACACATAGGTATAAATACTTCAATGAGCTATTGCTATATATGCAGTGTTTCACTGTAAAGTGCTTATTGTTCTTTCTGAGGCTCGAGACCAGTGTTTCCCAACTTTTTTAAAGCTATGGCTTCCTTAATTTTTTTAAAACATTCTCCCCCCTATGTATAATTTAAAACCTTTAAAAATTGATTTGTTTTTTTTTTAATGTACTAAATCTTTCTTGTAACGTACTGTACTAAATGATTTCTTCCCAAAACTTGTCGTAAGTTTTAGGAAGAAATCCCAATAAAATAATATCAAAACATCGTTAGTAAAAATGAAAAACACGAATTTAAATCCCAAATATTTTTTCTATATTAATATAGAGCGATCCTTGCCTCCGATTTTAAATTGCTCGCTTAAGTATCAAACTGCTCGAAACTATCACAAATTTGATTTAAATCGGTTTAGTAGTTTGGCGTGAAACCGAGATAGACAGACAAAGTTTCTTTCGCATTTATAATATTAGTGACGATTGTGATGTAATACTCTTGATGGTAAAAGTTTTACAAACTTTGAAAATCATATTTATTAATATCGAATATCGAACAGCCTGAAAGATAAGTTCCAAGCTTCTAGCTCTGAAAATGACGATACTTCAATCCGCTACAACCCTTTTTCGCATTAAAAAGTAGCCTATGTCCTTTCTCAGGTTCTAGAATACCGGTGTACCAAATTTCATTTAAGTCAGTTCAGTAGTTTTGACGAGAAAGTGCAACCGACAAACAGAGTTATTTTCTTATATATAATAATAATAAGAAAATAAGGTTCAATGACCTTCAAAAAATCTATACATTATTCTAAACGTTTATTTAAAGGAGCTTATATTTTAGTATAAACTTCAGAGTCGGATAAATTAGATGAAAATGATGAAAATAAATTAGAAAGTGCAATTTCCTGAATTTGTCTTACCGGAAATCGAAACCAGAACCTCTCCTAGCGAAGCGAGTATTAGCAACATTGCGCCAACGAAGCTGTCAAAAAATAATAAGTTAATAGTAATTTTTTGGTGTTGCAGTTACCACCCACTTAAACAATTCATACGGGTAAACTACATGCAAGTAGGTTCTCTTGAGAAAGCTTTTTAATTCTCAGTTAAACGCTTTCATTTACCGGATGAAAACATTTTCTTTCATTAGCAGCACAAATTAAATTATAATTAACTATTTTAAATAGAAATGCTCGTGATAAAATACAATTATTATATTAATTTCACTTCCATACCGACAGCCGCAATAGTTTTGAATAATGTCGATATTACGACCCAGTTACATGGATCGTGGTTACGAGAAAGTGGTGTTGAGTGCAGCAGAGTGAGTTTAATCTATATTTTTAACGCAATATGTTATGCTGATACTACAAAATCTAGAGGAACGAGCATTACCGAGCGTCTTAACGAACTAAGAGGTTCCCAAACTTCATATAGACCCGTTTAAATTTTTTCGGCACCGATGGACCCCCATCAGGTTCCATACGACCATGTTCCCAAAATCCAACTGAAAATAGACCGATTTCTTTATCACGCTAAGGGACTCCTGGGGGTTCCCCTGGACCACTTTGGGAATCACTGGTCTAAATAATGAAAACTTCTATTACAGCATACTTACAACATACATACATAAGTCATACATCATACAACATCATAATTCGATGTAACAAGCTTCACTAAGCAGTAGAAATTGTTACAAAATAAATTAAATTAAAAAAAAAGGTAAGTAGGAGCCCATTAGCGTCCCACTGCTGGGCAGAGGCCTCCTCACTCATATGAGAGAGGGTCTTTAGAACATAGACCTATCACGCTGCTCCACTGCGGATTGGCAGGCATAGCACACAAGTGTACTCTCATAATACGACGTGACGGCAATCCGACACAACCGGAGAGAGATCAGGCGCAAGACCGACGGCTTAACGTGCTCTCCGAGGCACGGGGGTGGATCTCACCGTCGAATTTATCCTAACTTCGGGCAAATATTTAGAAAACTTTAATAGAAAACTCAGTATCGATATCGAATTGGCCTAACCCGGGACTCGAACCCAGGACTTCATGTATGTAATCGAACATGCTAACCACTAGACCAATGAGGTAGTTTTAAACCTGATGATAAATAATAATATAGTCTAAGATAACAAAGCGCATATCTGGTAAAAGGTAACTTAATTTATTCATATATAGCCAACGTTTTATAAATATATTCACAAAGAGAATTATATATTTAAATTTAATCTGTTATCATCTGGACGACAACGGCTGGAGAAAAAACTAGATTTAATTTCACTTTGTAGAGGCATTTCGTCGTAGGATATGCCGAGATTTACAGAACTGAAACAGGTCTGGTAAGCTGCACTAATAGGTCTCAAGAACGGTCCATTGTACCTCGCACTTTGTAGATAAGCGTACACTTTAAGGCTTTACTTGTTCTGTATGTCGCTCGCTTTTACTTTATCTTTTTAACAAGTGTGACCCACGCCAGCTCGCTTGAATATTTATGCTAGCAAATCCTTTTGGAATCTTACAGACAGGAGACTGTATACTAACAAGTACGCAACGACAACAAGCTAAATTGCGACTATGTTTACTCTAACAAAATTACGTACCAATTATGAACATAAACTATTTAAACGAAATCCTTTGAGACAGGGGACAACATTTATAGTAAATTTAAATAAAATAAGAGTCTGTTTATATTTCAAATATTAATGAAATTTATCAGAAACTTTAGATTTGAAGTCTTCTTTAATACCATCATCAGACGTACATTAGAATTAGTGTGTGGAAAAAAATCGATTCAAATAGAATAAAGATATTTTGATTTGAATTTTTTTTTAATCCGAACTTTCTTCCGGCTAAAATCTGAAACGACTGAACCGATTTAAATCGGACTTGCAATAGCAGATAGCTGATATTATAAAAAGTAAAATAGGCTACATTTCTTCTAAAAATGCATTCGGAATTACTCGGGTAACACCGCGAGGATCAGCTAGAATATAAATATATATTCTCCTGTATATATGTACGTGTTTAACATTAAACCGACTTTGATGAAACGGACCGATTTGATCATATTTTCTGTGTGCAGGATTCGAGAATGACGTAGATTAAAAATTCGATCCCATATATTCCTACCGAAGAGAGAAATTTAGAAAATAAACTGAATTTTCCCCGAAATAAGGACGGGATCATTACTTATGAACGTCCCTGGGTACGGTCTCTTCCCCCACAGGAAAGAGGGTTTAGGAGTCTAGAAAAGATCTTTATAAAAATGAACAATCAAGCACAATAGTTTATTTTTATAAAGAGAAACTTAACGAGTTTTCCCAGGATTGAACTCACGACTTTTTTGAACAAGAATCCACTCGTCTCACCACTGGGCCATCACAGCTAATGACTAACTGCTGTTAACTACACCTTAATACCAAGCGATGTTACTAATTAAATAACAAATCAATATGTGAGAGATTGATTGCAATTGGATTGGTCGTTATTGGATCTCCGCATACAATGTTGTTTTGAATCTCAATTAATAGACGGATAATAGTAACGTAGTAAGTATACGCTTGAGAAAATATACAATTTTCAACTTTTTAATTGTAAATGCGCACTCCACTCGAGACCCGGGCTGTGAATAACAGAATTTTTTTTCCAATGAAATAACGTTCAGTCTCGCTAAGAAGCCAAGTTATTTACTATGTTTAAGTACATTTACGCTCGTGGTTTTACCGGTGAATAAAATTTTATAAAACTTATTAACAGCCTCGCCTCGCCTACATAAATTGCAAAGTTGGGCTTAATTTTTACCCGATGCTTATTTTTCGTATTTATTATTTTTAAAAAACCCACATAAATACTATTTATATGTTATTTGCTTCTGTTACTGTTTTCATGTAAGAGGGCGACATACCGCAACTAACATATGATATTACTGTTTCAATGACTGCTTTATTGATCTAGTGACATGAGGTCCTGGGTGAGAGTTCCGGGTCGGGCCAATTTAAAAACCGATATTGAGTTTTCTATTAAGATTGTCTCAATATTTGCCTGAAGTTAGGAAGTTGACGTGCTCCACCATGTTGCCTCGGAGAGCACGTTAAGCCGTCGTTCCTGCGCCTGATCTCTCTCCGCGAGTGTCGGATTCCCATCACATCGGACTATGAGAGGGTAGGAATAGAGCAGGCACGTGTGTACTATGCCTGCCAAACCGCAGTGGAGCAGCGTGGTGTATCTATGCTTTAAAACCCTTGTATCCTATTAGTGAAGACGCCCGTGGCCAGCCGTGGGATGTTAATGAGCTGCTACTTAGGTTTAACGAGCTGCTTCCTGCAGTGTCGCCGATTTTGTTAAATAAAATCCCAAAGAACTAGTTATGGTCTATAACAAGCGTATGCTTGTTTGTCCGTTTCTTAAAATAAAAAAGTGACCACACCCTAGTACATTCTACAAAATATGATACAATTATTGTAACTATTTATAAAACTCAACTCTCTAAAACAATAGAAATGATTCGCGTTTATTAATCAGAACATTTATAGGTCTCCGTAGCGCTTACTCAGTCACCTACTTAAACGTAACAAAATATTTGTATTAGTTAATTAGTAGAAATGTCACGTCCAAGCGCCGTCAAGACGCCAGTGTCGTCTGCCACAGCGCCGTAGGATAAAACGAGCATGCGACCAATGCCAAGTTTTTAAAACTCGTGTCACACGCAAATGGGCGTGTGGAACTACCTAACGTCATATAATAGGACGGTGACCAACTGATCCTAGTGCATAAGGAAAATATTATTTATAAGAAAAACCAACCCCAGGGCATTGCGAAAGACTCTGCATGCAGGGCTTGCAATGATGAAGAAAAAATTACTAGGCAGCTATTGTGTGAATGCGATGGATTAGCCAGGACACGAATGAGCGAATGAGTGTTTGTTGCTGGGAAATACAAAGTGCGTAAATACGCACTCCGACTGGATGGGGTCGAGAATGTGAGACTCCGCGAGCGGTAAGAACTCGCAATGTCTATTAAAGCCCAGCGGGACCGTCGTTAACCGTGAGTGGGGGAGCCAGAGGTTCTTTGAGGCAATCCTCTCTGCCCCCCCGGTTGCAGCCGGCTCGCAGATTATCTACAGGGGGAGGACTTGTATGAACCTCCGCCTCCTGTGTCCTACTCCCCGTCGTCTGGGCTGGACTGTTTCGGCGACATTCACCCTCTATCTTTGCCGGGCCTTTAGCGAGATGACAGCCTCACAAAATGGCAAACCGCTCTTCAGCTCGATCAGCGACGTCATTATATACCGCTTATACGAATGAGTGAACTGGGAGAGGCTTTAACGGCTCCAACCTAAAGCCTACCTTCAAACTGCTAGAATGGGTATTCGAGGGTGTTTAGAGGATACTAAATGATGAGACTTTACAAAGATCCACAAATGTCGAAGTGCATTTACTGACCAAGTGAGCCACTCCGCGAAATAACAGTAACATTCATTTGCTACTACAGATAACTTATTTATTGCTGACAGGTTAACGATTTACTGGTGGCAAGTGATGATATAGTGTGAAGATAGAAAACTTCTAAACTGCTTTATTTGCATAACAATGTAAAGAATGTAAATATATTGCTTGGCGGTACGTCTTTGATGGTAAGCATCCCACGAGACCAGAGTCAAACAAATTAGAAAATACAATTTTCTAAATTCACCTTTCAGGGAATTGCATCCAGGATCTCTGGTTGCACCAGCGAGGCCCCTGTTGATTTACTAACGTCATAATGGTATGAGCTAGCCGAAATACCGAAATCTTAAATTGGATATATTCAAGATTAGAAGAATAAAAAACGTTACACTCTTAAAGTCGTGTGCGTTACATCATTTATACGATTACTAATTTGTTGGTATCTTCTCTCCCCCAAATAACAGAAACACTATTTACATACCGGAGAAATACATAAGACAAAAATGTAAAAAGATATTGAAATACATAATAAATACCCAAATCGAAGTCTAAACAAAAGTATAATATAAAACAACCACTGTTAATTCGAATGATCTACATCGTCTCAGATCATTCCGAATATATATATGGGCAAATAGAACCAAATAGGGACTCATTAAAACTATTTGCGAAATTTACTTGATATTCGGGCTTCCTTATTAATTTCGCGACGTAGACTCTTACTGAGAAGGGCGAATAAAAGCGAAAAACGATCATACTGCGAGACCTCCATATCCATTCACCTTACTCACATGCAATTCGGCTTTTATATTCTTTTCACGACATAGTCTCTTAGTAAGAACTGATTTTTAATTAAAACAAAAAAAGGAGGAGGTTATCAATTTGTCTGTATTTATTTTCCACGTTCCTTTCGCGGCGTGCTCTTATTAAGAATAGTTTTCCTCATATTTCCACGGGAGTAACAGCTAGCTACATTATATAATCCTAATTTATAATATCACAACATGAAAATCGTGTACGGCACGATAATCCTCTTGTGCTATCCTGTTTACTCTTTATAGGGAGGTTTTATGAGTGCGGCGTACACATATTGTGAGCCCAGACGATGGAAGTAATTAAATATGCAGTTAAGTAATCCAGCCACCCTTTTTTAATGCTCGACATTAAAAAATTCGAAAACCTTGCTTCATATAAACCAAAGAAACCGGAAAATATCTTTTCAAGGAAAGTTAAGGAAGAAGTTTCTTTTAAATATGTATGCACGTGCCAAATAGGTCAGCCGTCTTACCGTTTCAAGGGGCACTAGTACCGCAATATGTAATTATTAAATGTACAAAAATCATAATGCTGATCTGTTAAAATGTAAATAACAAAAGTACGTTTTAATTTTTTTACCATGTATCTATCCGAGGATAATTGTAAAATTTCTATAACAAACTCCAAGAAGACTTTATTAACATGTCACTTAATAAATTTAAATGTTTTATTAAAATAAAGCTCATAAATAAATCATACTATAATTTGAAGGATTACTTAAAAGACAAAAAAGTGGGAGTGAATGAATTGCTCTAATCAAAATAAAATAAATTAAAAATGATATTGTAATGATGATGGGAAACCCGACTGAGTTTTTATGGACTCTTCTCAGTAGAGGTCGCGAAGGAATCCTTGAGCACTATATGCTAAGACCTTCTTTATTATCATTATCAATCGTTCATTGGAAAAATATATGGGAAAAACACTATATTTGACAATTCAAAAGTATATCATCAAGTAGTAAAAGAACACACAAATAAATTAAATTGAAGTGTCTGTATGTACTTTCAAATACTCAGCAAAAACATTAAAATGTTTAAATTCTGTCGAATATCCATTATGCAAAACTTAAGTGTAGACCTAAGAATATGCAAAACCTTCATTACATGTAGAAATAATAAACTGTGTATTAGATATCAGATCATATTTTCATAATTCTATTAAAGTCTATTCTAGACAATTTAATGATTTTCCGAAAAAAAGTATTTAGTGATACCGGTTCTCTTACATTAAGTTAAATTTTCCTTCCAATTTACATAATTATTGCTTCATTTTATGTGGAAACAGGCAATTATAAAACAAATTTCTTTTATATTCAAAGAATAATTACCTCCGAATTTGATACTAATAGTAATGTTTGTCTTGTTTCCAATTACCTTTATTGAGGCTTAGCAAATATTTTCACTATTAATTAAGTAACTCATTATGCAAAACTAATAAGGAAATGGAAGTTACATGAGAAATGTCAAATCGGATACACAATTTACGCAATAAGACATAAAACATAACCTTCTGCTGTATAATAAATTTCATAAAAAGGTTCTTCACTGTACCTTAATATATTACCCAATAGGGACAACATTTTACGATAAAAATCATTCTTATGGAAACTCCGAATGGAAGTATGGAATAAAAGAGATTTGATTTATTGGATCTGACCTATTGTAACTTCTATATGTACAAATTCTAACACAAATCTAAAGAGCAATGCGTCTTCTTAAATGTTATTGCCAAATAGAGAGTTAAATCTGCCAATAAAAATCATTAACCGTAATCTTGAGCGTAACTTCATTTACGTTATGGATTCTAGTCCTTCATGATAGAGTCTCTTTTCCCACGTGAAGAAAACATTGATGTTAATACAAAATCAAACATTCATAAAACCAATTAACAAATCGTTGAAAAAGAAAACGATGCCAAGACTTTTCACAACCGATAAATTCATTTTTCAAGCAAAATATTTCTATCGACCAATGGGATAATCGAATTCTTTGGCACGGCGTAACTGAGGAATTAGTACTTACAAAATGTTTATACAGCTCTCACGTAACGTCTACTGCCTGTGCCGCAGCACCCACGTTACTTATAGTAATTACGATCTGGTGGAAGAAAGCAGACATGGGGCAGACTAAATACAATGAGCGGGCCCACAACTGGGTTAATTAAAGACAACTACGACCGCCGCCGGCCAACCGTGGTCCGATCACAGAATGGCTCTCAATTGTTGAGCGTAAAAACTGATTGTTGGTAATTATGAATGATGTATAAGTAAAAGTATTATTTATATAACTCATGATCTCACCTGTCTCAAGGGACGGTACAATTTAGTACAGAAAGGCACTCAATCTATCTCCAACAACTTTATTATCTTCTAGAGAGCACCGTATGGATGGTTTATGTGCTAGACGATTTGTGTTGATGATTTTAGTCGCAAACAAACTTGGGCAATCTAGAAAAAACATTCCCAAACGTGATCAATAAGCAAACTTTTTTATTGCTGATAAGTTAGCTCTTATCCGTGATCTCACCTCGTTTTGCTTGGCGACATGTCTTTACTAGTAGGGATTCCTACGAACATTCCAGACGAATTAGAAAATTCAATATCCTAAATTTACTCTCCCGTGAATCGAACATAGGACAGCGACTACTCAGACAAGCCTTAAAGTCTTTAAAAGCGAATAAATAAGACGGAATACTTACTCGAATCAAGACGTTAAAACAACTGCGCCTGTTACTAAGAAGTCTTTGGTTTGTTTAGAGAAGTAAATGGATTAATGTGTGGCTATTGAGACGCGAGTAGACGAGATCATTAATTCTTAATAGAAAGAAAAAGGCTTGCCAAGCTTTCTCCGATAGTCGGCGCGGAGTATAATACTTAGGTATCTGCAGTGCGACACCACCTCACATCGATTTCCTAGACGTCTGGAAAAAGGCGCGTTCCTTGATTGAAACGATTTGGGAAATTCGTTTGTGACAGACCCAACCGTCTGGAAAGGTTGCAAAATGAAAAAAAAAAGAAATAACAAAATTTTGATTATATCATTTAGTATGTTCATTTATGTAATGAATAATCCAGAACATTGTAAATAAGGGTTAGGACAAGAGTATTCCAAACCGACGAACTTGTATGAAAGGTTTAATGAGAATGAAAGATACGAAGGAGATATGCAAGGATCGTGGTAAGTGGAATGACGTGGTGTCTGCCTATCCCTGTGGGAATAAGGCGTATATGTATTTATATACTACATTTTAAGTTGAATTCTACTAGGGTACATAAGGTCCGTCAAAAATCTCTATTCAATGTAGAATTTAGCGATTTCAATCAATATAAGGTATTTCTAGTTACTAGTTACGAGAGATTTAGGTCTCCAAACAGCTCCCGAGAAACTCCGTAATATTTGCGTATTTTTAATACACTGTTTGCAAGTTTTTAATCATTAATATCTCGGTGACTCTTGTATAATAAAATTATCAATATTTTAACGTACAGATTGTCCGGAACTATTAGAAATGCCGATAGCATAACTTGATAAACTCCAGGGCACTGTTGTCAGCCATTTTCAATTATAATGCAAAACCTTACTCGCTGGACAATACACTGTAAGTACAATAAGCTAATGTAATGTGAGGTAAATGGTACACCATTTCCTGGTTGAAAGAGCATTTTGAGAATATTAAACATCGTTTAGAGTGGGACATATTTTTACGTCCTTCTGAAAACCGGATCAGAAAATGCTTCTAATAAAACCTCACATATGATAAACATATTACAGACAACAATACGCAAATAAAAAGAAAGTGTATTTTTTTAAATCAAGGTATTTTACCAATAAAACCTCACTTAGTAAGTCAGCAACTCATTTGTCCATGTAAATATAAAAACGAACATGTACAACACATAATAATGAATAAAAGATTTTTTAATAAATACGTTTAAGATTGCATTATAGGTTGTGTATAATGCAATCTTGAATGAGTAAAATACATAGTATAATTTTGTAAAGGGGATGTGAAATGTAACAAATGAAATATGGTTCATTGAATTCATCAGATTGAGATAACTTTTTTAATCCAATGACGATCTCAAGTATAATTTGCATTAATTTGACTACGTAGATGAAAGAGTAAAGATACATTAAGCATTAGATGATATAAAAAATTGCGAACAATGCTTACACGCAAAAATTAAGCATTACATAACGATTTTTAGTCTCAATGATATACAGCCGATTATTTAATTTTCTGTACCTGTCAGCATGTTACTCGTATACATAATATTAATCAATACAGTCTGTATAGTATGGTCGTAACTCGTAATCCGCTGTAATAATGTGTCTAAACATACACGTGTCTGTGTTCATTTTAAACACCCACACCGAGCGAAACAAGAGCAAAGTTCAATGACATAAAGAGTGAAACCCATTCATCAAAATCACAGTTAGTTTCGTAGTAAGTCGAGGCGATTGTCAGAAACAATGGCGAACGAGTGACAGGCGACGATGACGCTATTTAGAAAAGAGACATATTAGGTCAGTCTGCCTTTTTGCTTCTGCACGTGTTAGGAAATTGGGTCAACAGCATGACAAGTATTCTGGATTGTTCTAGGATTTAGAGAATACCGGGTTTAAACATTTAATATCGTAATGGTTTATGTCATCTATCACGTAGACTATTTAGTTACATTAAGGTTAATAAAAATATATTCTATTCAACTAGATTTTGCATTTGACACACCTATTTATACATAACACATAAATTACTCTCCAAGTCAAAGGACCTGTCTTTTTAAAAGATAATGTAGTCCCTATGCACATCCAATATCTAAGTTTTGTTTGATTTAGTACAAAAGTAGATAAATATGTTTTCCTGATCTGTAATCTAATGATTCAGCCTTTTGAAATTGTTTTAGCGTATACAAATTGTACTAAATTTTAGTTTTTCTTTGCTAACTACACAACTGGCTTAAATATTTTCGACGAAAGGACTTAATTTTGGAATAAAAGCAATTTTATTAGAAACTAGTTATAATATAATTCTCTTTACTGTCTCACTAACCACAAGGGTTGTCTGGAAGCGATCGCTATTTAGCGATAAGACCGCCCAATTACATACAAAATATAGTTGATTTTAATTTATTGCATTTTTCTTTTGTTCTATTTTTGTGGTGCTCAATAAAGTACACATCTTTCTATCTATCTCTCTATGTACTAGCTGTTTCTGGCGGTGTCATAGTTCATCATTCCATAGATACGGGTAAATTTGTTACCGAAATTAAAAAAAAAGCAAAATCGGTTCAGTCGTTTAGAAGGACTTCAATGACACACACACAAACTAGAACTATATTTATTAGAAGAATTCTATAAAAAATTGAGCTATTTATTTCGATATTACTGAGACTCGTCTAATATAAAAAATTAATTTGTCACAATTTTAGTGTTTACACTCCTTCGAAACGAATTGACAAATTTTGAAGAAATTTTACATGTATATTCAGTTATTTTTACACCCTTTCTTATTTTTTGAACAAATATTTTTTTTTATTGTGTGGAATTAAAAAATACATATAACCCCAAATTTTCACCTTTCTATCACCCACCCCTATTTTTTTAATAGCGACAATCGTTGTTACACGGCATCACAACGTTTGCTGGATCAGCTAGTACTCATATAAAATTAGAGTAAACTCTTTCTCATACGTTTAAGAACAGGCCTACAATTACGTACAAACAAAATATAATTATAGAATAATGAAACCTAATAGACATGTTCGTTAGATAGCAAATTTAGGTTATGTTGGTTCATACACAAGTGATAATGATAGTACAGCAGGAAGGCATTGTGGCCAACGGTTCCGGGAAGCGGCCGCAGACGGGGCGCAGACATGAATGACGTCACTGCACAACCAGCCAATTGGGGCAACGGGTTTTAGTCGGTTCGTTCACTCGTTAAACGTGCACTAGAGATTTATCATCACGAAAGTTTTTATGCCGCAAAGCGCGCAACGGCCTTTCATAAAAAAAAAAACGTCTTGGTATTAAAGCGTAATAATGAACTTTACTTCGTCTTTCATTGTAACTGACAATATATGAGGCATAAAAATACATTCACGACAAGCTGTGACCGCCAAATATCCTCAATTTAAAGGACTTATTAAATCAAAGGCGAATTTTAAAAAACCAAACAAAATCTAAATTGTGTTAGTGTTTATTTACTTATGTAAAAAAAATACGGTTTCACTTTCGCGAATTCTAAAAGAAATAGTTCTAAAAAATTTGCATTTGATAAAATTATACCTATTATAGATGAAATTGAATTAACTCCTTAAAAACTATTCCTAAATTTTGGACCGTACGTTCAGAAATTAAATTAAGTTTTTGTTTTTGACATTTCATATTGACAACCAACAATTACAGAGCAGAATTATAATATTTTAAGGATTTCGGCGGTAATCTGGGCGTAAAGGTCGCGTTTTTTAATACGAATTCATTTTGTTCCGGTTAAGTTTTTTTTTTACTAAAGCTGAAACATTCTGCAATTATTCAATCAGGTTTTTTTATTTATTGATTACTTACTTATTTCTAGTTAGTATCGAAACTGATGGGTAATAGCATAAACATAGACACAAATATCTACATACTAATAAGATCATACATAGCTCATATAATTATATAAACACTGACATTAATGTAAATCCAAATACGAGCTTAAACCTTGGTTCCTCATATTGAAATCGCATTTACACTTCGATCTTATTTTTATTCTCAAATTTTTGGATTTAAAACCAAGTACAATCTAAATAAACTGTTTCCAGCCGAATAGAACACGTTAAACCATAATAAAATATTTACTGGAACACATAAAAATGGATATTTATAGGATTTAATAACGTGACTGGCCTTGAAAGAAATTTATACAATAACACCACTGTAGCATGCCATTGAGACGAGTGGACGTCAAGGCCGCGAAGTCAATGTACATTGCAGGACGCCACCTGTCTTCGCCGTCAGACCAAGTATAAATAATAATTATGGCGATACAGCGTATTCAACGAAACAACGTCGTAAATATTCGACATCAATTCACCCATCTGGTACATAGGCCTTGTCCGTAAACTTTTTCGGATAAGAATCATATAAAGTGGGGCCAGTCGAAGAATGCGACAGTCTGTACGCGATAATATGCAAATACTCCTTTTTAAGTGCCTATAACAGGAGAACTACGATTTCGCTTCAACCTTTAATCAAACTGAAAACCTATTCGATATGTACATAGGATTCTCAGACGTCGAAGAGCATTAAGACACCGCAGTATATATAGCGAAATAAATATAGTATAAAATTGTAACTATTAAAAGTCTATCATAATTTTTGAAAACGGTCACTGCTACTTTTGAATCACGGAGAGTTTTGTAAATCTTGATGACTGAGTGAATACATTTCCATGGAATTGATAGATACAAGTACAGATATATACAGTAACATGATACTTGTTTAAATAACTAATGAGTAATATAAGAACTAAGCTTAGTGGATGATGCCATTTTTATGTTTTATTTAGATCAATCACAGAATATCACTCATACATACAGATGTGTAAAACATTGGGTATTGTTTAAAACTAAGTAACATTCCAAAAACATGATAATGATCACGTTTAAAAAAAAGTTAAATTTTATATTTTGTAATGTATTGCCCATAAAGTAAGGCTGTCACCAAAAATGTCTAGATTACAGGAGACGCCGGAAACTTTTTATAATGTTGTATCATGTAATAGATAGGATTATGTGCTGTTTATTCGACAAAAAGGGACATAAGAAACATCTAAAACTATGCTGCTCCTATTCTAACAATTTTATTAATGTTACCTAGAAGAGTAGTGTTAATGTGGTTGTGAATTTTAAATAGGAGGTATATAAACAGTGTAGTGAGACAATACGCAACTGGACTAGGGCATATATATATATATATATATATATATATATATATATATATATATAAGATACAAATCAATAAGGGGATCTACACAATAAAACTGCAAACTATTTCCTAGAAGTGTGTAAGGAAATTGGGGCCCTAGTGGCATTCAGGTATACCAGCGCCAAACCCACGCGAAGATGTTTTTGACTATTTATAAACCCGTGACAGCTTTTGTGAGAGCCGACGGGGCTTTGTGCCACGCTACACCATTTTGATATATTCGTGATTGATGCATTTAATAGTTTAGAAAATCGTCTAACAAATGACGTATAGAGCCACTTCGTCGAGTTTCTTAGAAAAGACATTAACTGATCATTTGACGGACTAGCATCTGATAGCCTGGCTGGTACAATAATCCGAGTACTTACTACGCTTGCTTAGATCTGGTTGGGCAAATTTATAGAATGGTATTTCTGAGTCTGGACTGGTCTAGAAGTTTCGGTCGTGGCTCGGCTTCGGTCTTTACGGATAGGTAGGCACCCTATCCGTAAAGACTACCATCATTTACAGGTGAAATCATAGTCAAGCGAGAACTTGTCACTGTAAATACCATCCGATTATGTACATAAAAAAAATTAAAAACCAAATACTTTGTAAAGATAATTGAAGACAGATTTAGTTTACTTTTGTACACGGACCGTTTTCGAGTATATTTAACCGTATCTGAAGACATTTGTTGATAGCTATGTCTTTTGAGATTAGGGGACATTAAAAGAGGGAATAAACTTGTAGAAACATGTTTATCTACTTATTTTAATTAAAACTTGGGGTGTCTAGCCGCAGGGTGCGTCGCAATAGGATATAATTAGCTAAAACATTTCGTACGCTTATTTAAAATTGTTAAGCATGTACTAGTGACGAGTTCAATTGTTTGAAGATATTTTATTACTAAAAAAAGAAACTTAACTTCATATAACATTTAGGCATATGATTAATGTACATGTACCCATCAGTATAAACTATAGCGGTTTAGGTTGTTCCCTTAATAAAGAGGGTAATTTATAACGAGATTATAGTCTGTGAAGCGAAGCACGAAATTGAAATATCATAATTTCATATTTGATCTGTTAAATATGCTTAAGTAGGCAAGGATATAGTACAAGTACATAAAGGAACGTAAGATAAATATCATAATTTCATGCCTCATCTATTAAATATGCTTAAATAGTCAAGGATATATTACAAGTGCATAAAGGAACGTAAGATAAATATCATAATTTCATGCCTCATCTAATAAATATGCTTAAATAGTCAAGGATATAGTACAAGTATATAAAGGAACGTAAGATAAATATCATAATTTCATGCCTCATCTAATAAATATGCTTAAATAGTCAAGGATATAGTGCAAGTACATAAAGGAACGTAAGATAAATATCATAATTTCATGCCCCATCTATTAAATATGCTTAAATAGTCATGGACATGATACACTGGTTACTGTTTGATAAATGTACATTAAATATTTATAAAAAAATCTCTTGTTTATTTTCATTGAAATATACATTTAATTTTTACAGTTTAAATATCGCATCATTTAATATATTTTCATGGAGTTACTCCTGTTAACCGCGTTAATATTTAACAAAGAATAATCGCCTGTAGCAGTTGCAAATATAACTAGATTAAGAAATACTGATTGTATAATTAGTAAAAATTAATATGATATCTTACTTCGGACACGACAAGGCGTGTAACACCGTCAATTTCAACTATCAAACACTTGCGGAAAGTTGGGGCGCGGCGTCGTCTAATTTTACAAAAGGTATACACAACTCATAACCTTTTACTTTAAGATGAATGTGAAAAAGCTTCTCCGTATTTAACTATATTACTGACTCGCACCAAGACTGCCTATTTATTTATGAATTAAGAACATACCCGGCTCGTTAATTTCAATATAATAGCCAACTTGCAGGCACGCTATGCACTCAACAGTTTCTCATAACGTTAACCAGTTAACGACGCAGATCTTTTGAATGGTGCGGCCGCTTTATGCTAACAATATTGGAAAGTGGATGGTGTCGGTAAGCATTTATTTCTAGCTCACATTTAGCTTTGACTCAAAACTTCAGACGCGTACATAAAATTTTATTCTATACACATGAAAATGGTAAGTGCACTCAGGTAAAGAAAAACATAAACACGTTATTTGGTTCGTATTAATATTTCTTCCCGTAAAATTATGGAAAAAAATCTTTTAAAACTTAAGCAATGCTGTTTGTTATTATAATTTATTTGAATAGGTCTTATTTTGAAGTAAACGTCTGTGGAGTCAAAAAAAGGTAAAAAAAGCACGGTTTATTTATGTTTTTTACTTAATTTCATTTCTTTCGATTCTCCAAATTATGAATAAAAGTAAATATGTAGGTTATGATCACCTAATGCCAAGTGATGAAACAATCTACGATGGAAGCGCGCTAATTTGATTAGAGGCACTTAACCTCTAATGGTTTCTATGCAATATCGAACCAGAACACAAATCTCTTGCTTGATGGTTTGTCTTTGCTGGTAGGTCTAGAGTCAGAGAAATTAGAGAATGCAATTTTCTAAATTCCCCCTGCTGGAGATCGAACCCGGGCCGTCTGCTAACTAAGCGAGTATTCCAGCCACTGCGCCAGCAAGGCCGTCGTATTATATAATTATTTTGATTAAAAGATTTTGGTAAGTTTATGTTTGATTTACCGTCAAATAATATTCCGTACATGATACAAAAACATTCTTACAATGTACTCTGTATAATCATTTAAAAGATAAGTCGACCTATTAGTTAGATGGGTGGATAACATCCTCTGACAAGTTGTTAGTAATGGTTGGAAATGGCACAGGATATAGAACTACGGAAGAGGAGGGGGAACTTATATCCAAAGACGCACGAAACTGCGTGATGAATGAACGTGTAAGATTAATGGATTCTTGTCTAATCCTACCTAACCTAGGTATATAATAATTCCGTATATTTTCTCAGTGCCTAATAGCCCAGTAGTAAGACGCCTGAATCGATTCTTTATATAATATTAATTCGAATTGTGTCACTACTTGAGGGCATGTTAAAAAGGCAGTAAGTAGAAGGTGGAGAGTTTGGGAGTTTCTCGTGATCACATCGACGACGAGTAGATTCGTAATAGAGCTAACGACTTATCCTCCATTAATTGCTAAGCTAGTGCCAATAAGCTTGGGGGGGTTGGGGGGTTTCGAATGGCGGCCCTATACAAGAAGACAAGACACAAATTTTACAGACTCCCTCCATAAATACTTGACGTAACACAACAAGCATATTGCCGGTAACCCTCGGTTATAAGTAGAGATTATTGAGAGATACATCGGTTGAAATTATGACTATGCGAGCAGTAGGCCCTGATTCGTTTTTTTAAAGCATAATTATATATATATATACATATACATATATTTAAAGCATATTACTAACTGGTACCAGCGATTTCTCTAAAATTTTACCTGCAAATGGAAGCCTAAAATATGAATATTCAATATACGTAAATGAGAAGTTATCTAAATGGATTTTCTTCGGCTATTTCACGNCAGCCTTCGGTTATAAGTCGAGATTATTGAGAGATACATCGGTTGAAATTATGACTAAGCGAGCAGTAGGCCCTGATTCGTTTTTTTAAAGCATAATTATATATATATATACATATACATATATTTAAAGCATATTACTAACTGGTACCAGCGATTTCTCTAAAATTTTACCTGCAAATGGAAGCCTAAAATATGAATATTCAATATACGTAAATGAGAAGTTATCTAAATGGATTTTCTTCGGCTATTTCACGTTTTCAAGTCTTATTTTTGAAAACAGGTATAGACCAGTATGTCTATTATTGCAAAGCCTAGATTGTCCTTATATTAAAGTTCTTAAAAAACAGATTCAACTGTCTAGGGGTGAAAACATAACAAACACACATCGTCATTATTGCATTAACAATTTTAGTATGAATAACTAGAAAAAGAAAAAGTTTTTGTCACCATGGCAGGCGAGCGTGTTTATTTTTATTTAAAGCTTTTAAAATCAAACGTTACCCACAACTTCACGCCCTTTATTTCTTCACGTTTCAAACGACAGAAAAAAATATATCTCACAATTTTACCGTATGTAATTTTTAAACACCATTACATTCCTGTTAAGGGTATGCACATTTTTTCCCTGAACATTTGCTATTTTAGTCACTAATTCCTATTCATGCGTCCTTTAAGCGAACTCGTTGTTTTTGCACAAGCCCTTATAAGAAAGACCACCATGTGACATTCAAGTAACGAATTCCTTACATAGACATATCAATCTTAATATCCATTTATTGAAAAACATAAACAAAATGCTGCGCATTGTTTGAAGTAAAAAAAGATGGCATAAACAACGAATAGAATTCCGTTATTTGAAAAATATATTTTTCGTATGATAGGGGATCTACGTCAAAAACCGTTTAGTTGTTTCGGATACCATCGTACACTAACAAACAAGAGCCAATAAGAAAAATTATAATTTCTTAGTGAATTTTCAATTTAGGGTTTCTTAAGTTCAATTTATAAATATAAATTTAACAGTCTATAATCTGTCGTTCTTTCGACTACTTTGTTGCATAATAAATTGCAAAATATAGCGATATAGTAGAAGAAAATGACTCCCTGGTGAAATTTTTTTCGGAATCTCTTGCCAATATCACCATCTAGATTTTTTATGGTACCGACAGAGATGAACATATATTGAAAATGAGCAATTGTAGTCTCTGGCTAATTGATTTTTTATTATGACAGTTTAACGCTTGACTGTGATCTCACCTAATGGCAAATGATGATACAGTCTTAGAGGCAAATGATGATTAGTCAGGAAGCGCGCGGTGTAAGAGTCGATATAACCCTTATGGTTTCTACACAGCATCGTACCGGAACACAAATCTTTTTGTTTTGGCGGTACGTCTTTGCTGGTATTGGATCTTTAAACGAATAGTATATTATTCGTGAGTCGAATATTTCGATACACGATTTCAATTATTATTAAATAGAAACAATTGAAAATCCAGTGATATTTCATTTATTAATTCGCAACTTATTCGAAAATTTTCCATTTATTCAAATTTTTCACATTATGCGATTTTTTTCGAATTATTCCTGGAACTTCGAGCAATTCCAAATATTCCATTCGAACGATGTTCATACACCCCTAATCATAGGGTGTAACTTTTTAGAAAAATCAAAATGGCGCCGTACTTATGAACCTCATTAAGTGTACGCAGGCGAAGTTGCGAGGGTCAACTATGTTTTTTTTTTGTTCGGAGTGTCTTTAGCTTTTAGCCCTACTGGCTTTTACAGCGTAATCGGAAGGAGGGACGAGCTCTTAGAGAGCCTCGCCACTTTTCGAGTGCAAGCCCTTAAAAGGGCAATCTCTCCTGCAAAAGTTGCTCCAAGGGCGTCTCCTCTAAGCCTCGTCTTAGAGCAACGTTGACATTAAACACATATCGGTCATATATCAACTAGTAGGACATAAATCCTGATAGATACATTGATATTAGATTGTAATTCAAATTGATTATATTTAAATTTTAAAAATTAACGAATAAATTGCATATACACTAGTTTGATAATTATGTCGCAATGCATATTGGACTTGACAGCAATTAGGTTTCAAACGCAGATAAAAATACATATAATCCTTTGGCAGCTAATATATACGATCACGGCTGTACATAATGACGTTTCCTCTAAATTCGCAATGTTTATACAGATAGATGTGGCACCACGCCAATGGTTCTTTTTAATCGGTCTAATTCATTGAGAAATTACTTTATTGCCCTGCAAGTGCGGATGGATAGGCACGACCTCTTGAAGGTCATGGCTGAAGATTTCGAGGAAATAAAGCTGCGCTTCATACACCGCAAACTTCCTTGGAATCCGTAATCAGGTTAATTAATTTTCCTACAACCGTTTAATAAATTTGATTGGATACGGGTCATAATGTTTTAATCGATCGTTTCAGCTCTTTGTCTATTAGAAAATCATTTGACAGCCATTGATAGTCATGTAGACACTCAGAATATATTTACGAACTTATTAATTGTTTAAATTATAGAATCTAACTATACCTGAGATTGTATAATTCTATAGTACTATTAGCTATAATGATTGTATGTCGAACGATATAATAAATATTTCCTACGATTTTTCACCGTTGAAAACCGTTGTTGCTAGAATTTAAAAATGGTTAACCATAATTGAATTGGCAGTTTCTATTACTGTGTTTAAGCACTTACTGCTTTGTTTGTACAAGACTTAAATTCAGAAATTCATTATTCAAGTAGGCTTTCATATTACTTTTGTATCGTCCAATAGCTTTTTTCCCAGATGATATTAAAGAACGACTTAGAATCCAAAGTTAAGAGGGTTCCTTTGCTCTTTGGTCTGAAAAGAGCCCACAACAAACTCAGAAGGGTAATTGAAACAAAACTATATTACTATTTTAAACATGTAAATATAAGTGAAGTGACAAACAAGTTCTTCTAAATGAGAAGTATTTCAAACTATATTCCGCAAATAATATTAATTATCTCTAAATGGGATTGAGTTTAATTTTTCTAATAACGTTCGGAATACAAAATTCTACTAATAAAACTTTTTAACTATACAACTAAACCTTTCTTACCCCGTAATATACTACGGAGTTAACCTGTTATTTAGTTTTATAGCCACAATGGTTGATAGATAATATAAATACATAAAATATATATATATTCACTTTGATCGGAGGTATTGATGGACGTTTACTGCGCATTGAAATTGTCGGATACACAGAGGTAATAAAATTGCGCATTATGTCTAATCTCTGCAGATTAAATATAATCTATATGCTCAAATAAATATACGTGTTAGGCTGTGATTTCCAAATAATACTTTCTTACGGAAATATGGTTACTTACACGTTTTTAAATAGCATAATTATGAAAATGTTATTGTGGTAATCATTTTGCTCCAGTGTAAGTGTCGTTGGCGAAGTAATTGGGCTTGATTGACATCTATAAAGTCCATAAAATAAAGAAGAGGGAACATTAAAACCCAGAAGGCCATGACGGTCCAGTGGACGTACAGTTTGGAAGTTGGCGGTGTGTTCCACCCCCGTGCCTCGGAGAGCACTTTGAGCCGTCGGTCCTGCGCCTGACCTCTCTCCGGTCGTGTCGGACTCCCGTCACATTGGACTATGAGAGTGAATAAAGAGTGCACTTGTGTACTATGCCTGCCAAGCCGCAGTGGTGGGTCTATGCTCTAAAAACCCTCGCTCCTCGGAGTGAGGAGGCCTGTGCTCAGCAGTGGGACTTTAATGGGCTGCTAATTACTTTTTACTTGTTTTATAAATTATTTTAATAATTTTTGAAAAAATGCATATGACTCAAATGATTCGACTCATAGGCAAATGTTTTGTCTTTATTTCTGTGATATAAAAATATAATATGCTTGCAGTGGAAAAATATCAACTTTCCGCAAACGATGTCACCGGTATCGACTAGTTTATTGATGTAACACAATATGCTTATGCAAAGCGTTACGAGTATTGCCTGGTTTACACTCACAACATGACGGGTGACTAATACTTTTGTTATGTCTATTCAGAATTACTGATCTACAAGAATTCCATCTAAACTTGTTTTGTGTAGTCAATAAACATACGTCAAAAACATTTGATGGTGGGAAAATTAGTGATATAATTTAAAAACGACATTTATCTGGCGATTAATTGATAATGGTCCGACTTCAGCGGTTTGCCATTCAATGTCATTGGGACAGGCGTAGTGGTCAAACGTTTGCAGACGGCATAAATAAGAAAAATATTTTGTAAATCGATCAGATCTGATAAGTTATATCCCTTACCAAATGATCACCACTATGTAAAAGCAGTCGTGGATGGTCCTATTTCCGTGGAAGCTTCGGTACAAAATGATCCTTATAACAGTGAAAATCTTGTAAACATAGATTCTGCCCTTTCCGAGAATAACCTGAACAATAAGTTCTATTGCGAAATCCCAGACAGCACTTGAATATGAAATATATGTAAAAAAAAATGATTCCGCAATTAATCATATCAAAAACTATTTAAATAAGCCCAAAGGCGTAACAAAACTCATAGGTGAAAGTGTTATAACTACGAGCACTAAAATAATGTGTTATAAAATCGAAAGCATGTAACAAATCAGTTTAATAGATGTTAAGACAAAGTGGCTGCTATTTATCACTTCTCAGAATTACATCAACAAAGAAGCGAAACAAGACTTGTACAAATTAAGAGCATTAGTGTTTTAGATTCATTTTTTACCTTCATGCAATGTTTGAAGTGCTTGCTTCAGAAGAAATGCTTGAAGCTATTGCGACGCTACTTGATTTTTAAACGTTTCTTTTTTCTCTCATGTCGGCAAAGCGGTTAATAAGCCAAACGAATAAGATGTACTTTTATATCGACCTAATTTTGTAACCTTCACAAAAAAAGTCGGTTTAAAGAATCTTGTAGATTTCCAATGTTAAAACATTACAAAAACTCTATTTAATAACGATAAATTTAATTTAATTTTAAACTAAATATACTTAAAGTTGTAGGTGGAGCAAAGAATTTGATTGATGACACATTAATTTCTCCTGTAGTTATGACAAAAAGACGCAAAACGTTCTTAGAATGTTATCCATTTCCAATGAAAAAAAATAATATACGATAAAGTGTGGATATAATTTACAAATTATGTCCCGATGATTCAAGTTCTCTATGCTACTTTACAATATACTTTTGAAAATAGTTATATAGGATTATTTATCTCAGACAATTTGAATCACAAAGTTGCAAATGCAACTTGCATTGGTAATGAGGCACTGGTAGGTCTAGGGGCTGTAAATCATTTGAGGGCATATGCAGAGTGTACACTCAAGTTATTTATTGCTCTTCCTCCGCACCCACCGAGATAGGTATTCAATATAGCGTGATTAAGCACCTTTATGACTACAATAAAGTTGAGTCTTCTATCTGAGCTACTAAAAACATTAAACTTTGAACTGCTTTTGCACCTATTCATAACATCAATAGGTGGGAAGACTTTTCCAAATTATATTACTAATTTGGTATCTGTATAAAATGATTCGTGTATAAGTCAATAAATACTCTTCGAAATTTCCACAATTTCACTAAAAATTTAATATAAACGATTGAAATTTTTAGCTAGCAAAAACTATTTTTATCTTTGACAGTTTCAATCTATACATACAAATGAAATTGGAGAGTCAGCATATTTATATTTATCAATAAGTGCCATAGCCATTATTAGTTCAGGAAATTAGTCGATTTGTTTTTAATGAGAGTAAGAGAAGGCGCTCAAAAGCTTAACGTTATGAGGAGAGCAATGCTGTATTTGTATTAAAAAAATGTTTTTTTATATTTTACCTGTCTGTCTGTTTGATCCGGGTAACCCCTGAAATCGCTGGACTAATTTTGACAGAAGTTTCGTTTGCAGACAGCTGATATTATAGGGAGTAATTTAGCTACTTTTATTTAGAAAAAAAAAAACATCCGGAATTACACTTGAAGTACAGCTAGCTCAATCTAAAAGTAGTCTACAATAGATAACAACAAGCTTTATTACCTTTCTATGAACTGAGCACATTCAACAACATAACATTCAAGTAGGTTCGAAACGCGTTTTTGAATTGTCAGCTGTCCGTCCGTTGGTAACAAATCTACCATTGGTTCTGAAAGTTGAATCCGCTGAGAAGAAACAAGCAAGTAACACAGTTTTGCAATGTGTAATTATTTTGCTTCTGTGTATAACTGAAATCAAGTCCAAAAATCTATCGCTTAATAATCTTCAAGATTATAATATGCCTTTAGTAAAAGCATGTTTTTGACATGTTAGACTACGGTGTCTTAAAAATGAGTATGTTCAACCCGACAAATGCATTCAGAACCTTCTTCACTCTAACATGTGGAATGACGCATTTGTTTTTATTTCTTGTATTAAAATTGTGTACTTCACTTTTTTTGCTGTATAAGTGAATACTATTATGGATCTAGGAATCAACAAACGAGTATAGGAGTCACTAGACGTTCTTGACGAGTCAGCTTACTTGCAAGTGGTAGCCAGCCACAGTCTATGGCTGGATCTTACCACAGTGAATAATATGCCGCAATATGAATATTGCATAAGATAATGCGACGGTTCAACTCATTGAGTGTCAGTTACGAGCGGTGCTAAAATAGATAACGACGTTACGAAATAAAAACTACTACGCAGAAATGTTAGGGTTTTAATCGGAGTTGTTAATGATCGTGCGTGTGCCGACACAGCGCCCACTGACCTCAGCGCGGACGAGATAAAGTCTATTTTAAGCGTCGCGATAAATACAAACAAGTCGAATGTTTAACAGATACGGCATTGGAGGCGCCGGAAGACTTCGATTGAGACCTGTCATAATCGCTAGACAGAGCCCCAACAACAAAGCGGGACTATAATGGCATCGGGGTTAGCTAACCTTCAGTATTATAAGAAAAAACGTTAACTAATATAATAAAAGGCGTATGCTGAGAATCAGTTGGAGCTAAACATAAAACAAGGACTGTGCTTATACGAATCTTAAAAATGTTTGGACTCCTAAGAACCTTTGGTGGTTCAAGAAATGGTATAGCGTCAACGATCTCATAGCACAAGATGAACAGATATCACCAGAACATTTACAAAGTGCTCCTTGATATAATGCATGTGAAATGCTACAAATAGAAAGAGGTGGAGACATCTTACTAAAGCAGCAAGGATAATACGTGATCGTTAATGACTTCGACCACTCCGACAGAAGTGTACGACAAAGAAAAATATAATAAACTGGTTGGTATACAACCTACCACTCTAGGGGTTGTGATTATTTTATTACAAAAAATACGCATTTTTCACCGAAATACATCATAAATTGCTTCGTATCTACTAAGTGGTACTTTGGCCACACGTCAAGAGAATGTATATCACACTCCTAATCTTTGTTTTTTTGTTTAGGATATCTCAATATAGAAGGAATATAGGAGGCAATAAAGGGGCAAATCTGGAATATGTGTAGACTGCCAACAGCCAGTAGTGCAAAGTGATGGGTCTAACCTATGAGACCAGCATTGGGACATTGAAAAGCTGCCCACTGACTTTTTTCCAATCAACACAAGCTACATGCAAAATGAGTAGAATGAAAGAAAGATTTTTATTTTGCATCGCTCATAATAAAAGAAAAAGAAATAAACAGAAAATATATAAGATTTATTAGATGATTAACATGTGTAGTTAGATAAAAGTTTAGTGATTGATAGATTTTTTATTTACTTGAGAAATTCTTGAATGATTTACCGTGGAAGCAAGTAAGGATTACATACTAAATTCACAAATGCATAAAAATAAAATTCTGTTCTCTTTTCCCTCTATAAGCGAAACACTACTTCTAAATGAACGAAAAAGATTATTACATCATCAAATTCCCGAAAAGTACTTGAATCAGTGTGGTTTTTAAGTGAGTATTGTTTGTCAAGTAGCAACCTGTACCCGTATCTCAATATCTGCTTAAAACCTAGTACAAAACAAATATTACAATAACTACAATTTTTACAATGACAAATATTGTCTGTTGTCACATCTCTGTTAATTGGACGAAGAGGGATGGAATTAGAGATAACGGATATTTAGTATATATTATTTATTTATACACAACGCCTACCTTCCCTATCCTTTCTATGACGGTCTCTCTAACCGTGGTATTCTAAAGAGATCGCTAATAGACGATAAGACCGCCTAATAGCACACTAAATGTATGTAATGCTATTTCTTTATATCGTGGTGATCAATAAAGCATGTTATTTATCTAATGTATTCGTGTAGGCAAATTATTTATATGTAATAACTTTCATCCTTTGTGAACTTATCCAAGGTTCGATCTAGTATTATTTCAAAATACATTTCATTGATTCTTTTGATTACATCACAAGAAAGTTATTTTCGCATTTAAAATATTATTACGGCTATAAAGATGTAATCAGTAGACAATGTTTAACGCGCTACGAAATTTTGATTGTGATCACCGTATTTGCTTTGGCAAAAATTCTAACACAAGACTAGAACTGGATTCATATAGCTTCTGGCAGCTGTCGATCGTTTCGTCTTTGTGATGCTATAACAAATAGAAGAAAACGATTTATTCAAATAAAAATAGACCACTGTTACGATTAATAAAATCGTCTTTTTATTTTTACTATAGGAAATAGGTAAACCCGACTAAGCATTTCCATTTCGTTTCATTATATCATTAATTATAACGTTAGCTAAGTACTAGTGATAGTCCTATACCTAGTGATTTGATATCAAAACTTATCCAGAGATTACTGGTATCAAGCGAACAAATTGAATGGCTTATTTCGGTATACTTAGTAAAAACAAGTTTTTCGACACTACAAACACACTAAATTGTATTTTTTATGTGAATTTAAAAATTTTGCAATATTCACAACGCGTTACAAAGCGCTTTACTGTAATCTCGACAAAATAGTCTAAGATGGAAAAGCACTTATAGCCCATATATAAATGCGTGGGGACACAACACGCCATAAGTTTCTGGTAGTCTTTATTAATCTCTCCCCCAATATAAAGGTATGTGTATCTACATCCTTCACTATTAAAAATATAAAATAAATAGGATGAAAAATTTTATGCATCTACAACATATATGCGAATAAAAATTGTTTTTAAACACATGAAGATGCCTGCTATTATTTTATAGCAACAACATAATATAACATGAAGAGTTGTTTATTAAAATTACAAGGCACTTACAAATGCGAATTACATTTCGACTGCTGCTTGACTTATAATAATATCATTAACCAATAAATAACAAGATCACACAAGTGAACTGCTAGTTATAAGACATGTTACACAGAACAGTGCATCAGTATTAATAAATTCGCGCGACATCGACCGATAGAGGGGAAGTTGGTACTGCTGCAGAAAACGCAGTCTTAAGGTTATGGAAAAGTAACAGTTTTTCAATTGCATTTGACGAGTCGAAGAGTCAGTGAAAGCTCGTTTGATCTCTAGCTTTACGAGAATGTAATTTTGTCTCTTTTGACAATATTGATTTTAATTGTTATAGCTTCATGTTTTATAGTGTTTTTTGAAATTGCAAAAACATAGAAATATGATTTCAAAACATCTATCAATTGATTTTTTGTTATCGTTCGATTATGATCTGGTTCAATGTGAAGTCAACGCGTCTTTAAAATAATAATTTACCTTCAATGACTTACAGAGGCATGTTTTTTTGAAAGCCTTCTATCAGCCACAACTTGAAACTATAAATTGCACCATTCGATAATCGAATCTGGAATCCCCTGCTAGTGAATCCTATACTCACAACATTACGCCCAAGAGACTAACGCATGGAAGGACAGAAAGTAAACATAGATTCTTTTAACGGCGTAGCCAAATATTTTAAACATGATACATAATAAATATAATCTCGCCATGACTACGACCGTGAATAACTAGATCAAAGTTTTGGTAAAATAACAATTGATATTGTTTGTTCTAAAATAATGTTGCAATGATTGGATTTCTTTTTAAGCATAGCCCGCGATTCTTATACAGAGGTGCTTACATTAGCGAGAATGCTTTGCACGCGGTTATAAGAGGGGCTATGATTCAGCGAAGAGAGCTTATATACAGCAATTGCATTTTGTCTTAGTTCAAGCTGCGTCTGCGCCGTGTAACTAACTATAATCCCATTAGAAAGTCGTAGATTCGGCTGAGGGGGCGATGACCGGCACAGTTCACGAGACCCGCCCTGCAATTGCGGAATGTGTTATACCGTGTACAACTCTAATAATAATTGATATTGCACTTTACATAACTAGCTGGTGATAAGTCGCTATGTAATGCATCAACATCTCTACATACATATTAATCAAAAAAATGGGAGCATTACATAAACAGCTTACATGCACAGGCCATACTTTTAGGAAATACATTACAAGCAGGTCAAAGTAAAGCCCAATAAAAGTATCTGTCCACATAAACTACACTTGAAGTGTCTTTGATGCTGTAAATGGAGTATCTTCAGGGGCAAGTTTTAAAGATAAAAAGTTTCGGTAACCAGGATAAATCTAAGAAAATTGCATAAATAAAAGATTTTAATGTAACGGAATTTTAATGTTCCCGAGACGGGAATATATAGACATTCGATCTGATGCTTCATATATTCATGGATAGCGGTAGTCTCATAATAGCAGCTTATCCTTCCATTCGTTGACCCGAAAAGGCTATTAAGATGTTAAATTCACATACGAATTTACATACGGCCGATAAAATATATAATTTATGTTGTATCAGAAGCAGATAGTAACATTAGGAATAGGGTTTCAATTAAAGAAACTGAAAAAAACTATAGTAAATTTTCTTGCTTATATAGAATTCTTGCCCCATTACGTTATCTACTTAAAAGAGTATTACACTTACAATGCTGAACTAAACTGAAAATCTTTAAAATATTTTACGTCTCATAATTGGTACCCTAGCGATAAGGCCGCCCCGTTTATGCAAATTTATATAGTCTCCTAGTTTAAGTTTTTGTATTTTATGTATGTATAATATAAATTTGTGTAAAATAAATATTGTCTAGACTCTAGACTAATTAGGAATATAGAATTACTATAGATAAGACGATTGAACAAAAAAAAAATCGTTATAATTATGCACAAAAATAAAAAGTTTTCTGTGGCGATGGTTATAGTAATAAAACGCGCAATAATTTTCGCTCAAATCTTCTTCGAGGTACAAAATTAAACTATTTATGCCGTATTCTTTCGTCTGTCTAAACTAAAAATCTTTATAGTGTAACGTCATATTTTCAGTGAGCCCGTGTCATTTTATTAAGATGGAAAAGAACTACATATGCACGAGTTTAATACACATGATAATGAGTAGACAGGATATAAACAGAATCTATTAAGTAATTATGCTCGACGTGAAATGTTGTGAGCGATGCCCTAATATTTTTTACCCAAGGCTGTGATAATCGCAAAGAATTTCTAATCCGAGATAAATGACCCGTCAGCTCGACGCCAGACAAAAAATTCGAGCAGGAAATAGCAGTTGATCTAGCTCTATAGAAAACACAAAAGAGGCGCGGTGAGAGTGTAACAAATTTTTTTAACTGTGGGCCTGAATCACTTCATTTTTCTAGACGTATTTTTTCTTAACTAATATTTACTTTCACAGCCGTGATGGCCTAGTAAGACAATTGAATTTAGCTAAAATATCTGCAGTGTTCTTTATTAACGTATTTATTTGCCAAGAATTACAAAGGATTTTTTTTTAAGTTATAAGGGCTACGTGTAACGCGCAATTTCATTTCTCTGTCTTAATAATATGATTAGGTAGCTTAAATGAAATTTGAATAATATTTTTATGACGACTAATCAAATACACGCATTGTTTGATCACCTAAGTGACATCAACACGTTTGATGACTAATGATATGCAATTGGATACTTTAATTATCGTATAGCTAAATAATGTATCCCACTAGAGCAAAGTTTGTAAAGAAATGCATCATTACTAATATCTAATTCCTTCCTTATAAGATCAGCTATATGAAAGCTATCATCATGGTCAATTATAAATATTTTACTCCCATACATACTCTCTTCAGTCTTTTGCGATTCGAGGTATAACTTTATGGAACGAGTTACCTCTGAGAATAAGAGAATCTAAATCATTGGAAATATTCACATAATATGGTCTTTTTTACAGTTTAGCGCTCGACTGTGCTCCCACCTGATGGTAAGTGATGATACAGTCTAAGATGGAAGCGCGCTAATCTGGTAACAGGCGATACACCTCTTACGGTTTCTACACATCATCGTACCGGAATACAAATCTCTTTGTTTTGGCGGTACGTCTTTTGCTGCTACATAATATGGTAAAAGATGGCTGCATTACAAAATACTCTACCTAATAAATCAGGTTTCTAAAACAATTAGGGAAGTCATAACTAAAACGAATATTAAATATAAATTAAAACAATATTATATTCAAACAACATCAAATAAATACCAAGTTGAAATGACCACTTCTTGGATAGGAATAATTCACCTGTATGTGAATATGGTTTTATATAATTTTATAATAATATTTATTAATCTTCATATGTCATTTTTTTTTAAACAATTGTCGAGGACACGAATTGTGTTTGCACCCCGTAAATTGCAAATTAATGTTTATTTTATATCTTATGATGAGATAATAAAATAAATAATAATTCAAGAAACAAGTAAAGAATCACTACCTTCGTCTTACGTTTTAGTGACGATTTATTATATTTATTACGTATTGGTAAGTATATGTTTTTTTTATTTATGGACGCCACTACCCTTCTTACCTTAAATAATCTCTTTAACACTAAGGTTGTCTGGTAGAAATCGCTAATAAGGTCGCCTAGTTGTACCGTTCCCTAAAATTTGTTTTCTATATTACTTATTTCATGTTTTTGGTGTACAGTAAAGAATATTCTAATCTATTCTATACTTCCAACTCCTATTACACCCCCTTTAAGTAGTAACGCCAAAGTAATAAAATCAGTTTACGTTGGTGGTAGTTGGTGGTGTAAGTGAAGAACATAATAGAAACAAATAGAGAGACAAAGTTACTACAATGCAATTTTACGTGTCATCAGTGTTTGCCATGAAAAAGTTTTTTTATTACATTTTCCACTCTCAAATTAAACATCTGTCGACGGTTAATCTACAAAATTAATGAGTAATAAGCTTAACACTTAACAAGGCTAACGCGCATTTTTGTGCGACTGTATAAGCAATTGGAAGCAATGCACATTAAGGCCTGAATTGTAATGCATTGAATCAGACACTCCCTCGTTCTTAGTATAAACATAGAATTAGTAATACACAGTCGTTGTACTGGAATCCTTGAATTGATTTTGTACCACGTGTATCAGACGATGCGTTTCTTAAATGTATAATGTATTTTAGGGTCTCGCTGAGGTAATAGTTCGATATCTGGCAGGGTATATAGTTCATTGTATATTCTAATTAGCCCATATGGGCCTCATGCGGAAGCTCAGAGTCACTCAGCGTGCGATGGAGAGGGCTATGCTCGGAGTTTCTCTACGTGATCGGATCAGAAATGAGGAGATCCGTAGTAGAACCAGAGNTTTTTTTTTAAACAATTGTCGAGGACACGAATTGTGTTTGCACCCCGTAAATTGCAAATTAATGTTTATTTTATATCTTATGATGAGATAATAAAATAAATAATAATTCAAGAAACAAGTAAAGAATCACTACCTTTTTCTTACGCTTTAGTGATGATTTATTATATTTATTACGCATTGGTATGTATGTGTTTTTTTTTTATTTATGGATACCACTACCCTTCTTACCTTAAATAATCTCTTTAACACTAAGGATATCTGGTAGAAATCGCTTAAATTTAGAGAATGGTACAATTAAGGTCGTCTAATTGTACCATTCCCTACATTTTGTTTTCTATATTACTTGTTTCATGTTTTTGGTGTACAGAATATTCTAATCTATTCTATACTTCCAACCCCTATTACACTCCCTTTAAGTAGTAACGCCAAAGTAATAAAATCAGTTTACGTTGGTGGTGTAACTGAAGAACATAATAGAAACAAATAGAGAAACAAAGTTACTTACACTGCAATTTTACGTGTCATCAGGGTTTGCCATGAAAAAGTTTTTTTTATTACATTTTCCACTCTCCAATTAAACATCTGTCGACGGTTAATCTACAAAATTAATGAGTAATAAGTTTAACACTTAACAAGGCTAACGCGCATTTTTGTGCGACTGTATAAGCAATTGGAAGCAATGCACATTAAGGCCTGAATTGTAATGCATTGAGTCAGACACTCCCTCGTTCTTAGTATAAACATAGAATTAGTAATACACAGTCGTTGTACTGGAATCCTTGAATTGATTTTGTACCACGTGTATCAGACGATGCGTTTCTTCAATGTATAATGTATCTTACGGTCTCACTGAGGTAATAGTTCGATATCTGGCAGGGTATATAGTTCATTGTATATTCTAATTAGCCCACATGGGCCTCATGCGGAAGCTCAGAGTCACTCAGCGTGCGATGGAGAGGGCTATGCTCGGAGTTTCTCTACGTGATCGGATCAGAAATGAGGAGATCCGTAGTAGAATGAGAGTCACCAACATAGTCTTACGAATCGCGAACCTGAAGTGGCAATGGGCGGGGCACATAGTCCGAAGGACCGATGGACGCTGGGGGCCGAAGGTGCTGGAGTGGCAACCCCACACCGGACGGCGCAGTGTAGGCAGGCCCCCCACAAGGTGGACCGATGATATAAAGAGGGTCGCCGGTAGCCGCTGGGGTTAGGCGGCGCAATATCGGGCCTTGTGGACGTCATTACGTGAGACCTATGTCCAGCAGTGGACGTTCATTAGTTGAAGCGACGACGATATTCTAATTTGTCAAGATTATGATAGATTGGAGGGAGGCTTCAGCCAAAGATTAGTTGCCGCTCTAACATCAAATTTGCGTTACATTACAATATTTTATCGAAACTATTATGAGACAAATGACATCTTCACGCTACACCACATGCTAATCTTTCAGTGAAAAAAAGGTTATTTAGAGCTGTCTGCAATATGCTGTGGATCAAAGTGAATATTATGATTTTTTTAAAGAATTTCACTTTAAATGTTTGCTTGTTCTGGAAAAACAGTCTATTGAACCGATTTCAAAAATTAGCAAGGACGTTGGGCTTTTTCTGATGGATTTTCACTGACGGAATGCCGTCGTTATAAGGTATTAAAATTAAATAGTCTTATATTCAAATATCTCAAAATCATATCAGACCTAACCGCGACTAATCATGGCTTAGCAAATTTCTTATTTAAGATCCAGAATAATGAAAAAGAATACAAAATTCAAATTCTACAGTGACCATAAACACTTACACTTAAAATTATTGAACAGAAAATTTGACGATGTCAAACTTCAATTCATAGGCTAACATAAAACAAGATCTTATTTTTTATTAGTTAATTCATTGATATATTTAATGTCATATTTAATAATTTTAAAACAATACTAAATGTTTTATCGATAGAATTACAACTTTGTTTGTGTATAAAAACAATAACTGCATTTAATAGATCCCCTGTAGGGGTGCATGTTCGTGTAATAGGTACCTTCAACTTGGTAAGTATTCAGCTCACGCAACTTGTATATTTATAAGCAAGAACTTCTATCGATTAGTTAGATTTGTTCATAAACAAGTCAAGGCCACGGTACCGCACCAGGTGGTACCACGAATACCGTTTACTCTTTCTCCGTTCACCGTCTCATGTTTTCTTAAAAAAATATCGGATCGGAAGTTGTCCGATGAATATCACAGTAAAATCGATAACTGCACTTGAAATATGACATTTCATTTATCTCTCTCAAAAGCAGACACAGGCTTAAAAGTTTTCTTTTTTATTGATGATAGTTTAGTTCGTGATTGTGATCTCACAGCATAGTACCGGAATGCAATCATCCCAAACTATGAATGAATACATCCAGGCATTCAAGATAAGAGAAGAACCAATCCCTAAACACGACATTCCATGGTAGCATTGATTTATAGTAAAAATTTAGAATCTATATGAATTTCTGAAATTAATAATAAGAAGGAAAAAAAATTGTACATGCTTTAGGTGAGGTAAATTTGTATGAATATGTATAAATAAGAAGTTTCACTTCCTCCATATGAATATACACGTATGCTTTATCTCACACATCACGATCACTCACACACACATTCGGTTTCAGATAACAACTTGCACCTTTCCACACCACAGTGCCAAGCCGCAGATGGTAAACATCTGTCGATTTTCAAAAGAATATGAAATGTCACTTCGATTCCAATGAATAAAGTTTTTATTAAATGTCAAGCATTTGGCAACTGCACACCCAAAAAGGTTTTGACATGAGACATGCTCAGGTAAACTGGGTTTTTGGTAGACTAGCAAAACGCTGCGACTACAACTGCGTACTTCTTTCCATGATTTTTATAAAATGGGTTTCTTTAAACAAATAACACAACAAGTGTTTTTTTGCTACCACGTAAAGTTATTAGTCCTCGTCGTCGTCTCAACCACTCCCCTAATAAATTCCACTGGGCCCGATCTTGCGCCGCCTGTTTTCAGCGGCTGCCGGCGACCCGCCTGATGTCATCGGTCCACCTGGTGGGGGGGTCTGCCTACGCTGCGTTTTCCGGTGCGAGGCCGCCACTCTAGCACTTTCGGGCCTCAACGTCCATCGGTTCTGCGAACTATGTGCTCTGCCCATTGCCACTTCAGCTTTGCAATTCGGTAGGCTACGTCCGTGACTTTAGTTCTCCTACGGATCCCCTCATTCCTGATTTGATCACGTAGAGAAACTCCGAACATAGCCCTCTCCATCGCCCGCTGTGTGACTCTGAGTCTTTTTTCTAGGCCCATAGTCAGCGGCCATGTCTCGGAACCATATGTAATCGTTGGCAACACGCACTGTTCGAAGTTATTAGTACACTTCAGTTATTATTTTTATTAGACGCCCGATATTTCGAAATGCATATGCCTACACTTAGTACGTATGAGTCAAAATCAATAACGGCAACCGTACGTTTTGTACGTGAAACATCTGTAATACTGCCAAAAGCTTATCAATTTAATGCTACCCTTTTCGGAATGTCTGAATGCCAATGTATCAATTACAGTTACGTAAAAGCTTACAATTCTACACGGCATGTTTCAATTCCTATCTGCTTACGACATTTTGTTTTCAATGCGATAGTATCTACTAGACGAGAGTAACAGTGACTCTCGCAGACCGATAGGCTACGAGAATAATAGAAAAAAATGAACATAAAAAAGATACTAGCAGAGAAATTGACTACTTTCTTTTTGCAGATAATAATGTCGTGTTAGATTTAGGCTTGACCGAAGTGCGAGGCGACAATGAATGAGATTGTTGTCTGGTGCCAATGAACTTCGTTCAGCGCCGGGAAAGCAAGCGCAATCTTTACTACTGGGTCATTTCAATATTGCCACGAAATAAATACTCGAGCCATAAACACTATGACTTTACATTGTTCCAATCCCACGTTAATAATTTACTTAAAAGACTTTGACGCTAAATGTATAAAATCAATAAAGCAAATTATTGATTTGTTAGATTCGTATCAGCTATCAGAATATCAGATTGGCTATTTAAATATCGGAGAAATACACGAAAAAAGGTAATCTATAAAGATATTGAAATACATAGTCAACATTGAAATCAAAATATTAACAAAAATATAAGGTACAAATGACAAAAATTGCCAAATATATTGATCTGCATCATTCCAGATCATTTGGTATGTGTATATGTATACAGTTGATTAAGAAGAGAAATATGATCACTCAGGAACTCGCCCTGAAATCTACAAAACCAATCCTGAGATTGGCTTGTAATTCGGTATACCTTTGCGTCGTAAACTCTACTCTTACACATAACAAGTTTCCCTATATTCTCACTAGATCAAAGTACATAAGAGAAAAAGATCACTTACTGCGGGATCTCCAAGTCTATTCACAGAATTAACTCGAAATTCAGTATACACAACTTTCACTAAGAACGAATTTCTCCATATTTCTATGAGCTCGAAAACTACTAGTTTCTTATAAATCAACAGTTTTAGTCACGTGATATTACTGTCCATATCCAGCTGCATGACATACGTGGGAACAGTGCTCAATGGTCTGGTTAAGACTGGAATCCTTCTGTTATATTCAAAGGCAATCTAATTAGATGTACAAATTAATATGTTCATAGCTATTATGTAGAACGAAAGCTGAAAAGACGTCCATTAAGACTGGCATTTTGCCACTCCCAGTACGTTTCCGGCAAGCGCCGGCGACTGTCGATTCGTTCTGGCGAGCGACGTCTGAATTGCAAGTGGTCGCGGATGCACCATGCGTCATCTAAATAAAGAAGACTGTAATTTCTATGGTTTCAACGCTAACGTCACAGTACGCAAACAAACACAGTTGCTGAGAATTTTCAAATAGGATCTATGAAATAGTTTAAAATACAATTGTACAACTAAAGAGAAATCATGACAAGCTGGCTAATGGCAATTTCTCTCAATGTTATAGGCCAGCTTGAGGGATATTCAACCGTATACATTTCTATATCAATATTAAACTAGAACTGGACTCCGTCCGCAGCTTATCAGCCACCTACGCTTTCCACTTTGCTATATATTCAAGCTACAATATTATTTATTGTTTTTATTAATAGCTCATACAAAATCTACCATTGTTGCAGACTACCAGAATATGAATTCTGAAGGAAATGCTTTTCTTTAAAACTAATCGAAGTTTCTCTCTATCAAAGCTGTATATTAGTTGTTAAAAATATTCTATAGAAGTCTTAATTGATAACAATCTTAATAAACATTAAACATATACTGTATACAATTTGGGTTACTGCAGTGTAATATCAATGCTGTGTTATAAAGATAAGATTTGTGGGGATAATTTATTTGATTTGAATATTCAATCGCAATTTTATTAATATCAGGCAAGTAAAGAAACGTAAACCGTATAACTTGCTCACTCCATAGTTGAAATAAAGATAAAGGATATTATTAGAAACATCGTGCTCGCAGAGGTCAATACAACGCGTTGCAGTTTCCAATGCCTCTGTTATACTCAATGTGGCCGCAATATTATTGGATTAATGAACCTTTAGTTATATTCTCGGTGTAAGAGCTGTGTGATGATAACATTCATTACGGCATTGTATAAATTTAATACTATTTTTAAACATATAAGCCTTGTTTTGTTAAGTGAAGCTCTTCTAAGTAAATTACTTATTGGAATTCCTTTTTTATAATAAGCAGCTGATGATAATTACAAAATAATAATTACCACGACTAAACAATTGCGTTAAAAATAGTGTTGTTAATTTGAGCTATGTAATTTTTACTGGATAATTCAATGCTTTTAGATTATTACTGTTTTCAACAATTTATTTGCCTTCTATCAAGCTGTAAAAGCAGAGAGATTACATGCTATAATAATAATATTTTTTTTAATACTGCGTAGAAGGTTAAGTGGTTAGCATGTTTGACTACAGACATGGGGTCTTGGGTTCGAGTCCCGGGTCGGGACAATTCAAAAATCAATATATATTTGCCCGAAGTTGGGAAGTTGGAGGTGTGATTTACCCCCGTGCCTCAGAGAGCACGTTAAGCCGTCGGTCCTACGCCTGATCTCTCTCTGATCTTGTCGGATTCCCGCCACATCGGAGTATGAGAGTGAAGGAATAGAGAGTGCACTTGTGTACTATGCCTGCCATTCCGCAATGGATCAGCGTGGTGGGTCTTTGCTCTAAAAACCCTCTCTCCTAGGAGTGAGGAGGCCTGTGCCCAGCAGTGGAACGTCAATAGGATGCTACTTACCTTACATTACCTTTTTTATAATAATAATTTTTTAAACACACCAACAACGAAAGAGGGCCAATATAATAACCAAATCTATCAGAACACATCATATCCATTTCTTTTTTATATAACGCGGTATACAATAACGATTAAGCACATAAAACATCCGTATTATTGTATATCATAGCATGATATACATATGATGATGACGTACGTATAACGATGGACATATGAAAGCTAGAATTGCTAAACGCTAAGGATGTTCTGCAGTCGGTTCAACTATAAAACAAATACGACTGTATGCTCTTAGAAGCATTTTAGGTGTCAAAATGAAAGTACTAATTCAAGTGGTAGGTATATTGAAAGAAACAAAACATTTTCTTGATATTGGAATGCGTTAAGCGCTAAAATAAAGATACGCGCCTCGTCGGGGATAATGGCTGATAATTGGTTTACATTATCAGTTAACGAACCAAGATATCGATTTATTGGAATTCAACACAATCACTATTAGTTTGATCTCAAGTCTTAGCACCCACGTGCTATATTAGCACATCGTGTAATGAAAATTTGTTTTAAAGCTATTCAAACAAAGATATTGTTATGAGTGTGACGGTACGACACGCCTCCTTCAAGAATAGATTCGTAAACAATTTTTTTATTTGCCCAATTGTCATTATAAATTCTGTTTAAATCTGTCTTTGCATGACACTGACGTCCATCAAACTCTTTATGTGTCCACGCAACTAATAAAAGATCTGTGTATTCTTATCATTTTATACTTCCAATATATCACCAAGTCTGCCTAAGTCCTATATTACTTAAACACTTTTTTTAATTCGGGGTAAAAGAAGCTTATACATATGGCACATTTTTGTATATTGTAAACAGTTACATGCAATTTTATATATGTAATAGACAAAGAAATTATCCATCAAAAGATTGACGAATTTTTTTACCATGATTAAAAGACTACGCCGACTATCAAAATTAAGATGATTTCACTGCTCATATATACTATTTGTTACGTATTTTTGTTCTTCTATCGACCTGGTATGCACCAATTAAATACATTAGCCGCAGTCTACTTACTTGTTATAGCCAGCAAATGACAGGCCAACAGTTTATTACGACGCGATTAACATCTGACAAACACCTCCAGGATGAACGAGATACACAGGTTTTAAATAGTCTCCAACTGTGATTAGAGATTGCGATAAGAAATAATGGAACAGCTGGCTTGAGGACTTCGTCATATGTTTTCAGATAGAGTGATGAAATTTAAGTCCAAAACATCGAGTTATCGCCGTCGTCTATATATTTGACAAAATTATCCTCTATTTTGATCAATAATATTTACAAACTTATTTTTGCAAAACTACAAAATTTAATTATTTTCTAATGTGTTTTACGCGTGACGATGATAGATGTTACAGCCTCACGATCTACGATAAAGGAAACAAAGAAGGATGTCTCCTGAAAGATTTCAGCTTTGAACAACAATTTTTTGTAAGAAGAGGTTTAGATATTATGGATTAAATCAGAATCAAAAATATCTTTATTCAAGTAGGCATATTACAGCACTTTTGAATCGTCAAATTATATATTTTTTTTCCACACTCTGATTCTAATATACGTCTGATGATGGTACTCAAAATCGGCTTAAAATCTAAAGTTACGAGGGTTCCTTCGCGCCCTGATCCNTTAAGTCCAAAACATCGAGTCGTCGTCTTTATATTTGACAAAATTATCCTCTATTTTATCAATAATATTTACAAACTTTTATTTTTGCAAAACTACAAAATTTAATTATTTTCTAATGTGTTTTACGGGTGACGATGATAGATGTTACAGCGTCACGTTACCAAATCATCAGGTTTGCTTCAAACGTGCCTATATACATAAATCGTAAATTTGATATAGCTAAAGTATAAGTAAATAATGCAAAAGTTCATATTTAAAATAACAGGTTAAACTTTTAGTGAAATTACATAGTCTTTGAAGATAATGTTGCAAAAAGACCAATTTACTTTGTACCATGCAATGAAAAACACGAGAGTAACAGGATGATTTAATAATATCAAGTTTTAATTTTTTGCTTAAAACTTACGTGACGGTGTCAAGATACAAGCTGATTTTACTTTCAATTTACGCGTATTATAGTTCTTTGAAGTAAAACTTCTTTGGGCGCATGAGGGTAAATTTTTACTGATGAAGCGCGTGACACACGTTGTGCAACGGTTTTTATGCTAATTCGTTTGAAGGTTAGGCAGTTTTAATATTTACAAATAACAAAACATTTTATTTTGCCACTCCTCATTTAATATAGTATTTTTCATAAAATATAAAATAAAGATATTTCATAAATTCTCTTTTCTAAATTTTTTTACAATTCGTCAATTGGAATTTCAATAAATTATTTGTATTAATTTTCGAACCTTTTAATATTTCAATGACAATTATATACATTAAATTCCTCACATCACACACAATCTTCCTTTCTCCCTTTCTTATAAATTAGCAAATTGTCTTGCATGATTTTAGATTTTAAGTGACGCAAAAGTTTGTCATAATAATCATGTTATAAACCGCGAACATTAATTAATATAATTTGACAGGTGGTCTACTGTTTAGTGTGTAATTTCGAATACATTAAAAACCACTAAATAGCTAAGAAATATCGCTATAAGGTCGAAACTAATTAGTGTTAAAATATTCTTGGTATGCAAGAGATATCCTGCAGCTCATCGACTCCTTAACGAGTTGTTTATTTACACGAAATCGTACAAAGTACAACGTAGATATTTACAAACCACGTTGGGTAACATTTTATTCTTAATACAAACAGAATATTAGTATGGGACTAAAATACATTCTCGTGTCGGAGCGCAGGCGCATCAGAGTGCGGATGCATTAGGGAGGGTTTTTTTGCCCTGTAAAACAATTTTAAGTAACAGCACATTTTTAAGGTTTCGATTCACACTTATTCACATTATTCGATTTATTCAACACAAGAAAAGCCCTGAATGATCGTCAAGAATAGTACCTTCTTTATGTTACAATGGAACCTGCAACTGCATTGAATGTTTTTTCATTAACTTGAATCGGTAGTATTTTCAATGATTTAGGCGAGTTGCTTTACAAATAAAAAAAACATACGTATAAAAAGTCAATGAGTTATTTGCTGTGTATTACTGCAAAGGGCTTATAGTCTTTTTCAGACTCTAGATTATCGCAGTAATAAATTTCAATCAATTTCCTAAAATCCGATCTTAGCTGACCTCTACGCGGCAAAAGGAGTATTCCTACCAAATATCGGGTCTCTACACCTTATGTGATGAGTCAATAGTTAACACCCCCGCAACCCCCCTTACGGGTGGAACTTCGTAAATTCCGTTCGTAGCTGACTTTTAGTCGTCAAAAGGAATATTCCTACCAAATATAACTGTATACGTTTCTATAATAAACTCCCATAAGACGTTCTAAAGATGTCAATTAATAAATTCAAAGTCTTTGTTAAAAGAAAGTTGATAAAAAAATCGTATTATAAGTTGCAAGATTACCTAGACGATAGAAACGCTTGGGAGTGAACANCGGGTGGAACTTCGTAAAATCCGTTCTTAGCTGACCTTTAGTCGTCAAAAGGAATATTCCTACCAAATTTCAAGTCTCTACACCTTATGGTTCCAGAGATATCGTGATGAGTCAATTGACACCTGGATACCTCTTTTATATATATAGATAACAAATACATACGGTGAAACCATTCAATACTATTTACAATCCTTGTAGATTTTAAGCATATTTAAAATTATATTCGTGTAAAGGCGCGTCAATGTGTTATAATTTTTATTTATCTGGTAATATTACTCCATAATAAAACATTAAAGAAATAATTAAAAATCAATTTAATAATTAAAAGATTAATGAATTAGAGTTATATAATTTTAGGGTGTAAAGTAAAAGAAATATTAAAACTAACGTGAATTATGTATGTTATACGATCAGCTGATGCGAGCCATGTTGTATATTTGGACTAGATTGGACTTGGCTAATATCCCGAAAGTTTTTTGCTTCAAAAAAAAAAAATTAATTAATCATTGAATGAAAACTTTGAGGATGGAGAGAAATTTGCATCATTTTATTGTTATATCGATTTGTATACTTTCCAATAATTAATCGTTTCGATTGAATTATGACTCGAATGATAAATGTAATACAACTACATAACGAGTTAAAAGTTCACTTTTAGTCATTGTTATTCTAATGTTACGGTCCATTCTAACGACACGTGATAAAGCTAATTATTAAACGTTGACAGTGATTGATGGGTCGTATGTTTTCCCAACATATCTAAAGATACATTCGATGTAACGAAAATAAACTATAAACATTTAATATTAGCATGAAGCTTAAAAGCTTCTTTATGTTTTAGTGTACGTACTTGTTATCTGAAATTACTTCAACTAAAGAAATTGGTATCTCTTTTTTCAACTACTACTCCAAATTTATATCTTCATCAAGATTTCATATGTTAAGAAAAGCTTTTTTATTAATACACACAAGTATCTAGACCTTTTTTATGCTTGTAGTGGAGATATTATGTGATGGTAATACCGTTGTTTCCATTAATGAATGAATCATTAATTAAATTTATTTTGCGACAAATTTAACAGCATCATCTATTGAATCTTCGCGTAATAAGTTTAAAAGTTGCTATCTATTTGATAAGTTTAAGGAATTCTTGCTGCATAACGTGATTGACTTTTATATTACTTGTTATCAAATATACTGACAAACTAAAATACGTTTCATCTGATGTCAAGTGATTCCAGTCTCTTTTTGAAAATTTTGGCAGACCTAGTTATTACTAGTACTACCTAGACTTATTCCTTGTCGGAATAAATTAATTCGCAGCCAGCCTCTACATACATTCCTATAATATATATGAGAACAGCGAAATATGTCAAAATCATGTTTTATTACAACTTCGTTAAAGTATTCAGACTAGAGATAATTAGACTCGTTGTTTATAAAAAAATAACAATGTAACATTCAATAATCTCTTTAAAAATTAAATGTAAAAAGCCTTATATTATAAGGATAGGATTATACTACTAATAAAATCAACTTCCCAACTTTTAAATTTAACAATAGACAAAACTGATCTTCTGTTTTATTGTAGGTATTGGTGAAGTTAACACTTTTATCTCCTATAATTATACCAACATGCGTAGCAAAAAGACCAAGTTTTGTTTTACATTTATTAATAGATTTATTTTTTATCATTACGCAGCCTAAACTCCGAAATGAATAAATATTTTAAGAGTCCTTTACAAGCAATTTAAGTTATACTAGCAGACCTGGCCACTCGTTGCTGTGGCTAAGGTAATAGACAAATAATTTGCAATAAAATAATATTGCGACTATAAATTAAGATATAAGCTATCCTATCTTTCAAGTTGGATCAAACTGCACATTGTTTGTCAATTTTATTAAAATCAGCTAAATAGTTTAGGAGTCCATTGCGGACAAACAACGTGACACGTAATTTTTTGGTCACCAAACCAACATTTAATTCATATTAGCATAGTCACAAACTTTACGCGAAATAATAACGTTAGCATTTGCGAGTCTATAAAAAGAAATAAAATGGGAGTGTCTGTTTGTCATTTATAAATTAACTTGTACTATATACACTTGAAAGTATATATATGGTACTTATATCATAAACTACAATCTTTACAATTTTTTCTGTCAGTTCGTATTGGCTCATTTCTCAAAGGGCTTCATTTTGACGGAACTTTCACTGACCTATAGCTGATGTAGTGATGATGTGACTGTCTCATTGGTCTAGTAGTTGGTATGTTCGACTACAGACGTGACGACCTGGTTTCGATTCCCGGGACGGGCCAATTCGAAATCGATATTGAGTTTTCTAATAGGATTTTCACAATATTTGCCCGAAGTTGAGTAAAATTTGGCAGTGTGATCCACCCCCGTGCCCCGAAGGTTACGTTAAGCCGTCGGTCCTGTGCCTGATCTGTCTCCGGTCATATTAAATTGCCGTCACGTCGGACTATGAGAGTGAAGGAATAAAGAGTGCACTTGTGTACTATGCCTGCCAATCCGCAGTGGAGCAGCGTGGTGGGCCTATGCTCTAAAAATTCCTCTCTCTCATATGAGTATATTATAAGTATTCACTTAGATTACTTTTATTTCGATAAAAAAATAAGTTTTCAGGATAATATAAAAATTTAATACTTCCACATACTCTAAACCACACAGACACCCGCTTCTTTAACACAGACACTAATTCTAATTCTTACAGGACTCAATTTCGCTAACAAATACTTAATAAATCACAAACACACTCACTCATTCTCATATACCCACTTACATTTCTATAACACCCTCTTCATAAATACATAGCGTGCATATCGCAGTTTTATTTGAATTTTTTGTTTTAGTTCTTTAGATTTGGATTATTTCTTTTTGTTTTATATTACAACTTCTTAGGACCTGCTCTGTATTTCAAATATTATATAGCAATTTAAGTATTTTATGTAATAAGTTTTTAAAACGCTGTTGGATTATCAATAGATAGATAACAAAATAAAATAGTAACGACCCACGCGTATGTAGGCGTACCAAAATTATTCGCCCGTTTCAAATGAAACTTTTAAACCGATTAAGTTAAAATACGGCATACATTTTTTTGGGCTATAGTCTGTCACTAAGAACGGAATCCCCCATATTCTTACTGAATCGAGATCTACGCGGGGTACAACTAGTACTTTAATAAACACTTTGTATAAAAGCAGTTCACATTTTCTTTTGCAGAAACTTTAAACCGATTAAATTGGAATACGGCATACATCCTTTTGGGATAGTCTGTCACTAAAAAGGGAATCCTCCAAAATTCTTACTGCATCGAGAACTATGCGGGGTACAACTATTAAGGTAAGTTCCAGCCTATTCACGTCCCACAGCTGGGCACAGGCCTCCTCACTTATATGAGAGAGGGTTTTTAGAACGAGCGTAGAGCCACGCTGGTCTACTGCGGATTGGGAGGCATAGTACACCAGTGTACTCTCTATTCCTTTACTCTCATAGTCCGACGTGACAGCAATCTGACACTTGCGGAGAGAGATCAGGAGCAGGACCGACGGCTTAACGTGCTCTCCAAATTTTTCTCAACTTCCGGCAAATATTGCGAAAATCTTAATAGATAACTCAATATCGATTTCGTATTCGAACCCGGACGTATCGTTTCGTATCGGACTCGAACCCACGACCTCATGTCTGTAGTCGAACATGTTAACCACTAGACCGATGAGGCAGGTACAACTGGTACTTTAATAAATACTTTGTATAAAAACAGTTTACATTTTCTTTTGCAGAAACTGCCCGCAATTGTTGTGGTAACCCTATTCTATACAGAAAATGGAACGCAATATTTATTCTTCTATTGACTTCAAACAAAGAAATCGCTCAATACAATAGAGTATTTTTATCTATTCCGTCAAATGTTTGGTTTGTTGTTAAAAATATACTATCGAAATATTGTATGCAGACAACTTTTAACTTAAATTATAAAGTTCATCTCGTTTAGGAACTATTGTATCACGGACATCCGGCGATTTAATAATTGGATGCGTTTGTAAAAAAAAGACATACATATTTTATGTAAAATCAGAAATATTATCTTGTATTAAAGCTTTTATAGGTACCGCCATACATGTTTCAAGATATTAGGTGAGTACTATTAATTTTAATGAAGTAGATAAAAAAATACATCGACGTAACTGAATTGTTACATTATCCAAATGTATCCAATCTGCTTAATACAGATTTAACATTACTAATTTAAAGCAAAAACCTTTCCTGTGAATCTAAAAAAATAGAACAGGGGATGCGGCGGACAAATCCAACTACAGGCCAATATCCCTAGCGATAATTCTAGCGAAGATTCTCGACGGTTTGATGAATACCTACTTGGATAGAGTACTTAACGTACATGATGCACAGTTTGGATTTAGGCAGGAAAGTTCCACAGAGAGTGCAATATTCTGCCTCAAGCAGACCGTGCGATACTATGAAGACAGAAGGACGCAGGTATACGCGTGCTTTCTGGATTTGTCCAAAGCCTTTGACAAGGTATCTTATAAGATCCTCTGGCAAAAGCTAGACGACATGGTTGCTGTGTCAGTAATGAGTAGGGTTATAGGCAGCTCTAACCTCCTCCTCAGCACATTTGCCAATGCACTGGAATGGTGTACACGTTGGACTTCGAGGGAGTCACGGTGAGAGGCCAAGTTAATTAGGCCATAACTAATGTAAGTCCTAGTATATAAGCTATACTAACGTAGAATGTGTCTGTATAACTGACAGTATTTCGTATTTTTATGTTATTCTTAGATATGAGGTTGGACAGTAAGTAGTTATTAAGTATGTAACGTAATATGGGCACCTTGAAGGCCTACAATAAAAATATATTATTATAACTTACAATAACATTATGTAGGAACATTTCTATCATAATGGTGTTAAATATAACCCTTATTATGAAATTATTTATTTATTTCCTCATATATGTAGCTTATACATTTTGTTTAAAATTACGCTTTCCAAATATCTTAGCTCTGTATAACCTCGGAAAATAAAATAGAACAAGAATAAAAAACTAAAGTTAGTAAAGAAGATATAAAATCCCTTTGTTTTATAAGTTTCCGTTCTATATGAAAATTCTTATCGTTGCACAGAAGGCAACAAAATCTAGGTAATCTTTTAATACTAGCCTGCAACTAAATAAACAATCCGCAACAATGTAAATTTCTCAGATTTATTTACAAACAGCACTTTTGTCATTGCTAGTATATTGAAAACTGCGTAGTATTGCGTAGTACTGACTAAATATTTGAGATAACTTTTAAATATAAATGATAGAATTAGTATACTCCGTTGTGGATATGATATACTCGTATGTTTATAAATACATTGGAGGGTTAAAGAGGAAAATCGATTCTGCGGCCATTAACCTAACGGGTTTGACGACATTGAGATAAATTAGAGAACTATGCGAAAGCCTCTATTAATTTTACCACGCAAGCGAATACACGGCTGTTTACTGTTTTTTTTATTAGCGCCAATGATTACTGCAGACTAATGGATCAATTTGTATCTTTTTAAAACACTTACGACGTTGCAAAAGCTCAGTCGTATGAAAAAAAAGTATGTCGGTAATGCGCGTCAATCATCGCTAGTTTTTTTTCAATCACTGGTTGTCCTTGCTCGATGTGCCACGCACTAGCTGTTTGTTTTTAAACAAACGCAGAATAGATAGGTAGTAAATATAGTATGTACATACATATAAATAACATTGAAATGTCTGTCTGTGATTTAGAGAAATGGAGGTTAAGTTTATTGAGGTCAAAATTGAAAAATGCGTTGTCTAAATTTACGTTCCCGTTTACCCCGATTCATATTTGAATTGGCTTTTCTGATTTAAGAGGATCTTAACACCAAATAGGACGCATTACAGAGAATAATTACAGATAATCATAATAACTTAAAAAAAAAACAAAAAAAAAATCGCGTGCGAACTAAGTCCACGTCTATATTTATACAAATCTAAAACTTTAGATTTCCGAGACTTAGAGGGAGAGAAAAAGGAAGATATGTTAGGGATTTAATTGTCATTAAATTATTAAGTGTCGAAAATAATACAAATAATTTATAGAAATCTAAAATAACGGATTATAAATAAAAATGCCACGAGCTTTTTGTCAATATTAAGTTTAAAATTTAGAATTAGAGAATAATAGAGAATTTATTAAACATTTTTATTTTATATTTTATGTAAAATAGTATATTAAATTAATAAATGACGAATGGCATAATAAATGTGGAATTAAAATGTTATTTGTAAATATTAAAACTACCTAACCCTTAAACGTATTGTCCCAAAATACGCTGCGCATCTTTGTGACGCTCATCATGAGTTTCATCCGTAAAAATGTTACTCTCATGCGCCGTTTCACTTCAAAAACCACTGAAGTGTTGAACTATTTGTTTTAATAATACAATTTTATTCTAATACATACCGCTGTTCAGGGTACGACGATAATGTTATAAAATTATTGTATTTGTATAATAATTACTACTATATAATGCTAATAATATTACATAAAATACTTGTTATTGTAACTTGTATAAAAATAATAACATTCTTTATTTTTATTGGTTTTTCTGTTTAATAAATCGTTTATTGTTTACTAGTGGCATTGTTATATATTAATATAGTTTATAATCTATAACTCCTATGTATTAATTCTGAATGTACATTGCTTCGGTGGTCGAATATTAATAAATGACCCATCTTTTAAAATAATTTTCATCAAGACGTCCGATACACAAGTATCAAGGAGAAAGTCGATGTATCTAAAAAGAAAAAAAGCGTGTTAAAATATGAATTGACAGATCTCTTTTTTAAATATTTGTATAGCTGTGTAGATATTCATTGTTAGAGGACAGTTACCTTAAGACATCCATCCGATTATGATGAACTTTGTACAGGTGTTGGCACTTCCTCAAAGGTTTATATATATTATCTATAGCAGCAATATACAATAGGTAGCTTACACATTGTTCTTCTCTATACATATATTAAAGAATACAAAAGCATGTTCCCTGTTTTCAAAGCTTTTAGAAAAGTCTATGAAACTACATAAAACTTAAAAGATAGAAGCTGGAAAATTGCGGATTACAATATTGAACAGCTTGTAATATCGGCTTTAGAAGAACTTCTCGAAGGCAACTTTGATTATAGTGAAGTAATTAAAGTTTCACAATAAGTTCCGCACATACTATCCTAGCATCATATACTTACGTTAAAATAGATATATAAAAGCCTTTATAGAAACACTTACAACGGGTTTGTCAGTGTTTTAATTTAGCCTCTATTCGCTTTACCTTAATTAGATATTACTTGTGCAATTGCCTCATTGGTCTAGTGGTTAGCATGTTGGAATTCAAAAATCAATATTGAGTTTTCTATTTAAGAATTTCTCAATATTATGCTCGAAGTTAGGTACTTGGCGGTGTGATCCACCCACGTGCCTCGGGAAGCACGTTAAGCCGTCGGTCCTGCGCCTGATCTCTCTCCGGTCGTGTCGGATTCCCGTCACATCGGACTATGAGAGTGCACTTGTGTACTATGCCTGCCAATCCGCAGTGGAGCAGCGTGGTGGGTCTATGCTCTAAAAACCCTCGCTCCTCGGATTGAGAAGGCCTATGCCCAGCAGTTAATAACGTTAATGGGCTGCTACTTACTTACTATGCAATTGAAATTTCCCTAACAAATAGATGGAAAGCTATCTATTATGAAAAGCTCGCTGATGTAATTGGATGATTACTCAATTCGTTTCACTTCAGATCTCAGGTTCGGGGTACTATTCCCTACAGTACGAATTATATTTTCTAATGCTTCTAGGCCTAGATTTCGGGGCAAGAGGGAGACTTATAAACATAGAAGTGTACCATTTCGGTCTATATCACCACTTACCATCACGTTAGATGACACGTAAAATGCTAACTAGTTAGCAATAAACTTCATAACATTAGCTAAACCACTAATTAAACTTTAAAAACTAAGTAGGCTTAATGTAATAAAGTACTAAACAAAAATTTATAAACATTAATTTTCCTGCTAAATGGGCACTGAACCTTACATTATTACCAATTAATATAAAAAATGAAGCTTTAAAAGAACTCTCCGGTCATAATTTATAAAATTTCTTTCCAAATAATTTTATATTAAAACCCGCCGGCGTCGAAAACTAGAAAAAGTATAACGAGTTCATGCTTTTATCCGGAGTGGGTTCTCTAAGGATCATAAGCTAATATTTTTTTAAAGATATTTGTTATTTATATATAATATTTTTTAAAGGCTTAGAATTTTCTAGAAAAGATCACGAATAAAATGCAAAAAAAGGTCGTCGCTGCGAAAATTAGGACTGAGCTATTAACCTAGTGTGACTGTGACTCCTTATAACATCAGCTTTGACGGCTTCGTTGGCGCAGTGGTGCGAGTATTCCCTTTGCTAGCAGAGGTCCCGGGTTCGGGAGGCTTGTTACCACCCTGCTAGCAAAAACGTACCGCCAAACAAACAGATTTGTGTTCCGGTACGATGCTGTGTGGAAGCCATAAGGAGTATATTGCCTCTTAGCAAATTAGCACACTTCCATCTCAGACTGTATCATCATTTACCATCAGGTGAGAACACAGTCAAGCGCTAAACTGTCAGCAAATAAAAAATAGCTATCTGCTATTGAAAAGCCCTGTCAAAACCGATGCAGACATTTTAGAGATTAAAGGAAATAGACAGACAAAGAATTACATATTTCATTTTTATAAAAAAGCTGTATATATGTTTTAAATACGTTTAATAAAAAGCTGTTAATATGAAATTACAAGAGGACTTAAATTTCATTTATTTGTATAGATATATTATTTCTATAATACGTAAGCAAGCCAAAACAAACGATATTTACATAGTTGGAAACGACCGAATCGAGTTTGATGAGAGCCCAAAAACAAGAGTTGCAGATATTAGTAATTCATTGGTATTATTACCATTTATGCAAACAAAATCAAACTCTAAATTTTCACATAAAAAAGTTACTGTTAGGCATAGGTACTCCTATGCCTAACAGTAATTAACACTCGGGTACCTAGTAAGGTACCCTAGTGTTTTATGGCAAACTTAATTCTGAATAGCCTACATAGTAGAAGATACTAATACTAAAATTAACCAATTTTTGAAGCCATGTGAGAATGAAAATCCACGTAATACCTACAAATACGTGTGGAGTGAATAGTATATTACGCAACTAGAGCCGAAAGTATGACATCGCTGCTCGCATTATAATTGATAAAAACCAGAGTGGCAACGCCATACTTTCGTCCCTATAAAAATTTAATAACATACATACATACATCACGCCATTTCCATAGGGGTAGGCAGAGACAACATCCTTCCACTTGCCACGATCCTTGCATATCTCCTTCGCTTCTTTCATTCTCATTAAACCTTTCATAAAAGTTCGTCGGTTTAGAGTACTCTTGACCTGGCCGTTATTTAAAATGTCATGGATTTGGTCCAGGAAACCAGGTCCAAAGTATAGAATAATATGAAATAAAGATAGATATTAAATCTAGCTCACATGCTTCGACTGTGATTAAGCAACATGATTTCTCATTTATTTATGACAACTTTCAAACATAAACTGCATTATAATTTAGAAATAAGTTTAGATATACAATCAAAACGCAATAAGTCTATCAAACTTAGTAAAATATTTAAAATAATTTAAAGAACATAACTTTTAAATGAGTGATAAAATGAATAAAGTGACGACGCAACAAAACAAATTGCCATATATTTTGACATATAAAACAAGCGCGCATGCGCCGAAAATTTGAAGCATGCTCAAGTTACGCATTTATTTAATCGTACAGCAATTTGGCACTGTCGATACAGGTATGATGAATAAAATAATTGTACAACTGTTAGCACACATTGACAATTTAGTAAATGGTTAAAACGTGAGCGCTTTATTTGACAATGCCGAGAACGGCATGATAATCGACATTTTGTGCATCTACTTTCACCAGTACAAATATTCCAATAGACTGCAACGGCTCTTAGAAATCACTAGCGTGCAGCACAGATGAGAAGGCGACACCCGCTTACTAATATTTAACTAGTTGGTGCCTGCAACTTCGTCTACGTATCACTGCTACTTAAGACTCTGTATTACCTTCCTATGTACCAACAAACATAATATGAGCAAGCTTTTTGTCGCAAAATCTGTATACCACAAACATCGACATAAAGATATAGTTCAGAAATTGAACAAGTCTTGCACTGTTTAATATATAATATTACTACCAATTTATTTATTGATAATGCAACAGCTTTTAAGCAAATAATTACATAATATCTATATATATATGAGATATCCAGGTATCTCAATAGATACCTGATATATGATGATATTACATATATAGATATATAGATATGGTTCCAGAGATATCGTGATGAGTATTGACTCATCACCATAAAGTGTAGGGACTTGAAATTTGGTAGGAATATTTCTTTTGCCGAGTAGAGGTCAGCTAAGAAAGGATTTTAAGAAATTCCACCCGCACGGGGTTACATAAAGAAAATTGAAATTCTCACAAAAAAAAAATCAAACTTCTCATTTACAAATCATATCTTTTGTAGTATGTAAAATTTCAGAATTTTTTTTTACAAAACGGAAACTATCAAAAGTAAATGTTAGAAAATTCCACCCTCAAACATAAAAATTCATTACACAGCAAATAGCTCATTGAACTATTTATACGTATGTTTCTTATTTGTATACAAATATATACAATTTGCCTAAATTAATGAAACTGCTACCCAAAAATATTACACGCAGAAGAACTCGCACGTTCAGCTAGTACTTAATAAGACCAATTACGGATTACACAAATTTATATTTATTTGAAATAACAAAGTAAGATTAAGAAGTCGAAATATACTATCAATAAAAATTAAAAGGTTTAATATACAAGGTGTTAGGAGACCGCTTCCGAAAACGAAGACAGACTATAGTACTAATGGCACTTTCGATCCCGATAAAAAAATCGTATTTTTAAAATGTTTTATTCGCATTATTTACCATGTTGGTACAGCTAAATGAAGTGACAATTTCATAAAAAAAAATATTACTTTACTAAAATAACATAAAGCACAAAATTAAAATCAGATGATGCTCGAACGCACGGGTCAATGAACTGTGTAATGCACTCGCACCGTGCGTTCGTTGACTATTTCATTGACGATTTACCTATATATATTAATATATGATGGAGCGTAAATAATGGTAATGAAACGTTTAAAAAAATTATATTTTTATGAAGATCAATTTTTTTTGTCACCAAAGCTGTCTTTAGTACTATCGTCATTCTTCGTTTTCCGAAGCGATCTCCTACCACCTTATATAAACCTCAACTCATGCTACTAATTAATATTTAATTAAAGACCATATAATATTTATTTAAATTTTACACATAATAACATAAATAAACATTACATTCAAAAATTATAACGAATATAAAAATGTCAATCTAAAGAAAAATGTAGCAACCCTTATAACTGGGCCTGCGACTGGTGAATTAGCTCATATTCCATGGATACCAATGATACCCACCCATATACAGATACTGTTATATTATTTTTATCTAGCTAAAAATTACTGGAGCAATTTCATTACCTCCTTGAAATGAAGAATTATTCGATACCTGTATTTTTAAATTGACTTATGTTGGACATTCTACGTAAATGATGTTACGAATTCAAAAATGTATTACTTAGACAGATAAATATTCATTGTAAAGTAAAATATGTATCTTGATTAGGTTATGAATGTGTCTGTAATAATATGAAAGGAAGTAGTTAAAAACTAAGCAAAATAAAACTTTCATGTTAACAAAAATACATCCATAGTCAGACTTAGTAGACTTTTCAGCAGGTGAAACCGCGGGACATTGCTAGTTTTAAATAAGACCCTCTACCCAACTCCCAGAAATTACCAAGTTTCAGGTATATTAACGTATATCAACCAAGACGACACCACCGGTTATTTCATTACCTCAGAGCATGAGGTATCTGTCACTTCAGTAAACGACATTGCTTCCACGTAACGAGAGTTAAAAACAAAGTTTAGACAATAGGTCTTTAAAAAAAAATTGAAGTGAGTTAAAACGACACCGTTGCCGTTAACCTTTGTGAGGTATGGTCATGGCACAGTAAAATAATGGATTCTAAGTAATAAAATACTAATACAGACAGACGTTTCACCGCTGGCAAATGCTTTTATGCACAAACCCCGGCCCATCGGTCAGGAGTGTGGGAATCGGCATGGGAGAAGACCCCGCAATACTCACTAAAACCCAGCGGAACGCTCTTCATCCATGAATGAGACCTCAGGGGTTCAACTTTCGCATTGACCTGGCCACTCTTCGCTGAAGATGTAAAAGTTGGTATAAAAAATAGTCCATGCTATGCCTTATAACATCAACTATCTGTCTCGATATTAACCTTCAGATTGTGAACATCAATTTCCGTACTTCCGATTTGGTTTTAATATGTTTAATTATACATTACTCAGAAAATATATAAGAGTAACAAAACCTAAAGTGACCTTATCCATACGACTTTTACTGCCGGGTACGCGTTGACAAATAAGTACGAAACGGCATAGAGTATTAGCTGTGTAAACGTGAGCTAACAGATAGGAAATGGATTAAAATATTTAACAATATAAAATCCATTCAAATACAATTTCTGGGGAAAGATGAGTGCAGACGTATACCCGTAATTTTATGGTACATTGAACTGACTTTAAAGTAAAGGTGTTGCGTGCAATTCAAAATGAAATAAAGGATAGTACGAAATTATACTTACTGTTAAAAAACAACCAATCTAAAATGGAGAAACCTAATATAATTCCTATAACGTTTAACACTGAAAAAGATATTTAAATTAAGACATCTACAGTAATAAAAAGAAAGGTAAGTAGCAGCCCATTAACGTCCCACTGCTGGGCACATGCCTCCTAACTCGGATGAGAGAGGGTTTTTAGAGCATAGACCATAGACATAGTTTTCGAATATCTGTCTCATATTTAAACTACACTAAAAGACCGTATCGTACGATTTTGGATGGATGGTGAAGCATAATCCTGACTTTCCAATACTTCTTGTATTGATATTGATTTAATTGTTTTTAAAGTGAAACAAAATAATAAAAACTTCTAGTTAGTGCTCATTTAAGTTACGCATAGAAATCCTGAAAAAAATACCAGCATCAAGATCAGTGTTTCACAACCTCTTTTAGGCCATGCCCCAACATAAAATTTATAAAAAAAAAAATTGCCCCCATACATACATTGCGGTCCTTGCCTCCGATTTTGAGTTGGCCTCCCTTAACTATCAAATTGGCCCCACGTGGGAAAACACTGATGTAGAACAATCAATTTAGGCTGTTACTTGTCTATAACTCTACGTAGAGCATTGTTATTCAATCATTGCATCTTTTATGAAGTATTGAAGGGGAACAACAAAGCAGACAATACCAATGATTCCTAATCTATAGGACTAATCGGCCGATTATAAGATTGCATGTAAATGTAATGCATACGAGCCGATCATAAGCGAATGGCAATCTCATGTTTCATGGCCTTCCGCTCTCGATTCGATTACCAACGACGCCGGTGACGTTGCGCTGGCGCCGGGCGAGACCCTTTTGCATTGTGAACACATCTTGGGAATACTCCACTCATTAGAATTGCAACTACATTCGTCAATGAGATTTAAAGACAATGAGGACAAATATATATGAGGAGACTTTATTAGCACTCGATGTAGTGTGGATGATGAATGTCTCATCACGAACATTTGTTTAATTGATATTTATTACACAAATCACATTGAGAATATTAGATATTATGTTATCAAATCTGAACGTTTCAAGAGTTTTCTTGGAGAACTCTGCCATACTGTAGAACTATATGAACTCTTTATAAGAAATCATGGAAGTTGATCCTGTATTAATTGAAATAAATAATAAGTAAGTAAGCGATACATGGCCTGTAAAATTTTTGTGAAAAACAAAATAGTTCCTTTCCAAATTCCCGATCTATAAAGCAAAATGCATTAAAAAGACTATTTGAGCCCGAGTAGGTAATACATAGTTACTGACTTATACATTGTTAATAATTCTCAAAATTAATCCATTAATTGTACGTTTATAAAGGTATATACGAGGTGTGTTCAAAAAGTATCGCGAATTTTGTGTTTTTTCAAAAATTATTTATTTATTCATGAATATCTATTTTGTCCCCTTCAAAGTAATCCCCATGAGATATTATACACTTGTGCCAACGGTTTTTCCAATCTTCGAAGCACTTCAAAAAATCATTTTTTTTTATCTTGTTCAGCTCCTCCTTCGATGCCGTCTTTATCTCGTCAAGAGAAGAGTAACGTCGTCCTTTCATGGGCCTCTTCAGTTTAGGGAACAAGAAAAAGTCACAGGGGGCCAGATCTGGGGAATACGGTGGCTGCGGCATCATTAGTGTGTTGTTTTTGGCCAAAAAGTCGCGCACAAGCAACGATGTGTGAGCAGGGGCGTTATCGTGGTGCAAAAGCCAATTTTTGTTCTTCCACAAATCCGGGCGTTTCTGGCGGATTGCTTCGCGCAAATTGCGCATAACTTGCAGGTAATATTCCTTATTGACCGTTCTTCCCTGTGGCAAGAACTCATGATGCACCACGCCCCTGCAATCAAAGAAAACTGTCAGCAAAACTTTCACATTCGATCGAACTTGGCGCGCTTTTTTCGGTCTTGGTTCGTGCGGCAGCTTCCATTGAGATGATTGAGCTTTGGTTTCCACGTCATAACCATAAACCCACGATTCGTCACCAGTTATGACCCTCTGGAGCAAATTTGGGTCGTCGCGGACAGAGTTTAACATCTCATTAGCAATGTTCATGCGATGCTGTTTTTGGTCACAATTGAGCAATTTTGGTACGAATTTCGCGGCGACCCGTCTCATGCCCAAATCATTGATAAAAATCGAATGGCACGAGCCAATCGATATGTTTAGGTCCTCAGCAACTTCTCTAACGGTGATTCGACGATTGGCCAATACCATTTTCTCCACTTCATTAATTTTTTCGTCTGTTGTTGAAGTGCTCGGGCGTCCGGCACGCTCTTCGTCGTTCACATCTTCTCGGCCTTCTGAGAACATTTTGTACCACCGATAAACGTTGCTTCGGTCCAAGGTAGCTTCTCCGTATGCCACAGTCAACATTCGGAATGCATCCGCGCACTTAATTTCGTTTTTCACACAAAATTTGATACAGGTTCTTTGATCCATTTTTTTGAATAGGTAAAAATCGAAGACGATCCAAAACACGTGCAAGCAAAGCAGCTGTCAACAATTAAATGAACATTCAAAATGGCCGAGCTTGTCGGCATAAGTGAGAGACATGAGTACCAACATAACGCCACAAAAAATTCGAAATTCGGATATACGTAACCCGCGAAAATTCAAAATTCGCGATACTTTTTGAACACACCTCGTATACGTAACACAAAATATGTTTCATATGGCAAGGGACAACGTAGTTTATTGACGATCTCTCATGAGATTGTTCATGCTAGGATTAACCGAGGTTGAGATTCGTAACCAAGGTGTTTATTAAATATTTTGTATATGAAATATGAAGATTATAAAATAAATCAATGTGTCATCATCGTATCAGTCAGCATTGGTAGGTGGCGTTAATGACGTCATTATAATACATGATACCTGAGCGATGCGATATTTTGACTCGCTGTAACAATAATAGCCTATTAATTAACACTCGCCATAAGACTCCAGAGCTCAAAAAGGAGGGATAGGTATATAATTGTGACGAATGTGGGAATCCAAACCTCTTGGGTCGGAATAATATGTCAACCGCAATTTGATTTAAGTTTTTATCAGCTTTACTTAAACTTTAGCAATAGATTTTCATCAACTTATTGTTAGAACAACTTTTAAGTTTTCGTTATATCCATGTAGAATTTGACAAAAATTGGGATTAACATATTAGTTAACGTTATGAATTAAGTAGAATACGAAATTATGCAACAAAAGAATAACAATAGTAATAGTATCCAATAATGTACCACGTAAAATAAGAGACTTCGGTTGTTGATGGTTTAGTACAGACAGCCACCATTATCACATTGTATTTTCTTTATTTAGCTTTTTTGCTAAAAACGTCGTCTGCCTTTGAACCGTCCAGTACAAACCATGATAACTTAAACAATACAGTTAGCTGAAATTGTTCATTTATTGAAATAAAATCACCATTTAATTTTATGAAAGTGTGTCAGTCTTCAGCCAAAGTCAGTAATTTTTTTCAGCCGGTTTGTGACTCATATGCGCTGCGCGTGGTGCACTGGCCGTCATATCGCTGGGGACTATATTCCGTATTTGTCGAATAGCTATTTATGTCGCAGGATGAACCGCAAAGGAGCATCAAATCGACTTCCACTTATTAATTATCTGCATTCATGTATGATTTCTATATACCGACACCTTTATCAATTTGTCTAGTCTCCATGCTAATTAAGTAGTAAACAAAGTGTTCATCGTTCAATGTTGGCTAAGCGATGCCAGCACAATCGCACGAATGAGGCAATCGAAATCTCAAACAACTTAAATTTTGTATGTCCAGAAGAACTTCATAATGCAATGCTCATATGCTATGCTATTGAGCATTTATTTTCGAACGCAAAAAACCGGCAGTCACTTTTTTAGCCGGCCAGTGACTTGCATGCGCTGCGCGTGATTCACCGGCCGGCATATCGCCGGGCATCATATTCCGTACTTGTCAAAAACCTATTCAAGACAAAAGATGAGATGCAAGTAACACGAGCAAACTTATTCATTTCACTTTTTGGTTGAGTGATAATCATAAACCTCTACCACTTTATTAGATGAACGATTCAGAAAAAATAACATCCTTGAATTGTTATGACCAATGTCCGTTAAGCGGAGCGACCTCATTCGCATAATATGTACAAGTGAATCTCATAATGCAACGAAATAAATTAATGTTAATAAAACAAAAATCTAATGCACCAAAGAATATTTTACAATCAAAGTTAGACTAATTTATTACATATTTGGTCAAAAATCTTATTGGATAGATAATATTTAAAACAGAAAGCATGTCTTTTTTCGAACGCCAATAACAGACAGACATTTTTTTTAGCCGGTTTGTGACTCGCATGCGCTGCGCGTGATTCAACGGCCGGCATACTGCCCGGCACCATATCCTGCACAGCATTATACCTTAATGGCACAATATTTACACCGATAAGTAGAGGTTAAAATTAATTAGTTAATCAATTATTACATTTCTTTAATATGTATAATTATCTATAAGATCAAATGGTACCAGACGATGTGCCGAATAGTTGTTGTTTTATCTATTCCGTATTTGCTGGGTGTATTTGCCAATAGGATGGTAACTGGCTGCGGCCAACGCCTCGCATCAGACATAGATAAAATATTTCATAAAAACTGAGTACCCGTAACATTGCGCCAGTGAGGTCATGAAGAGATACCATTTTTGATTAGTCAGGGACATGCTGGTAAGCCTGCCGCATACTAAAAGCTAACGACGCTGGATTTTTAAGAAAGCGCGTCTGTTTTCGAACACAAATAACGGGCAGTCACTTTTTTAGCCGGCCTGTGACTCGCATGCGTTGAGCGTGATTCACCGGCCGGCATACCGCCAGGCACCATATTCCGTACGTGTCAACTACCTATTTATGTCGCAGGACGAAACGCAAATAAACAGCATCAAAGGGACATCGGATTCCGCACGGCAGCACCGGCCGCGAAGTAACACAACAAAAACGAACGCCATTGTCTACGGATGAGCTATTTTCGTATTAGGGATATATATATATAGGTCCGATGATTATGGATACTGTTGCTAACTAAGAAAGGAGCATCATTTACATAAACACAAGTTTTACCTAATATGATACAGCTATAGTAAAGTGTGTTATTAAAATTATTTTATAAATTGAATATAAATTTTATGTCACAGCAAAACATCAGTTAAGATGCTATGTTATCCCATAGCACGGGAAGTGGATTTGTGACAAAAGGAAAGCTTTTATTAATTATAAAATAGAAACAATATAAATTAAAATTGGTTTGTTTGTATAGCTTTTATTATATTTAGATTATTCCTTACTTGCAACATAGAGTTTAAACATCTTGTGTCATAAAGTATAAAGTAACCTTTGAAACAGCTCAACCTATTTTTAATGCCATCTAGTAAAAATATTTTGTATTAAAGCCCAAATTAAAGAAATTGCTATCCAAAAAACATTCCACACAGACAAAGTCACAGGTATACTACATATATATCTTTCCTATTTAAGGACTTACACTGAGACTGCTGTAAAAAAACTCAGAATCAAAAAATTAACCCCCTTTTGTATAAAAAAACTTTTAAGCCAATAAATATGATTGAATGTTTATTATAGTAATGAAGCGTCTAAATAATTTTTCATCCATCATAACAAGACAATACAGGCCTTTTTTCATTTCATGTGAAGTCTAATATTAATAATTTAAGGAAATTATGAAACGAAAAGGAAATGCATTGTGGTAATATACAATTGGTATAAAAATTTGAAAGGATATTAATATAACTAAATATAAATTGGGTAATAGTTGTTGTACCCAAATAAGGCTACGTAGTTGATGCTAAGGAAGTGAATTTACTATATGTTATTTATGGACAAATATATTTTTAAACAGTATAAATAAATATTTATTTATGCTATTGGCAATGACAAAGAAATGCATTACAAGTAAAAATAAGAAAACCCTTAATGTAACACTAAGGTAAGGCAAATTATCTTTCAATTAAATAATAGATAGAATAAATTCATACTGCTTCTTTTTTTATTGCTCATTTAAGTTGTGGTACATAATTGACTGTGATCTCAAGTGATGTTAAGTGATGATACAATCTAAGATGGAAATATGCTAACTCAGTTAGAGGTAATTTACCTATTATGGATTCTATACAGCATTATACCCGGATGTCAAATGTACCTCCTGCCAGAACTGACTGAGACAAATTAGATAATACAATTTTCAAAATTTGCCCTGTCAGGGATCAAACCCAGAAGATTTACTTCTGGAACAAATATTTTACCATCATTGCACCAGCAAGGCCATCAAACCACTTCACTCAGGTTACCAACTAATAAACATAAATAAAAATCATATTTCCAGTTTTAAGCCTAATTTAGATATGCATATAATTTCATTAAGAATGGGGCAAAAGTCATATCTTATATGTAAATTAAATATAGGTAGTTATTACAAGATAAAACCAAATTATACAAATAGATAAAACATACTCCTCTGGATTTAATCAATGCATAAAAATATTATCATATGCACAAGTAAATCTTATCTGTGAATGGATTGTGGCTTATAACAATTGCTTTTATTATCAAAAATTATTATGGCACTGAGCATAGTTGACTCACCTTTCATCCTCTGGAGGTGGCACAGCTTGCGGCTCCTCCTTGCCATCACCAATGTCACCAGCCTGGAGCCCATCGGGCGCCACATCAGAAGCACCATTATCACACGCATTCACATTCACATTGCTCATCACTGAGCTACTAATTGCATGAGAAACCACTGCACTAACTGGGCTACCGAAGCCCTGACTGTCATGTCCAGGTTGTGATGCATTTGTAACATATGCAGTAGAGTTCACCGGCATCGAAACTACAGGTGAATTGGTCCCCGAAACAGCCGCCTCAACAGGGGCCACACTACTTTGAGACATCACGGGAACTACTCCTCCATAGCCCAGTGCCATACTGGTCTGAGATTGCACCACATTAGCGTGAACGCCTCCGCCCATTCCTACTGGCATACTTTGTTGCATCGACATAGGGATATTCTGATGAGCCATTGATACTTGTGCAACAGGTTGATTTGGTACATATTGCACAGTGCCCATTTGTCCCTGACCACTAACTTGCTGCTGAAGCATATTCTGCGGTTGGGTCATATGAGTGGGCATCTGCTGACCCACATTTGGTTGCTGGATATATATTGGATCCGAGGCAGGCATTTGCATACTAGGCTGATTCCCATCTAAAGTCATCTGCATATTCTGAGTTGCTGCTGTCATAATTTGTATATTCCCCTGTTGCATGCTCCCTTGCTGAGGTGCCATAGTATGCACAGGTGCCTGTTGCTGTCCAGCTAGGCTTTGAAGATTAGCAGGCAGTGTAGCACCTTGGGGTTGAGTTGCCATTGGTTGGAGATTAGTAGGTAGAGTTGCACCCTGCTGTGATGTTACAATACTAGTCAGCACCTCTTGTGGCAATGTCTGGCCTTGCTGAGGCATTTGAGGTTGCTGTGTATGATATTGAGGAACATTAAGCTGAGGCTGAACCATTGTTTGCTGAGATGATGGAATGGCTGCATTTATCATTGATTGATTGGGTTGCTGATTGACTGCTTGGTTATACTGTGGCTGTGCAACACCCATTCCTTGCTGTTGCATCTGAGGATGCATTCCTGGAACTACTGTTTGTTGTGGTTGAGATGGCATCTGGTGTATTTGAGTCTGCATTTGGGAAATCTGTTGGTTAGTAGCAGCCAATTGAGTAGGTATTTGCATTTGTTGTATATGATTAGGCATTTGTTGATTTTGTAATGCTTGCATTTGGGCCTGACTAGATAAATGTTGCAGTTGGGCTTGCTGGGTGCCCATCGCTTGTTGACTTTGGAGATGATGGCTTTGACCCATATTAGGGATCTGTGCTTGCTGTATTTGATGAATTTGCTGTGGATTTGGTTGTCCCTGCATAGGCTGCATTTGAATTTGTTGCATTTGCGGTTGTTGGCTAGTCACTTGAGTTAACTGGCCCTGATTAGGTATACCTTGCATTTGGGGCATTTGCTGTTGTAACTGCATGTTAGTAAGTTGAGTTTGTGGTAAATGCTGACTAATTTGCTGCATTTGTTGGTTAGGAATTTGTTGCATCTGCTGTGGAATTTGTTGATGCATAGGAATTTGTTGCATAGCAATACCTTGAGATTGTGCAATTACTTGTTGAAGCTGATGTTGAGGAAAGCTTTGTGGGATTTGTTGCACTTGCTGTTGTGGGTTCGGCTGAGGATGACTCTGCTGAGGATTTTGCATTGTGATGTGTGTCATACTTTGGGGGTGCTGTTGGCCAACTTGTTGATTACTTTGCATATTTTGATTCTGCATTTGTTGCGGCATTTCTAGTGGTGGTGACTGCACAGAAACAGATTGAGTACCAGGCATTTGTTGTTGAACCATATTTATAGGCTGGGTCAAAGACTGACCTGGGGAAGCCATAGGGAATTGTTTTTGGACACTCTGATCCATTTGTTGCACAGTACTCACTGGATCTTTAGGCACTTTGCTAGACAAATCATTACACATTTCATCATGATGGCTGTCATTCATAACCACTCCACTATCTGGGGCTTGCAAAGTACTGGTCTCTGTAACATCTAAATTATTGTTGAGGTTAATAGGAGCATTCTGTTGGGTGGTAGTATGATCAAGGTAATCCATACACATCCACCTGCCTCGACGGAAAGGTTCAGTACTCTCAATTTTTACTACTTTAAATCTTTCATTCCTAACATGTTCTTGTATTTCCTTCATACCTTCTTGGGGTTTGGAATTGCCTATGAGGTTGATGATGCTGCCGGTTCCGGCGTTCGTGACACTGACGTGCATATCATTCACTTCTGTATTATTACTATTTGGCACTGCTCCTCCTATTTGATTAGTGTTGGCGTCGGGCTGACCGACAATTGCGAGACCGTACTGCGAACTGGTCGGGATGACAGGCGCACAACCTAACGATGCACTCGACGCGTTATAGAAAACGTCGTCTTTCGAGAAGGTGTCTTCCGAATAACTCGGCGTTTCATTCTCTATATCGGTCACCCTCGAGATGTCGTCGGTGTGAGATTCGTCTAGATCGTCGGCGGAGTCCTCGCCAGCATCAGTGCTCACCCGAGAACCAACCGTCACACTGGTTATCTGAAATGAAGATATTTTCCTTGGGTTATGGGCGGACTGAAGACTCGTCGGGTGAGTCACTCCCTTCTCTGACTCGTTCAGTCGAAGAGATTCACTTGTAGTACGATGAACGACGTTGTTATACTTGTTTTTTTCACTAGTTTTATGTGACTTTTGAATCAGATTGTCAGCCATTATGCCGTCTGACTCGAATGACTACCTAATGAAAATTTCACTGTTTATTGGCCTCAGAGACATTTGACAGACTTTTCAAACACAAATATGTATGTAATATAAAATCATTGTACACTCACAATTTCACAAACACAGTAATTTAGCTATTAAAGTTCTTATAATTCATTAGTAAACACACACAGATGTGAACATCCTTCAGACGGCAGCAACATGGCGGCCATTTATGCGCAATGCATTATGGTTGACAATTTGCAGTAGACTATAGACTGTAGACCTATATTCCAATATAGCGTCTACTTACAATAGATGTCACTATATTTCTCATACATTTCTACTAGTTCCACATTTTTATATTTAAGAATTTTTATATCTGATTTAAAGATTTTGTAAATATAACAAACTTGAATTATCTACCAAAGCTATAAACATATTTACAAAACTCAAGATACGCCATAACTAAAATACTCCCTGGATTAAATTTTGGTTGTTGAATATAGTTAAGAAATCAATTTAAACATAAATTACTGATTTTAATCTAACCATAACATAAAATGTTAACGAAATATATTAAAGTGAATAATAAGTGGAAACTTACAAAAACGTTTGACATTTATTTTTCTTACGAATAACTATTACATGCAATAGAGTTTCAAATTTATTTAAATTGAACTTTGATTTTAAAAATAACATAACTGAATTTAAATTATGATTATGTATATTCTATTCTTAGAGATTTACATTATTATTCAATATGATGTCAGTTTTTATCTGTAAACAGAAATGTCAGAGAGCCTTAACCCTATTCAACAATAGATGTCAGTTTTGTATCGTATACAGTTTGTAACAACTATCCTGAGAAAGATGGCGCTTTCTAGTGCAAAGAAATACGGTAAAATAAAATAATTAAACAAGTTTTAGAAATTACATGATATAGTTATAAAAAATGAAGCTACTAAGGCTTTTAGTTTGTTAACCCTATAGTTGAATAAAGAATACTTTTTTTACATTTGAAAATAAAGTCAACTGTAATTTAATAAAAAAAAAAAAATAATAATATGGATATTAATAATCGCCAATACGTACATTGTTCTAGAAAAACGTTATACTCCTTTAGTCCTTTTTTCGATAGTGAATGCATTAATAAGGATATAATATGATGAATTAAAAAAAAATGTTATTTTTTATCATATTACTTTCTTATATATTCAAATTACAGTTAACTTTAAAAAGACAATTTTTTTTTGGAATTTAGCTTCCGGTAATAATTTTTCACTAACATTTACTTCTTACGGTTTTTATAGTACAGTAAATATCTATCTATCAATATGAATATCTTTTCCGACAAATTGTAAACAATTATAATTTTAAGTTGTGTGTACAAATTTAGATGCTATTAAATTTTGTATATCATTTACGATCTTAATATATTTTAATGTGTATAGTTGTAAATTTTATTTCATTATATTGTATTGCACACTACATTATTAGTTTTTGAATTTCCTGTTCCCATTACAATGAAGTAATATTTATTTGACATAAATCATTTACAATTCATTATCTAAATAAGTTTCGTAACTACATAACCTTTTGTATTAATTATTTAAATATTATAATTTAATAAAGCAATATCATAAAGGATATAAACTTATTTTTAAAAATCATTATTCCTTGCGTAAAAAAAAACAAAACGTTACTTACAATAAACAGCAAGGACGTTGCGGGCTATTTCACGATGAGTGTCTTCATATTGGGACCCAAGATCCAACCAGAAGCGCCCCGACCTCAGCTATTATCCGCAAGGTCTCCAGATCACCAGTCGATTTAGCCATCCCCACCAATCGCCGTGACACTTCTTAAACGGAGATAATTTGCTATTATTTGTAAATTGGCGTCCCGCGACGTCCGCCACTGCCTGTCCGCTTCGCAGTCGTTCGGGAGAACGGGACCCTCCTAGCTTCCCGTTGCCATCGAGGTACGACGTGTAATCCTTAAATAAATAATCGTCACATCACCGACAACCTCTGTCGCCGAACCGAGCGTCAGTCGATAAGATATAGCTAGAGCACGTACACTGAAACCCTGTTATGAAAATGTGATTACGCGGGAGCAAGTAATGGCAAAATCGTTTGATGACATTCCAAAAAAGTATACCGAAGAAGATAATAATATGGATGACGACGGCGACGACCCTCCAGGATGTTTCCGCAGGATGGTACTATGGTTACGGATCAATCCGAATCTTATAATGTTAAAAGTGACTTTATTTGTGATGTATGGAGCAACGGCATCTCTACTACCATATCTGACCATTCATATGCAAAGTATAGGACTAACTGTGCCCGAAATTTCTTTTGTGTATTTAGCTTTGCCATTCACGACATTTTTGAGCCCACCTATTACAGGTAAGTCTTTTTTAATTACGACATAAAATAGCTCTGCTCTCAATGATACGACCATTATTTTGCTTCTAGGATTTTTAGTAGATCGTTTCGGTGAATATAAGCCGGTAGTCATCACTGCACTTATTTTGAATGCGGCATTTCATCATTCTCTGCTACTTATTCCACATCAAGAAACTCCTGGTGTGATGCCCTCGGCTTATGTTATGCGCCATCCAATAAAAAAAAGCGTTGAGGTAATTATAGAATATGCTATAATATTATGACAATTATCAATTTGCCTCTTCTTACGCAGTTACAGACTTGGCTCTTGTCCTCTAAGAATTCGAGCAAATGGATCTCTTCCGGCCTTAGGTCATATTAACCAGTCTCGTAATAAAGCGACATAGAGCCATTTAAGAGAATTAAGCTAAAAAGCTTAATCTATGCATATTAACAAGTTGTATACAATTTAGGATGGGATAGAAAGATAATTTACACCTAATTAATAAGAACTTATATTTAAAACACATAAAAGCGTGTATATTGTCTGTAATATTTTTACAAAATTTTAGATTTGGTGGAGTCCATGTCCAAGCCGAGAATGTCCTGACGAAGATGAACAGGTTGACTTTGTTCTCGACCGATGTATCGATCATTGTATGTTATCAAGGCCTATTGAAATTGATCCAGCTGACGACAAACATGTGTTGGACTTTCATATACAGCACAAAATTCACCCACCACATCTATCCAACGCAAGGTTCGGGATTTACTACAAACCACTTTACTCTAACTTCAATTCATGACAAATATATGTGAAAATGAATTTACAAATAAAGTTTCTCATTGTTTAATTACTAATGCTTCGTCTAAGCCATTGAAATTGGTGTAAAGATAACAAGTAAACCAAATCAAATATGACATCACACATTATACCTACTTTGTCAATTATAAATGCCTAACAATCATTAATTTTTGCACCAATATTCGTAAGGCTTTTAATTCTCATAAAAAAATGTATTCACACTCCTTTACAGTTTTTTTAACATGACTGATGATGAGGAAGAATTTAATGACGCTGCATTCTTTTTAATTGAAGTTCATGATGATCTAGGTGAACCTAAAGAGCAATTAGGCATCGAAATGGAAAGGGTCAGTTCATTAATTAATGTATCATGTACAAACACTTAAAACAAACAACCTTAGTAAATTGCTTATACATCTTACAGGATGACAATGATACAGTTACAGATTTTAGATCAAGGTTTGGCGAGAAATTACTTATTGCACAAGGTGTAAATATTACTGCTCTTGATAAGGAAGATCTTAGATGTGGTGGACTCGTGATGCTTCACAATATGACAAAACTTTCTCAACAGCGATTAGAATCATTATCAGCTGACTGTATGGTCCAAAAATGCGACTTTAGGTACTTTTAAGATCTTATTTGAAATTATAATTAGACTATGATTGCATTAATTGCAAAAGTTAATACGTTACAGGAAAGGTGGGCCAGATATTTGTCCCCCTGACTACAAAGAAAGCGATGATAAAACATTTTATATATATTTCTTTTTACGATTTATGGGCACTATCATGCTATCTGCTGGCGTTACAATTATGGATCCTATAGCATTGACTATGATTCAAAAATACGGTGGAGATTTTGGAAGAGAAAGGTTATTCTCCAGTATTGGGATGGCTATTTTTTCCCCTATCACTGGCATGCTCATAGATATGAGAAGTAAACAAGTCGGTATGTAGTAGCATTTTGTAATCGTTATCTTCAGTGTCAATAAGCAGTTTTCATGTTTACATCGGTTTGTTGCAGGCTACACGGACTATTCAGCAGCTTTCTATACATATGACGTCTTACTTCTAATATCAGCGATCACTGTCGCTGTGATGCCTTTAGGGGCTAAATTACCAGCTGACAATTTGTTACACGACTTAGTCAATATAATTAAAATGCCACATATCATAATTTTCATATTTTTCCTATTCGCATTGGGAAATTTTTGGGGATTCATCGAATCTTACCTGTTTTTATATTTAAAGGAATTGGGAGCTCCCAACTTTTTACTCGGTGAGTATATATAGTTCTTAGTAAAAGTTTTCATAAAGCATTTATTTTATCCAAAATTCTGCAATGAACTGAGGATATGAAATGTTATATCCCAGAGTAATTTCGTTAGTTTTTATTATGGATTGTTGTTAACAATTTATATTTCCTTACTTGATCTCTTTTCCGAAAAGTAACTTCTAAAACTTTTAGATTTAAAATACATTGAAATATTCAAACTGTAGGTTATAAAAGTCTCTCTTCTCTTTTGAAACTAAACAATTTTGCAAATACACTTCTTTGGTTAGATGTATAGAAAAAATTAGAAGATGCGATACATAATACTCTGAAATATCTTCAACTCCAATATGTGCCGAAACCAGCAACAACAAGGGAACTTGTTAAACAATCATTATTTATGACTGTAGCAACGTATATTAACTCAAGTGCAAATATCCAGGAATAACCGTGACCGTGGGAACACTAAGCAGCATCCCGTTCCTCTACGGCGCAGATGCTATCACTTCTCGTATTGGACATGTTAACGTCATCATTGTCGCCTTCTTCTCCCACGCGGCGAGGCTCGTTGGCTACTCTTTTATTGAGTAAGTCTATATGATTTTTGTATTCATTATTTACATTTACAGGGATTGTAAAGTAGTTTGAAGTCAACAAAACAAAATCTACTTGCAAGTAAAATTATAGTAAAGATTTGACAAATGTGGTTGAGTTGTGATGAAAATTGAAAATGTTGCTCGTGGAAACTAGATCGTTGTATATCCGACACATTCTAACAATCGGGTTATAGAAAGAAGAATTATTTTTATATACGTTGAGAGCAAATGTGTTGCATTTATCTTGATTTCGTCTGCGATATTTCATGTTAATATTAATATATTGACTTTTAAAATGTTAAAACAGTAGTTATATAAGCATAACTACAATAGTTGCACATATGGTATTCTGGACTTTTTTGTAGTTATTAATACGTTCTATAATATTGTAGAACATATTGTGGGACACCTTGGGTTACACAAATCCATTTTTATTAACGATGTCTATTTTTTTTCTATTCGTTCCAGTAGTTTGAAAACAATATACATACATACAAAAAAACGAATGCTTCCTCTGTGTAATATTGGTTTAGATATAATTTAATAAGAGGAGATACATACTTAAAGAAATAGAAACTAGAAACTATAAATACGTAAAAGTATATCGCTCTTTCAGAAACACTATTCCCATTAGTAATGTTTACAGAAACAAGAAGTTAAATAAGTTATGACAAAACAATGGACAATTTATCAGATAAGGATTGACAAATAATAGCAAATGTAATTTGCAGGTTTCAAGGCACTTTGGAATATTCCCATAGGATTATTGATCTAGTATTAAACTTGAGCTTGATCTGAGCTACAAAAGTGTATTTAAATCTATTATTAGACTTTTCGCAGGTTTATTTTGTTCTATTTAATTAACGTTGTACTCATCGAGGTTACATTTTAAGATAAAGCATTGTCAAGTTTATGAGCACAACAGGCTAGTGTAGGTGTTATTTGCAGTTCCATAATAAGACATTTGTCGCGATCGAGAACACGAGTTCTTATTTTAACATTTATATCGTTACTTTAAGGATCAGTTTACAATTTGATGTAGTATCTCTTTTCATTATCAGCACTCTTATTATATTCTTGGTGAACAGATAATCCTTATGAAACTAAATAAGAGCGATATTGTTTTGTCTTTAATTATAACTTTATCTGAATTAGAATTTCTATTCTTAGAAGTAACTTTTAGTTAATAAATTACTCTTCTTTCCTTTTATATTAATCGTTCATATAAGCCTAAATATCTCTAAAATTAATATCTTTTATCTGTACTACCTAAATAATAATATCTAAATTTACATTAAAACTTCAACATTTATATAAACACTAGCTGAACCCGCGACTTCGTCTGCGTGGAGTGTTTTTTTGATAGCATTTTCATTAATTTAGGCAGGTGTAATTTGGTACAATCCGTTCTTAGCTGTCCTCTACTCGGCAAAAGGAATATTCCTACGTAATTTCAAGCTTCTACGCCTTATAGTTCCAGAGATATCGTGATGAGTCAAGAGATACCTGGTTATCTCTTATATATATATATATATATATATATATGTGTATAAACATACTGAAAAGTATCTCTATATTAGTTTATAAGGAAACTAGTTCATCCGCGCAACTTCATTGGCACCTCATGACAGAGACAGAGAATTAACAAATATCGTTACCATATAAAAAGGTTATATTTTTGCATTCGTCCCTGGTGTCCCGGATAAATACAACTAAGGAATCACGGAGGCAGAAGGACATTAATTTAATAAAATAAAATTAAGTGTCGAAAATTAATGCAAATAATTTATTGAAAGCTCAAATGACAATTAGTAAATAAAAATGCCGCGTGTTTTTGTCAAAATTATTAATTAAATTATGTTTTTGAATTTAAAATTTAAAAGAAGAGAAATTATGAAATATTTTTATTTTATATTTTATGAAAAATAGTATATTAAATTGTAAGATGACGAGTGGCAAATTAAAATGCCACATGTTATAATTAAATATTAAAACTACCTAACCTACAAACGAATTAGCATAAAAAACGCTGCACGTCTTCGTGACGCTAATCACGCGTTTCATCCGAACAAATTTTACACTAATGCACTTAAAGAAGTTTCACTTCAAAAAAGACTCCGATTTTGAAACATTCTTCGTTGGTTTATCGATCCTATTGTTCATAGGGTGATGATATATAGCTTACAGCCTTCGTCGGCAGATGGACTATCTAACTGAAAGACATTTTCAAATCGAACAAGTAGTTTCTGATATTAGCGCGATCAAGCAAACAAACTCTTCCGTTTTATAATATTAGTGTGTCACTGAGAGAAAAAAATTTAGAATTAGACTAAATTTTTACGGGTTTATGAATATAAATAAATATTAGCTTTCTATATTCATTCTTCGTAACACTTATCTATAAACTTTTTGCTTACGAGGTTGTAGAAACATTTCTTTTAATATATTTTTGGGTAGATTATAATGCTTTCTGTGTTTTGTATTTTTTCCGTTAACAGAAACTCCTGGTGGTGTTTTCCATTTGAAGCAATGGAATCTTTATCCGTTCACTTGATGTGGGTAGCTGCGGCGACATATTGTGCGATGTTGGCTCCAAAGAGCTTATTAGCAACTCTGATCGGTGTCCTTGGAATGGCTCATTTTAGTTTAGGTAAAGCATTCATACAACTTTTTTATTGCTGACTGGTTAGGACTGCCTCATTTGTCTAGTGGTTAGCATGTTCGACTACAGACATGAGGTCCTGGGTTCGAGTCCCCGGGTCGGGCCAATTCTAAAATGGATATTGAGTTTTCTATTAAGATTTTCTCAATATTTGCCCGAAGTTGGGAAGTTGGCGATGTGATCCACCCCCGTGCCTCGGAGAGCACGTTAAGCCGTCGGTCCTGCGCCTGATCTCTCTCTGGTCGTGTCGGATTTCCGTCACACCGGACTATGAGAGTTGAAGGAATAGAGAGTGCACTTGTGTACTATGCCTGCCAATCCGCAGTGGAGCAGCGTGGTGGGTCTATGCTCTAAAAACCCTCTCTCATCTCATATGAGAGTGGAGGCCTGTGCCCAGCAGTGGGACGTTAATGGGCTGCTACTTACTTACTTTACTTACTAGCGCTGCACTGTGTTCAAACCATATGCTTAGTGATGATTATCAAAGATATGAACGCGCTAATCTGGTAAGAGGTAACTTACATCTTATAGCTTCAAAACAGCATCGTATCGGAACACAAGTCTCTTTGTTGGGCGGTCTAACCTAACCCCAGTTCAGAAAAATGTAATTTTCGAAATTTATCCTACCAGGGATCGAATCCGGGACTTCGGCTAGCACCACTGCGCCTGTGAGACCGTCAAAAACCTCATTTACCATAAATAGTTTTTGAGAAAATAATGAAAGGTTACTTACTACATCTATAATCAATCCATCAAAATCAATTTTAGATGTAGTATGTAGCCTTATAGAATTGAAAGACTTTTTAAGAAATTATGTACCTCTTATTAATAAAATGAGTTCAAAACATTCACAAGATTGACCTCAGAAATAAAATTAATACTTTAGATCAGGGGTGGGCAAATATTTTGATAGGCGGGCCACATTGCAGATTTGAACTCAGGCCAAACAGTTTTTTTTATCTAATTTTAAGTATAGTTTTTGTTAAAAATGTCGGATCATATATTTTAGATTACCCCGGGAGTAATTTAATATATATTTAATAAAAAAATATATAAATAAATATATTATTATTAACTAAACTAACATGATCGAAAAATTGTTGATTTTGGGAAGATTAAGTTTTAAATAAATTAAGAACTGCTTCAAAAAAGTTGTTTCTATGATTAAAATATAAACGAAATCCCTTCAAAAAATCTTTTAGAAAACCTAATTTTTGTGTTTTTAATAATAATATATACAATGCTTCACGGGCCAGACAAAATTCTACCGTGGTCCGCCATTCGCCCATACCTGCTTTAGACGAATAAATCAATCAATATCAAAAACAAAATATTTTACTCATAACTAAAATAGAATCTCCGACATTTGTAAGAAGTGCATTTTAAACTATATATAGCATAAATACATATCTTTAAGTAAGTAAGTAAGTAGCAGCCCATTAACGTCCCACTGCTGGGCACAGGCCTCCTCACTCCGAAGAGAGAGGGTTTNGGACTCGAACCCAGGACCTCATGTCTGTAGTCGAACATGCTAACCACTAGACCAATGAGGCAGTCACATATCTTTAGTGAAGTCCTAATTACATAAATTAAAGTGTTATTTAGACAAAATGATCCTTCAAGTTATATCCACGATATTTGACTACTTTATTGTCAACTCACATTTTCTACATCTTCAGTAAAACTATTGTCGTAATATGTATTAAAAAATTGTTTAGGAAGAGGAAGTGGAAGCTTTGGAGGTGGCCTCCTTATAGCTTCTTTAGGAACACGGGAAGCCTTCCGATACATGGGGCTCATCGCCTTCCTCGGAGGCGTATTGTATGGACTTCTGCATTACTTTTGGCTGAGAAAAACAACCATGAAAGGCATTCGTGAAGTGTGTGACCCAGATACAGGTAAGATCTTGCAATAAAAAACTAAGAACATTTTGTGGTTTTATGAAAACACGATGCAAGTGAAACAGCTGATTAGGGCCATGGGTACCGCCATATTGGCCTTGGCTGCTGTTGACTGCTGGATGTATTCAAATTGCGATCAAGCAACGAATGTTAAGCTGATACTGTCTAAATGTTGATGTTAAACACTATATTTGTACATGAAAGAAAAAGTATCTCTTCTGTTACAAATCAAAACTAAGTTCATACAAAACTTTTACATAAAAATTTACGTCTATTTCATTTCAGTAAATTTTTAGTAGAAACTTTAGTGATCAGAAACCCACTCTAAGTTTGTAGATTACTAAAAATCCATTTTTAATTTGTAGATTGTTAAAAACCGTTTTTAGTTTTTAGTTTGTTAAAAATCCATTTTTATGTTGTACATTGTTAGAAACCCGTTTTGAATTTCCATATTTACAATTAGCTTAAAGATCATAATACACTTTGTTATACATTTATAGGTGTTGATGATGTAGTGTTGCGTACGAATGTTCAACAAATAAACACTTGCCACAAATAAATAAACATGATAAAAATATCGCAAAGTTTATGTAAATAAATAAATATTATCGGATAGCCGTGTGTCCGATTAAAAGTGTTCAAACTTCACTGTCAAATTGTTATGGGATGATATTATACTATTTCTTACAGACTATGATATAATATCACTTAATTTATTTTAAACATTTCGGACAGAAAGTTTATATTCTCTATAACAGCTATTATGTTTATTAAGTCTACTCGTTTGAGAAAATAAGCGACTAACAAATATTATGATAGTTATAAACTTAAATTTTCGTGGTTTATCGATATATTGACTATTTTAACAAGTACATACCACGATGACGTTTATGAATTTTGTCGAAATTTCGACAGAATTCAAAAACGCCAACGTCGTATGTACCCGTATAAATAGTCAATAAATAGTATGATAGACTGACAATATTATGTACCAAAAAGATATATACATTTTTTATATATAAGTTGCAGCTCTATAACGTCCCACAGCTGGGCACAAGCCTCTTTAAACTACTGGGTACAGGCTATCTTGTGAACAAATATAAAAAACTCACAGCTTTTGACAAATCTTCATATTTCCACTAACGCGAGACGCCCCTTGATATTTGTACTCTTTCACATGCTTGTTATTGCATTCAAAGTTAAAATTGTAAGGGCTCGAGTGTATCTAGTTCGAATTAGATTAATTAAGCGAAGTAGAGTCGTAGTAAAAACACATAATGCGATAACAGATTTTATAATATCTCGAATTGGCAACGAAGCTAAAAACAACGAGAAAGCTCAGATGCAAAGCATAATATAATAAGCGAAGTCTATAATTTAGAAAATCAAATTAGAAAATTCTCCTTAGAGTGAGAGTTTGTTGAGCATAGACCCATCTTTATCTAAAGATCTTTTAAATTTAGTTATAATTATTTTACAAAATATATGTAAATAGTTATACAGGCCTAACATGTGCCCACTTGTGGCCATTCAGACATCTGTAAGTAATATTTTACTCAAAATTGACAAGAGATTTCTGAACATGATGCAACTTGCCATTGCCTTCCCGTCCCTCAGGACCGCGTTTTTTATATCTTCAAAGGCGTTGTGTTTCGGAAGAAAACACAAGCAGTCAGTCACGTCTTGCACTCCGACCGATTAAGTTATATAGACCCTCTAAGCTCGTTTTATGTAGTAATTTATAAATAACATTTTATATTTTATTTACTTTAATATTTTAAAACCGCCAAATTCGCCGTCCAAATTTGACTAAATAGAAATGCCTGTCTATCAACAGAAAGTGGGGAAGGTGACAAGTTGAATGGAGAACCATTACGCAAAGATGCGGAGACAATGGTTTCTCTAGAAAGGCTTCATATAATTACACGTTTTAACCCTCTTGGTTCTTTACATTCGCTTTCCAGAAGTTCAAGAGCGAGGGTAAGTTATTTTGTCTTCCCATTTTATCTTATTGTTACACTAACTAATATATTGTAGTTAATAATTCTTCAGTAGAGCGTTTATCTAAGTAATTCTACAAATACTCGTTGTTTCACGCGACTTCCTTTGCGTATTTGTAGTGTTGTCTTCGAGATATCAACTCTACACACAATGCCAAGTATCCCTTGTAAAATGTATAACCACGTTCGCAGAGAATATCAAATTTAATAGCAACATGTTGCGAGACGGAGGATGTTTGTCATTAGCTGGATGGACAAGGTCTCAAATGTGGAATCAAAGAAAAACAGAAACTTTTGCAAGCCGTCAAGACGAGAAGAGTCGCATATCGAAAGATATGAACTCCAACAACTCATCTTGATGGTTAACACTTGCTGGCAAAAGACTGGCGTAAGAACTGCCGATAACATTTCCGCCTCGCTAAGCATAGAGCTACGAGAAGCTGACTGCCAACCTTCGCTAGTCGGAGAGGCACGATAAGAAGAAGAGGAGACTGGCGGAATTGAGAGACTGACTAAAGTGTAATTTAAGGGTCTAAGTAGCACTTTCCTATGCAGCATGTCTTTATTGTTCGGGTGGTAACTAGCCAAGGATTATACCTCCCATCAGTCCTGACCAAGATAAAATACAAAATAGAATTTCCTGATTTTCCTAAAGTAAACATGTAGAATGTCAAATAGGAGCAGTTTGTACAGACATTGATCCTCGTGTCATATGTGATTCGAGAATCTGCTAAAACTTTTTTAATTATAATCAGGAACTGGCAGCTAGGATTTATGGTAGAAGTTTAGTCGGGTTACGAGAAAAATTATGTAACCAAACTAAAAGGACTTAGAAGTTCTTCTTCATACCAAGTGATCCTTGACGGCCTCGCTGGCACAGTGGTGGGAGCACTCGCTTTGTTATCAGAGGCCCCGGGTTCGATCCTCGGTAGGACGAATTTAGGAAATTGCATTTTCTAATTTATCCGAGTCTGGCCTAGTGAGAGACCTACCGCCAAGCAAAGAGATTTCTGTCCCGGTACGATGCTGTGTAGAAACCATAAGAGTAGAATTATTAGCCTCCTATCAGATTAGCTCGCTTCCATCTTAGACTGTATCACTTACCATCACTCCAGCGCTAAAACTATCAGCAATTTAAAAAGTTGGATTTAACTAGATTTCGTTTTTACAAGCACAATGAACTTTAAAGTTAGCAGCAAACAGCAGGTGTTACGTTAATGCTTCTAAATCTCTATTGTAGAATTACGTGGAAATAATTAATAGGATACCGATTGAAATAAATTCTTAAATTGAGGCCTGTAATAGAGCCTGCGATGATTAAAAATCGTATGAGCAATTCACACGTAGTAGAAGTGTTAAATCAAAAATTTTGTCTCCAAGATAATGAGACGAATGTATATTTTCAGGAAGAGTATAATTGACGGTTTTGGTAATGATTTCATTTGAGCTTCCACTATGTCTTGTTGGACACGAGTGGAGAAGGGGCACGAAACAGAACCATGAAAATAACAAACACTGTTTAATGCTTCCTATCTCATTATCTCCCGTGTTAAATCTTATACATTTGTGTCTGTCTCTTTTTATTGTCGCGACTTTGAAATAACAAAGCTGCTAAAGAAGCTTTCAAAGATGCTAGTTTTCACTTCAGAATACGTTTTATGTATACTCCAAAGGCATTTAAAAAAATTGGTTAAATCACGAATCTCGTTATTTTGATAACAGTCACACTGTTAAGGTTATACTGTAAATCAAATCTTACTATCAATACTCAAAAAGCACTATTGAATCGTCAGTAGTCTGTCATTTGGTAACAAATCTACCACCGGTTCGGAAAGTTGAATCCACTGAAAAGAAACCGGCTCAAAAAAGCATTATAGGTAATATATTGCTTCTGTGAGCAATTGGAATCAAGTCTAAACATTTCTACCCCTTAAATAGTCTTCAACATTTTAATATGCCTTCTGTAAAAGGATGTTTTTGACTTATTTCTTAAAACTATGCGTAGGCTTACCCAAAACCGAGTCCGCCGTCTTACCACGTAATAGTATGATGCCATTTTCAACATCAGTGTATTGACTAACAGTGAATGCAGCGGAACTAAGAAGCACCCCATGGAAGCCCAAAGTCTAGAGTTATTCCTAAGAATACCGTAGACATAACTCTCTTTAGGAAACTATCATTGTATTTGTTATATGTACTGTATATTTGTTTCTTATTTACAGCTCTCCCAAGGCGATATAAACGAATTGTGTCGAAGTCGAAGTGGCAGCAACAGTCAACGCAGATGCAGTAACATAGAAATATCTCCCAAAACTCCTCAAGGTTCGGCTTCAAAGGTGGATCTATTAAGATCCGCTTTAGAAATCAGCCATCAACAAAGCAAGGGCCATATCTCGAACCCCGTACTGTCCAGTCAGACAAGACCTACTTTTCAGTACAAGGTACTCTGATTTGTATGCTTAGCTTTATAATAGAACTTTTGAGAGGGATTTTCAGTAATTGGCATATTATAAGATATGTATTATTACAATAGTTACATTTGTATTTTGATATTATATTAAAGTAGTAATTATTTTTAACTATTTAGACCGTACCGTCGCATTATATGTTGAATAACATTTTATATATCCGTAATTATATTTACTTATACTGAAAAATTTTATTTTAGGGTGATGAAGGTTCAGAAATCATTTATTGGATTGAGCATATGCATTTTTAATAAGATAGCATAATCACTATTGGATTTGCCTCCACATACTTTTAAGGAATATGTTAAAAACGTCCTATTACAAAAAGCATATTATAATGTTGAAGATTATTTAAGTAACAAAGATGAATGGACTTGATTCCATTTGCATACGAAAGTTAAAAACATTGTATCCTACAAAACTATATTGAAAGGAGTAACTGCTGATTTTCTTGCCGGTTTCTTTACAGAGGAATCAAGTTTCTGAACCGATGGTAGATTTGTTACTAACAGTCAGACTACTGACAATTTGAAAGCGCTTTTTGAATATTTCGATTTAGAGTCCAGTCTTTTGTTTCGTTGAAACTATAGCTAAAAGGTAAAAAAAAGATAAAAAGCAGTCTATTTAATGAATTACAGGTGGGCACATGCCTCCTCTTTCATTCAGATGCAGAGAGAGGGTGATTAGATCACAAACCCACCATGTTATATCACTGCGGGTTGGCAGGCATAGTACACAAATTCACTCTCCATTCCTTCACTCTCATAGTCCGATGCGACGGGAATCCGACACGTCCGGAGAAAGATCAGACGCAGGACCCACGGGTCAACGTCCTCCGCCAAATATTCGCAATATCTTAATAGATAATTTGATATCGGCTTTTATTTCACCCGACTCAGGACACGTTCCCAGGACCTCATATTTGTAGCCGAACATGCTAACCACGAGAGCAATGAGGTTGACCGAGTTGAGGCAATACAACTTGGACCGAGTAAAATTTGTCAATTGTAAACTGACTATTATTTATATCAGTATACCAGTGATATTCATTTTAAAAGTATTTATGGACATTTAAATTTTAAAACGTTTATATATAGATTTACTTCAATAATCCTATAAGTTGATGATCAAATATTTTCCAATTATTAAAATACTTCTGCAAATATTACGCATGTAACGTCTTATTTCAGTTATTCCGCTGTCGTGATCATATTTGCGCTTTTTTATCTTGGACCGCTTACTGAAAATTTATAACAGTGATTATAGGTTGTTTAATTAAAAAATTAACTATTGAACAAATAACCTTTTAACACGTTTTCCTGTAATGGTTCTCCTGTGGTACCAAATACCACAATTCAACAATATAACACTCTAGTATTTAAATCGTTTGAGTCACATATTATTTTAATAGGGTAGTAGTTTATAAATATCTTGCAGTTGGGAATTTTCCTCCTCATTGGAGGAAATGTTATGAAGACTTATAAAACCTTTATAGTTTACGAGTCCCGATATATAAGAAATATTTTAACAAATTACCATCATCATAAATGTATTTTGTACTAAGTGTTAATACGGGCTCAATTTAACATTGTAATATTCATAGCCGAGTTGGAATAATAAACTTTTAAAATGTTGACATATTGTCTATTGTTGCAATCGACCCGGTTATTCACCCTAATGAGACCTAAAATCTTATAGGGAGTGTGGAACTCGCTGGTAAGCTAGAATACCCACTAAATCTCAACGATACCCTCCCCATTCTTAAGTAGAGCACCAAAAAAATCAATCTACCCTGGTACTCTTGAAGGTTACTGCTGAGATAGGTAGGAGTGCGGCACGAGAAACACAAATCTACGCTTTCTTCCTCACGACTTCTTGCATCGGAGAAGAGGAGCGTTAAATGTCTCTTCCCACTCATATACTTCCTTGTGCAAAATAATAGACCCACGGAGGCCCCCTGCAACCTTTAGCTGGCGAGCATTGAGCCAACTATACCCTCCAATAGAAAGGTCTTCTCCGACGAACGATGTCAAAAGATGCCGCTACCAGAGTGTGCTACACTGAATCCATAGGTGAATCATATTCATGTCAGTGGCAGTTTCTTCCCGGCGAATAATCTGCTACAGCTACTTTTCGAAATAGTCATGTGCAGTTTGCTCCTGAACTAGCCTCTAGAGAGATCCATTCCTACTAGTTAATAAATTCTGTAGTTGGGGTCGGATCGCCCCTACTTCGATCAGAATCCCCGTAGAACTTACGCTTACTTTCTTATTTTAGGTGCTTACTCTTGAAGGTATGTCGAAATCACACCTAAAATCTGAGAAAAATAAATCGGTTTACATTAGATTTTTTACCCATTAAAATTCTCTCTGCCTCACGGTGATGACATACAGGATGCAATTCGGTACAGATACTCATCAAAGCAAGCATGTTCGGCGAGCTTCTTTATCGACCTGAACGTTACTAAACCATCATTCCTCTCAATCCAGGCCTCAAAGTTCGGTAAAATTGCCTTGAAAAACGCCTGGACTAGCGTTCATATTCGAGGCACACCCTAGGTATACCCATATGCCCACCTTTTAAGCAAGCTCCTCAATTGTATTTTCGCCCGCCTGGTGAATGGTGAAAAAAGATAAGAGTTGAATCTTGTAATACAGTTGTTAAATGTATTAGGATGTGTTATTTTGGAAGTTACTATTCACTGTGTCTCTAATTAACAAAATTTCACCCCACAGCTAGCAAACAGTGCACCGAAATTGACCCAACGGAACAACATCTCCCAACCAGCGTTATCAGAATACGACAGACGTCGGGATTCAATACCAGAAGAGGCTGAAGAAGACCGTCTAACTCCTCAGAAGTTACCAGTTAAAACTAAGAGTGACCACTTACCACCACCCCCTACTTATGACGAGGCGACGCGGGAGAAACGGAAAAGTTGGCATTCTGATGATAGCACCCCTACTTAAAGATCCACATATAATAAAGAAGTTACTAGTATTAAATAGAATTTAGAGTCACATTTACTACAAATTTCTTAAAATTCATTGTATAGAATGTTTTTACGTGTGCAATAGATAACTGTAAATTTTTGGTAATATATGCTTAAGTTTTGAATTAACACCAAGTGTAATCCATTATCATTGAAAAGAACTATTTGAATTTGAGTGGATGATTAAAAAGTATTTTATTAGTGATAAAAAATTTGAACAAGATAAATATAAGGAGAGCGTGAGCTAATATTGAGAATTCAATGTATAGAGGTAGTAGATGTTAAGAAATTATGTAGTTTAACCTGGTATTTATTTATTATGCCTTCAATAAAACTTTATAACAAGTTAGCTGTTATAATTGAATTGATTTATACAAACCTTTTGATTGAATTGATATCATTCCTATATATACACGTATACATAATGTACACATATATAATTAACGTATAATTAAAATTGAACTTTTTTATACACATATTCAAAGACACTTTTGTGTAGGAGACCGCTCCCGAAAGTGTTAATGAATCCTGATTTAAAAAAACATGTTTTCAAAAAGATTGTTTAAAATTATTTAAGCTCCGTCTAGTAAAACGACATTTCTATAAAAAATATACTAAAAAAACCAGCAATTATGCACAAGATCAAAATCAGCTGACGCTCGGGTCAATGAACGCACGGGTGCACGCGGTGCATTTTCCCGTACTGACATGACGGAGCGTATTTAATGCTAATAAAACTGTACAGTAAAAATATTACTTTTCAATCAGGATCGATTTTTTTATCTTCGCATCATGTCTTCGTTTTCGGGACTGGTCTTCTAACAACTTGAATATGTTGATTTGAGTTTACAATATTTCCACAGTATTAATTAGGTATGATAAGAGAAATACTTTTTAGAGCACAGACCCACCACTCCGATCGAATGCTGGTGGACAGGTTAATCAAAACATATACTTGTCTCTCAGGATATGTAAGTTTCCTCACTGTTAGCGTACACCTAAAAGACCAATTTTTTTATTGCTAACAGTTAACGCTTAACTGTGATCACACCTGATGGTAAGTGAGGATAGAGGCTAAGATGTAAGGGAGCTAATTTGGTAAGAGGTAATTTACCTGTTATAGTTTCTACACAGCATCCTACAAATGTTTCTACTTGGCGGTACGTCTTTGCTGGTAGGGTGGTAACCAGAAACGTCCGAAGCCTCTCACCAGACATAGACAAAGCAATTAGACAGACTTAGACTTTTAGCAAAACAAGTACTCGCACCACTGCGCCTGAGAGGCCGACACATGATGACAATGACGGCAATGATGAATTTAAAATACAAAATACTCTTAAAAAGAATCCATGTGTTTATGGATTGGGCCATTGGGATTCCTTCAAAATCATTATATAATTTTGTAATCACAAAAAGAAAACTATTCATCGAAATAAATATTCTCATACTTTATTTTAAATACCAATAACAAACTATAGAATTATATTAATAAATGCATTATAAATAGTATGCTTATAAATACTGCATGGCAATAAGTCACTGTATATTATAGGGTTTTGGGCATCATTCGTCTTTGGGACAATTTTGCTGGTCAGTTCTCAAAAAATAGGCTCGGTTTATATTGTTCTTATCAGCTGCTGTATATGCTTTTTCCAACACTTCTAACGGCGGGATTCTTTTCCTTGTCAAAATCCAAGCGTTTCCTGTAAACGAAACTAAACTTGTAGTGTATATAAATTAGGGTCTGGACACTCCAGGGCTCAAATGGCGAGTGGTGGACTCCCTTAGCTAAAAACTGTTTGAGAAATATTTTAATTAAACAATCCAATGTGAAACCAAAAATAAATTTAAGGGTTAAAGAACGGAAATCCTCTAGATTTTTTGTCGAAAAGCGATTGTAGATACACACGGACGTTTCTTATAAAAGAAATGAAATTTGTAGTGTATACAAATTAGGGGCCTGCCAATCCGCAGCATCTGGAACAGCGTGGTGGGTTAAATAATATGTTTTAAAAACCCTCTCTCATATGAGGGAGGAGGGAGCAGCCCAGCAGTGGGACGTTAATGGGCTGCTACTTACCTTACTTTGCAAAATAGGGTCTGGACGCCACAGGGTTTAAATCGCGAGTGGAGGTGCCCCTTGGATAAAAACTATTTTGTAACTGGTGATTCTTATCAAAGAAATAAAATTTGTAGTGTATTCAAATTAGGGTCTGGGCGCCCGAGGGTTTAAATGGCAAATGGAGGTCTCTCATGGCTAAAAAGTATTTTCGAAATGGCATTTCTTGTAACAGAAATTACAGTTTTAGTGTACACAAATCAGGGCCGGATTTAGAGGCCTGGAGGACCCAGGGTTTAACAGGCGTGTGAAGGCCTCCCTTGGCTAAAAATGATTTTCGAAACAATTAATTGTGAAACTAAGATACAGATATTTTTTACATTTAACAAACACGAGTTAACCAAAAATAAATTAAGGGGTTAAAGAACGGAACTCTTCTAGTTCATTTTGTCGAAAAATGATTGATTGTCTCGCAGATCGAGTTTTCGAAATATTGTAGATACACGCGGATAAACAAGGATCTCTTATAGATAATTCATTGCAATCATGTCCATGAACTTAAAGGTTATATTCTCTCTCTTTCCGAATGTATATTACTGCATTTTTGCTAATGCAATGGCAAGTGTCTCTCTATTTAGTTCACTGAATAAATAAATAAAGTTAGTGGTTGTGACAAATTTCAACAGGTCATATATCCATTTTTTTAATAGTTCCTAAGTCGCAATCGTGGGGGCCCGTCTGTAGTGGAGGCCCCGGGGCTATGACCCCGGACATCCCCAGCCTCCTAAATGCGGCCTTTGTATAAATAAGTAAATTCTTTCGAATGAAAAACCAAGTTTTATTATGTATAAAAACATAAAAAGAACCTTTCTTCACATTCTTGTATGTTAAAAAATATACAAGGCGTTCTTACCACTATCATATTAGTGAAATGACTTTATCTAGGCCAATTTACTTATCAATGGTTTCTACAAAGTATCGTTTTTTGTTTAACAGCACATCTTTGATGGTAAATAATCATCATTAATATTCTACGTCCATATATTCTTATAACACTTAAAAGTTGCCTGTGCATTTTTGATAGCAAAGTTGTTAAGTAGAAAATATGCAATAATTTTTTTTGTAGTCACTTCACCCAAGCTTAGAACATTTTACTAATTTCTGATTTTACAGGATGATTCCTGTAAAATTTTACATGTGATTCCTATTCCTTATTAATAACAGTATATTTTTAACATATTGTTTATCGTATTTTAGTTTATTATAGACTAGCAATCTCGTGGCAGTGAAAAGTCTACTAAGTGGGACTATAGATTTATTTTCGTTAACATAAAAGTTTTATTTCACTTAGTTTTTAATTACTTCCTTTCAGATTATTAGATACACACATTCATAATGTAATCAATATACAGATTTTACTTTACAGCGAATATATACCTAACTAATACATTTTAAAATTAGTAACATCATTCACGTAGAATGTCCGACATTTGCAAATAAAAATTGATAAAATATTGATTTCAAAGTGGTTGAGAAAGATTTTGATTTAAAAAATCTCCAGTAATTGTTAGCTTGATAAAAATAACAACAGCATATCGGGGTATATCAATGGTATCCTTGGAATTTGAGCTAACTCACTACTCGCAAGCCCAGTTATAAGAGCGCTACAATTAAATTAAAATTCGTTATATCTTTTGAATGGAAAGTCCGATTTTAATAATTTAAGAAGTGATTTTCAGGTATTGAAACGGTCTTAAATTGGACATTAATAGGGTAATGATTAATACAGAGGTATGAATAATATGGTTTGATTATTGTCGGCACTTTCATTAACTTTTAAAATGTAAAAAGTAGTTATAGTGGCATAACTACAAAAGTTGGACATATGGTATTCCGGACTTTTTTGTAGATATTAATACGTTATATAATATTGTATGATATGTTTTATTTCTATCATCAATAGTTTCCAGAGAGTACGCGATGATAGATTTTATGGGACTAATTTTTCACACCTTGGGTTCCATTATGCATTTTTATTAGGGATCCCTATTTTTTTCAAGAAAGTATTATAGCCTATAATCGCTCAGTGACAATGCAGCTTTCTATTAGTGAAAAAGTTGAATTCGGTCCAGTAACTTTTGTATGAAAACGTTGCAAGCATACATACAAATACACAAATATTTCCTCTTTACAATACTAGTTCACCTTTCTAAAGGTTAAAGTTCATTCCGAGTCACATAACCTATTTATTTGCCCAGGTTCAATGATGAAAGTGAATTTGTACCTTTTACGTGAAGTAAATTAAATCATTTAAGTCGTTGTCTAATATAAAAAAGATGGTTAAGCTTTGGTTCATTTTTTAAAACTTAGTTATAATTGATACACTACCGTTGAAAGCGTCGCCGAAGAAATGCAACCATTATTATGCATATTCTCTTAAATAATTTATGTATATTATATACTTCTATCATATAATGAACCTTGTTGATTGCGTTATCGTAGTATAAGCGAAACTGAACTTCAAATGTTAAATATGGATAGGAATTTTTCTAATATAAATCCTTGCTAAGAAAATCCTTTTCGTAATTGCACCATACATTAAAAAATAGACAATTTAGCACCAAAATTTATTTAATGAAAAACTACATATCAAAAAACAAGCTACATATTTGTTTTCATAAAAGAAAATTCGTCTTCGAAGTTAAAGTTTCGGGATTTGTCTTCCTTATTCTCTAATGCATGCAGCTAATGTTATATTATATCTAGATGACCGGGAAATTCCAAGCGTAATCCTATTAAACTGATGTGAAAGACTGCCAGGTTTGATATTAATGCAAAATGATTAATGAGATTCATGTTGATACCTTATACTTGGAGTAAATTACTTTGCCTCCTTCATAAGAATCAAGTTTTAACATTAACAAGATGCAGCTTAATGCAGCTTGTTTTAGAATTAAATTTCTCTCTAGTAATGTAGCTATACTGGTTTCTAACTATTATTAGAAAATATGCAAGAGAAAATCTTAACTCAAGCTTTCACTGTTAAAGAAAATCAAAATGTTATTATGGATTACTCAATTCTGGGCATCTTAATCTCAATATTCATTAGTAAATTGCCACGTAAGTCTTTCAATAAGTTGTGATTAGTATAAAAATAAATATACATCAAACTACTGTGTCTGTCTGTGAAATTTTTCAGGCAAAATTCGGCTGTATAGATACAATTTACGATTGAAGCGTGCTAATCAATCAAGAGGTAATTTACCTCTTGTGGTTTGTACACAGCATAGTATTCGAACATAAATCTCTTTGCTTTCTAAAGTGATAACTTCCCACGGTAGGAGTCATCCCAATAGTCTAGACTCAGAGAAAGTCGAAAATGCAGTTTCCTAAAAGTGGCTTACTGGAGATCAAACCCGGGACCTCTGCTAGTAAAGCGAGTACACGCATTACTGCGCCAGCGAGCCGCCGAGCTTTTCTTTAAATTTCAAGATTTTTAGGCGTAAAATACATTTAATGCTCACTCATTCATTTGTTTATCAAAGATCCCGAGTTTGATTTTCAGTTGGACAAATATAGGAAATTGTATTTTCTGATTTGTCTACGTCTGGACTGGTAGGAGGCTTCGGACGTCGCAAGTTATCTTACCAGCAAAGACCGGTATAATGCTGTGTAGAAGAACAAGAAGAGGTTAATTGCTTTTAACCTTATATTGTAGCATAATTTATCATCAGGTGTGATCACAATCAAGTGCTAACCTGTAAGCAACAAAGAAATGTCTTCGGGAAGCTTCGGCCGTGGATAGCTACTACTCTACCACTAAAGACGTATTCCCGAGACTAAAAATTGTACATGAATATGATGTAGGGTAATAAGTGTAGGATTATTAAAAGGTATAATATTTCTCATTAGATTAGAGTATTATCGTTTTACACTGTGTTGCATTTCACGATCAGATGACATCACACACGAAAAATTATACTACGGTTATATAGACTTAATACAAAGGAGTGTAGATACAACCCAAAAACTGCTTAACATGTGTTGAAATTAATAACACATATTATTTTATTCATAAGCATAATTCTATTAATCCTGATTCTGTTCCACTGATACACTTAATATCAAAGCTACAACTATCGTACTCTACGCACAATCTCCGCCAGCCTTCCTCCGCAACGTCATCATTTACCCCGCTTAACTTAGTCCACACCAAAACTAATATCACGACGCAAACACATTTTAACTTTGTAAATTCTATTAATGCCCTTAATCAAATTTTTCGGTACAGTACATTTATTATTCAGATAAAATCGCGCTATATCAACTTTATTGTACTTGTATCGACGATTATGATAAATAAATTATAATTTTCAAATTAAATACTCTCCAATCGTATAACGAAAGAGGCATTTCATTAAATAAATTTGTTTTAATAAAAATCGAATTACAACACATGTGATTGTATCATATTACGATTGAGATTTAAAAAAAAACTTTTAGAATCACATAATAAAATTGCCCAAACTGGGTACAGGCATTTAACGCTAGCCACCTGGAACAGACGCTACTGCGACCATGACGCTGGAGCTGTAACCAAGTTGTTATTTCCAGAAGTATGCGAAGCGTACAGAAATATTAAGAAAATAGCTATCAACAACCTGAAATGCCAGCAGCTCTTTACAGGTCATGGCTCAGGTTTTAAGGCCTGTCTTTTTAGATTTAAGCTCGCGGAGAACCCATTCTGTGCTTATGACGGTCAAAGGGCAGAATCAGTGGAACATCTCCTTTTAAAATGTCCAAGATTTGACAGGGTACGCGCCGATTGCGAGATCGGGTTGGATTCTTCACTTACTTTAGAGAATCTCGCTAGAACTATCAACAACCATGACTGCAGTTCTGTTTTTATAGATTTAGCCCTGTGTTTTGTGAGGGTGGCTTGAAAAAGCAATAAATCCATGATGTCTGAGTTTGTACAAAAAGGTGCCGCAAAATAAAGAGCGGCAGTCCTTATTAAATTAAAAAAAAACTGGGTACAAATCCAGTCATGATGAATGTAGAGTTAACTAATAGAATCTTATACATACTTGTATGGATGATTCCAAAATCGTAACAGCTCCAAACAAGGCTGTAGTTATCGTAATCCGTATCAATTACCCAGTACGGGGCGGTCACTTGCACTGGCATAGAGGTAAATCGAACAGAGAGCTTGCCTTCATCTGATCGACTTACTTGCATCGCTTCTCCTTCTATCTCGGTCTTCATACCAGTACTGAAAAAAAGTACAACATACCTTAATATACATAAGGTAAGGTAAGTAGCAGCACATTAACGTACAACTGCTGGGCACAGGCTTCCTCACTCATGCGAGAGAGGGTTATTAGAACATAGATCCACCACTGCTTCACTGTGGTTTGGCAGGCATAGTACACAAGAGCACTCTCCATCTGTTCAATCTCATGGTCCGGTGTGTCGACAATCCGACACAATCGGAGAGAGATCAGGCGCAGGGCCGACGGTTTTGACGTGCTCTCCGAGATACATCTTCATCTTTAGACAAATATCGAGAAAATCTCAATAGAAAACTCTATATCCAGGACCTCACGTCTGTGGCCGAACATGCTAATACCTAAACTAATGAGGCAGTTGTAATATACATATTTTGTTCAAATTCGAATACAAAAATTCTTTATACACGTAGACATTTATAGCACTTTGTATCGTCTAATGTTTTTCCATATATACTGATTGGTATTAAAAAATGATTTATAATCTTAAGTTACGAGGGTACGCCCTGTCTTGAGAAGAGCCCACAACATACTCAGTCGGGTACCTTTTTTAACATCGTCATTACAATGTAATTATGAATTGAATAAGTTATTTTTCAAATTGTAGTAAGATTTTTAAATTAATATTCTTTTAATAAGCGATTTGAATTTATTAAGTGACATCTCTAAAACGTCTTCTGGAAGTTTATTATAGAAACATATTTCATTACCATTTAAGAAGTGGTTGAATGTACGTCTACTAGAATTTATAACAATTTTCATTTCTTACGCTAAGAAAAATTAATCGCAAAATGTGTTGGAAAGCGCATAACTCAACATCGTCTGGGCCAATTTTGCCAATTCTTTTTTTTTAAATATTCGTTGAAATCCAAGGATGGCTTTTACGGCCAGATTTAAATAACTGCAGGGGAAAACCCTAAAAACTGCCCTTTTCTGTTTTCCACACAAACGTTTTCTAACTAAAATGTATAATCAATTTGACCTTTATTAGTATTCAAATAAAGTTAAATTACATGTACTCAATGTTGTCTAAGCAATGTAGGTGTGTTCGTAACATCAAAGAGTCAATTTGCACTTTATTAACGCTGAACAAAGATCAAAATCAATGGAATAGTCGCAAAATGTAAGAGATCATTAAGTACTGTTGTAATTTAATTTCAAAATTCATTCGTAAAACTGAAATCGCCCACATTCCAAATCGTTTTGACAGAAGGAAGTCTGTTGCGTCTACTAGTAAAACAATAAATTTCTTTATAGATGCACAAGTTTTCTAAATAATATAAATAGATACATCTTTATTCTTTGTATTGCTTAGTCTAATTTGGGAGTGAGGAAAGATTTAGTCAGGAGTAACACCTGTCTTAACTAGTATGCTTAATTTTGTATAGATTCTAGTTTACCGACGTGGTTTTTGGCATATACTTTTACTATGATAGTGCATGAAAAACTGCCCTTTGCAAATAAATTTCATTTTCTTCTAGACAATTGTGGAATCAGCGGACCAGTCCAAAGTTTAATAAGCTAAAAACAACTTATTATAAATAGCATTTTACTAATATTTTCATTCATATGTTTATTGTTTTATAGACTTAAGTTACTTATTTATATATTAAATAAATATTGATCTATAACTAACGTTAAACTAAGGTACTTACAAAGGACTTATTTGTTTGTTAACAACGCCGATCACCCCGTTGTCCTTAAGAAAGTAATTCGCTGTGATGCACTTGCCACCCAGCTCAAATACAGCGAAATACTTCTCGTTCTCGTACCATTTCCCCAAGTACTGTAACGTCAACAATCAATACCTTAATTTAAAACATAAACCAACAACTATCCGGGACTTCGTCTCGAATTCGACTCAAGATTCTGAGATGCCTGTACACATCACATTATGACGCAAGCTTTCTCCTTGCAAATATTTTATCGTTTAACTTAGAGACATTAGATATGTAAATAATGTGATTAATATATTAGTAATAAATGAATATGTACAAAATGTAACCTAAGTTCATATTTTACCTCTCACCTTTAGACAAAAATCTAAGTGTGAAACTGTAACAGAGAAATAGATAAACAGACAGGTCGACAGACAGTGTTATCTTCCCATGTATAATATTGGTACAAAAGTATAAAAAATACGGCATTACCCTGACAGCAAGGAAAACTGTTGATTTTATCCATATTACACGAATACCGGAAGTTTAATGCTCATAATTAATATCACAGTGATCTATAGTGGGCAAAGGTAGTTGTAAATATCAATCTATATATCACGCTATTAAATTTCATTATTGAAATAATCCTTACTCTGCTAGCGTCGAAATCACTCATAACAGCAACGTCAGGGCATGCTCCAGGGAATATTAGTTGTGCCCTGCACAGCCTCAGCGTGAAAAATCCGCAGAGAAATACAGCTATTGCTCGTAGTACAGACATCTGAAAAATGAATATATTATAATTACAAAGCGCTAGTAACTTTATATAAAAAGCATTTCAGTTTTTTATCAATTCACGATAGAATTCACAACCTCAATCACGTCAGATTGGAAGCTGTGATAAGATCTAAGTTTCTACGCTAGAAGGTACTTGTTTTGAAAATTATCGGGTCTTAGGATTCAAGAAACACAAAAGAAGGAACAGCTTCCCACAGTTTTGCACTAATTATCAGGAAAAAGGTTTCGAAGGGTGTCTTGTGAATAACTTGGAGACTACTATGTAAGGGTGAAAATTATGATGCCTTTGAGTTCACCAGAACCTCAAAATTTATTAAAATCGATCCAGTTCTTTAGGAGGAGGTATATTTAAAATAATAGCTTGACTATAATTCCACTTTATGAGATGTGACTACTACCCTTCTTTTTTTTGCGCTGAGCCCCACACTCCTTACCCGACTTGAATTAGCCAGGAGTGTGGGGCTCAGTGAGGGAGGAGATTTCGCAATACCCACTAAACCCCAGTGGAACCCTCTTTATCAGTAATCCGTAAGTGAGACATCAGAAGATCAGCTTACGCATTCTTCCCTGATGCCTCAGATGAGTCCGACTGAGGATTCATGGAGATGGGAGCAGGTGCGCAAACAAGCGCCGCCTGGTATCCCACCTCCTTCGGCGGTGAGAGGGAGCATCTACTGCATTCTCTCTATCTCGCTCGTGGACCTCCTTTAGCGGGATTACAGTCTCGCAGAAGAGGGCCACTTCCGCCCAACATCTCTCACTTGACAGCATCCCGCCTACAATGCTATCAAGCGAGAGTTCCCTGCCGATCAGCGCCACCAAGCGGTGCCACTGAGGTCTCCAATCTGCTCATTCTGCCACAGTGTGATGTGCTGAGTCGATAGCTGCACCACACTTGTGGCAAGCAAGTGACTCCTCTCGGCCAATTTGGTGCAGCAACTTTCCAAAGCAGCCATGCCCGGTCAAAACCTGCACCAGTCTGTAGGGAAGCGTCCCGTACCTCCTGGAAAGCCATTGCTCCAGGTGAAGACGGATCGCCTCCACAGTGGCCACGCCCGCTACTGCGGACCTGAGGTCCTCCTTCCATTTTTGAATCAGAGCCGGGTCGGCTTGGACCCAGATTCTCCGGACCTCATCGACGTTAATTGGGAGGCCTTGAGCCCTCGTAACTGCCCTGTGCTGATACGCAGCCGCAAGGTTAAGAGGCAATTTACCTATTATGGTTTCTACACAGCATTGTACCGCAATGCAAATGGTTGGCAACACGTCTTTACTGCTAGGGTGGTAACTACCTAAGCCTCCCACCAGACTAAACTCAGACAAATTAGAACTCACCTATCTTATTAAGCTCTCATTTGCATATAAATTTTGTATCTAATGAGTTTTGCTTCATTACTGACCTTTGGTCTAGTGGTTCGCATGTTCGACTACAGACATGAGATCTTGGGTTCGAGTTCTGGGTCGGGCCAATTCAAAAATCAATATTGAGTTTTCTGTTAAGATTTTCTCAATATATCCCCGAAGCCTCGGAGAACACGTTAAGCCGTTTGTCCCACGCCTGATCTCTCTCCGGTCGTGTCGGTTTGCCATCACATCGGACTATGAGAGTGAAGAAATAGAGAGTGCACTTGTGTACTATGCCTGCCAATCCGCAGTGGAGCGTGGTGGGTCTATGAACTAAAAACCCTTTTTCCTATGAGTGAGGAGGCCTGTACCCAGCAGTGGGACGTTAATAGGCTGCTACTTGCCTCACTGACCTTTATGCAAGAATATTTATGAAACTGCGGGTAGAATTACTGATTATAGATAATGAATAAACGCATTCGAGACTCTTTTATAGTTATATTATGCAACACTTGTTTCTATCTGATAATTGAATGCATCTATGCCATGGCTGTTAACATGCCAAAAAATATTTAACATCGATGGTTAATGATATTCAATAAGAAGTGTAAAAATGAGTTAATAAAACTTTAACGATACCCGAATTTATTGTACCTATTAAAAACACATCATGTTCTTAACGAAATAGATTACCCTATCTATCAAAATAATTAAACAAGTATGTGTAAATATAATCCTCGTAATGAGAATTTTTATTTCATCTACTATCAAAACTGACCTTCAGACAACGTTTTTGTGAGGTTCTACTCATATCTTACGTCATATTATGTATTGACGGTCAGTCATAACTAGTAATACAAATAAAACTCAATAAAATGGCCAAAAAGATAAAATACATTTGCGCTTCCATTTACGGAAGTGTCTTCCGTGCGGTGTTAATGAAAATCTGTTATGTGTGGGAAATACATTACAGATTTTCTTTAACACTTACTAATATCATAAACTGCCTCATTGGTCTAGTGGTTAGCATGTTCAACTACAGACATGAGGTCCTGGGTTCGAGTCCCGGGTCGGGCCAATTCAAAAATGGATATTGAGTTTTCTATTAAGATTTTCTCAATATTAGCCCGAAGTTGGGAAGTCGGCGGTGTGATCCACCCCCGTGCCTCGGAGAGCACGTTAAGCCGTCGGTCCTGCGCCTGATCTCTCTCCGGTCGTGTCGGATTCCCGTCACATCGGACTATGAGAGTGAAGGAATAGAGAGTGCACTTGTGTACTATGCCTGCCAATCCGCAGTGGAGCAGCGTGGTGGGTCTATGCTCTAAAAACCCTCTCTCATATGAGTGAGGAGGCCTGTGCCCAGCAGTGGGACGTTAATGGGCTGCTACTTACGTACTTAATATCATAAATGTGGAAATAGTGCGTCTGTCGCACTTTTTCGCTAAAACTACTGAACCGATTTAAATGAAATTTGATACACAGAAAGCCTGAGAAGGGATAGGATACTGTTTAATTCGAAAGTAGGTTTGTAAGGCATTAAATTGAAACTTGTTTTCGTGTAATGGCAATTTGTTTTGACTTTATAAACAGACGCTTTAATTTAATTTATAAATATGTCTTGTTAAGTTCGTTGTCTTTTTAATCCATCTTTTTTCGCTTTGTGTGCCAACAACCGAAAATACAAATAAGATTAATAGCAATTCTGGTCATTCTTTTATTTATTTTTCATTAAATATTGGTTGAACCCATTTTGAAGAACCCTCAACACAGCTACAAAAAGAATGATACAAATTCAGAAGATAAAGTCGCTGTTGTGTAGTGTTTCAATATTCCTACAAAAATTATAAATATGAAAGTAACGCTTTCACGCAAAAGCTACTGAACCGATTTAAATGAAATTTGGTATACAGATAGTCTAGAGCCTGAGAAAGGATATAGGCAAAATTTTCATGCAGAATAAGGGTTGTAAGAACGTATTGTCTTTTCTAGAGCTAGAGCCTTGAAACTTACGTCTTAGGCTGTTTATTCAATGTAAATATATATGTCCATTATTAAGGACTGCCTCATTGGTCTATAGGTTAGCATGTTCGACTACAGACATGAGGTCTTGGGTTCGAGTCCCGGGTCGGGCCTATTCGAAATCGATATTGAGTTCTTTATTCAGATTTTCTCAATATTTGCCCCAAGTTGGGAAGTTGGGGGTGTGATCCACCCTCGTGTCTCCGAGAGCATGTCAAGCCGTCGGTCCTGCGCCTGATCTCCTCCCAGTCGTGTCGGATTGCCGTGACGTCCGACTATGAGAGCGAAGGAATAGAGAGTACACTTGTGTACTATGCCTGCCAATCCGCAGTCGAGCAGCGTGGTGGGTCTATCCTCTAAAACTCGTACGAGTGAGGAGGCCTGTGCCCAGCAGTGGGACGTTATTGGGCTGCTACTTATTAACTTTACTTACTAAATATATATGACATTGAAGTTTGTAAAAGTTTTATCCTCAAGGGTGTAAAATAACAATCCGTATGAAATATATATCATATATCAATCAGTTTGTCAAATATTAATAGATTAAAACATTCTTTAGTCGAAACCGATTTACGCGATGTTAATTTCGGGATGAATAATTAATTAACCTGTCTATAATAATAATAATAATAATAAGTTTTTATTCAAGGCAACATTTGGCCCAGATTGTTAAAATACAAATAACTTATAACTATGTTAGTGACAAATAGAATATAATAATACAAAAAATAAAAATATATATATAAAAATGTCTATACATAAAGCAATAGATTAATGTGAATAAATTAAAACTCAATGTAACTTTTAATTTTCTGAAGAATGTGATTTTAAATGTAAAAGATTCTTAACGTCGTTGGAGAAAAATTTATATTTTTTTCATCATATTGGGTATTAATAAGGTAAAGATAAAACTATCACCTATTTTACATACCAAATGACAATGAATGAATGTGTAATGCATAAATTCTTTGATCTAGAAACTATTGATTTGTTGTTTAAGTAGGTAATAGTGACGAGTCGATTGTGTGTTAATATGCTCCAATTTCTATTATAATTTCATCCACCTCATAATCCACATTTCATCAGTTACTGACGCTCTAAATCTAGTTTCATTATTAGTCCATATCTCAACGGTATTTTTTTTGTATTGTGTATTCAGAAGATGAGCGATGATACAGTTAGGGTGTTAATATGCAAAGATCATCACGAAAACTGTTTTAATTCAAATCAAATCAAATCAAAAATATCTTTATTCAAGTAGGCATATTACAGCACTTTTGAATCGTCAAATTATATTTTTTTTCCACACTCTGATTCTAATATACATCTGATGACGGTACTCAAGATCGGCTTAAAATCTAAAGTTACGAGGGTTCCTTCGCGCCCTGATCCGAGAAGAACCCACAACAAACTCAGTCGGGTTCTTTGCTTCCAATATCGTTTTCACGAACCTCTAATTTACCTTGCAGCTTTTTTATCGCCGAAGCTGAGAAATATGATCTGAGAGTAGCTCAGATCATATTTGGTATATCTAGAAAGGGCAAGTCAGTTATATTATTTGAATGATGATACTTTAACAACATGAGACCTTGCACTTGACATCTGCACAAAAACTAAAAGACCATTTTTAACTTGAGTTTGAATTTGAAATGATATAACCCTGCGACTCTTTAAAAAATAGTTAAATGTACCTAAATGTACCAATAAGAGTTATTTAAATTTCTTTTATAAATTTGTTATAATAGAAGAATAAAAGTTATTAAAATGTGTCCAAAATATACCTTTATATTGACTTCTCAATATTTTCATTGCCATATGACATTAGTGTATATGATTTATATTATTTTTTTAATCGTAACCGGATCTTGAATCAGGAACCTCGTGATTTGTATTAACATGTTAATCAAAACATCAACGAGGTCAGTACATCTAGTTAAAAACCTTAAATTTTTTAATTCTATTAAGATTAAAATACACAAAAGATTATATTAGAAGTACAGCACTAAAGAATGATTTAATTTTTTAGAGCTAATGATTCTCACGGTCTATAATAAATTTTTACAACTAAATGTTGCATCTTAATATTGCTGACAGCCTTCACATTATACACGAGTTAATAGAATATTACAATATTTTATAACTTTTATTTAAGTTAGCGAATTTGGCTCATGAGAATGGTGCGTTTTTAAATGTCAAACCGCATTATACGGAAAGTTTTTCTAAATTCAAAATTAAAGTTTCAAAAGACTGGAGGGAATATTTTAATGAGAGGGCGTTATATAAAGGGATTTGGTACAAGACAATGCAGTCGGAGCCTCCCCGTATACCGTGGTTTGTACATTCAAAAATTAATAGAAATAAGTTAGTGATAGCATTTAGAGTAAGGTCTGAACACATGCCTTTGGGTAAGTTCAAATATCTTATGAGGAAGAGTTCTTCCCCTAATTGTGCAGTTTGTGGAGTAACGGAAGATATTGAACACTTGCTAAAGGCATGTGTTCGGAATCAAAGTTTGAGAGAAACATTAACGCATGAACTAAATTTAAATTTTAGAAATATTGGTGTTTTTAATTCAATCTTAAGTGAACCTTTGAGTTATTTGGCTTTTAAGTTATATAAATTTGTTAATGATTCTCTCAAAGAATGTTAGTCTTTTTTGTTTGTAATTATATTTCTTTTTATTGTTAAATTGTTGTGTGTTAGTTTATAAGTTTACGATGGGGCTGGCGTGTATTATTAATAATACAAAAGGCCCTTAAAAACAAAAGAATAAAAAAAAAACTTTTATTGGCCTAACTGGTTTGAAAAATGTATTAATCTTGCTAGCAGATAAATAAGGAAATTAAGTATTGTATAATTTTAATCTACCTTATACAATATTCATTTACAATTTCATATTTATTTAGCATTTTATTGATAATTTATCTTTGCCTTTCATCTGGTAATAAATAATAATAATTTCCAAGGCAGAAATACTATAAATTAAATAAAATAATCAGGCTTCCATATATCGTAATTTATACATTATATATATGTTAAAGTGTTAAAGTACATACATAACAAATATTATCATTGTTGTCAAATCGATTCTTGAGTTTTTAAATCAAGGTGATTATTAAAGGTAGTGTACCATTCGATAGTTTTAATTACAATTTTTAAAACTTATTAACCTGAAGAACAAACCCTGGCTAGCATCTACTTGCACCATTGGATGAACTAGTCCTAGCTGGTTACAGCTACAGCGCTTTGTTGAACTGCCGTCGTGATGGTACTTCTGTTCCTTAGTGCGATGACAAATTACTAACTGTACCTTGAGGAATAGGTGGTAACCTCCACCAAGGACGCCAATTTTTTCTTTGCAAGGTAAAGAGATCATCAGTCTTTTCGTCTGCAAACTTGATTGATCCGAGCAGAATTTTTGCAGGCCGAACAACATACAAAACGCATTGTTATACTGCACCCTAAAAGAGTCCAGTGCTTTCTGAATGCAATTTGTCCAAAGAGTCCCAGTACAGAAGTTATGGTAATACACTTAAAAAACTTTTTTTGTTCGCTGGGAAATGCCTTTACGCACCCCGATCAGACCTAAAATCTTATCGGGAGTGCGGGATTAATTGGGAAGCTAGAATATCCACTAAAATCCAGCAATACTCTCTACAACCTTTAGTAGAGTACCAGAGCATCGGTAGATGCAATCTATCCTGGTACTCCGGAAGATTCCTGTGGGAAACTTAAGAAAGAGGCAAGAGAAGCAAAAATTTACGCCTCCTGCCTCTTAAACTTCTGCGCTGGAGTAGAGGAGCGTTTACAGCGTCCTTCCTCTTCTGCTCGTGTGTCTCCTTCAGCGAAACAAAAGATGACAGTCTCACAGAAGGAGGCCTCTACCCTCCATTCCTTTCGCTGGTGTAGATTGCACCAACTATGTCCTCCAACGAAAAGTTCTCTCCAACCAACGATGCCATTAGATACCGTTGGGGTCCCCATGCCATTCTGCCTCCCTTCTATACCGGGAAAACCTTCTAGCTATCATGTTACACTGTACAAATGTGCAGTCATACTCAGAACAATTCAGAAGACCACCATGATAGTCATATAACTTCGCTTAACTCTTTTAATATCTAGCTCTTCTGAATGTCCTCGAAAGCGACGTGTTTTGCTTTACAAGGAGTCTTCATTTTTGCATCATTAACACAAAATTCAATTAACATATTAGTTTTTTATAATTTTAAATAAACTCATTAATAATATAATCTTGACTTTTAGGTGAATCCAGGAAACGACAATGTTAATCGCAAGGTAATTTATAAACAAATTATTATAATATATTCTTGCAGTGTATTCTTCCAGAATAAACCAGAGACTACATGCATATCCACTTCCCTGTAGAAGTTTAAGTTATAAACTAAATTACTGGTTATATCCAAGCTGACTACGACAAAAACCTAAGCTAAATTCGTTTAAAACTTTACCCTAACAAATATTGACAAAAAAAACATGATGTACATTTAAAAACACGTTCTAGAGACGTTACGTACGTTTCACAAATTGAAATCGTGAATTCAAAGAAAAATCGTTCTATAATTTGAAAGTGTAAGTAACTTTATCCTGAAAAGGGTGGGAGAGAGTGAATTGCTCTAATCTAAATAAAATAAACTAATATTATATTGTATTGTTATAAAAAAATACCCCAACGAGTTTGTAGTGGATTCTTTCTTCTCAGGAGAGGCAGCCAAGGAACCCTCATAAATTAAGATTATAAGTAAGAACTACTTAATAATATCATGATCAATCGCGAATTGGAATTAATGGGTGGATAAACCTATATAATCTCCTAGAAGACGTTCATGTGGCTTGAGAAATTCAAATTCTTTGTTAACAGAAAATTTATTGAAATATCTTACTATGATCTGAAAGATTACTTAGACAATAGTATCGCGTGGGAGCAAACGAATTGCTCTAATTTAAATTTAAATATTATATTGTAATGATGATGGTTAAAAATACAAATTACCCGACTGAGTTTATTGTGGACTCCTCTCGGAATAGGCTGCGATGGAACCCTCGTAACTTTAGATTTTAAATAGTTTTTTAATACTATTATTAGTCCTACATTACAATTAGTGTGTGGAAAAGAAATATTTTATGAATTACAATTTGTATTTCAATTTCAACGCCACGCTATTTATAATAAACAATATAGAAATGTAAATCTAAGGCGTCTGTAGTTTATATGTTAAAAGATTGCCGTGACTTTACAGAATTCTTCCTTCTCTCATGGAGAATAGATCCGGTGACAGTTACGGTGCTTGGAACGGTATTCTGTCCTATTGAAGAGGTATTTACTGCATGAAATTGGATATGGTGTAAGTTAAAGCAGTGAGCGGGTATGGTATTTAACAATTTTTTTGTCTGACTAGTTACTTAATTGTATTCACACCTGATGGTAACTGATCATACAGTCTAAGATAGAAGTGTAATAACGTGGTAAGGAGTAATTTACTACTTATGTTTTTTTGCACGGCATCATACTCAAACGCAATTATTTTAAGTGGCTGTTTTTGTTTGTCACATCTCTGTTGGTAGGGTGGTAACTAGCCACGGCCGAAGCCTAGTACTGGTTCTGAGTTAGACACATTAGATAATTCAATTTCCTTCATTTTTCCTTATCGGAAATCGAACCCAACAATACAACAAAATTTAATCAAAAACTACTACTGATGATGATATTGCGGCTTAAAAGTCTAGTTTTTTTTTATTCCTGAAAGTTTTAGCATTTGACTGTGTTCTCACCTAATGGTAAAAAATGATACAGTCTAAGATAAAAGCGCGCTTATCTGGTAAAAGGCGATTTACCTCTTCTGGTTTCTACGCAACATCGTACCGGAACACAAATCTCTTTGGCGGTACATTTTTGTTGGTAGGGTAGTAACTAGCCGCGGCCGAAGCCTTCTGTCTAGACTCAGACAAATGAGAGAATACAATTTTCTAATTTGCCCTGCTGGGGATCAAACCTGGAACTTCTGCTGGCAAAGAGAGTTACGAAGATTCTTTCGCGCCCTGTTCTAAGAAGTACTCACAACATATTAATCTTAAACGAGCCGTTGGATATCCTTTTGCACCAACATCTTTAGGTAAATAAATTTTATTTAAATTTAGTGCAATGTAGTCCTTCAAATTATACTAAGATTTTCTTTATCTTTTGGTCGTATGTATCGTAATAGTAACATTTACATAGACTCATTTGTCTATTACTATAAGGATTTTTTGGTTGTATATCATATAGTTTTAATCTATGTTAACTGAAAAACAAAGTATTCCATTAATTATTCAACGTAATATACAATTAAAACCTTGGTATCTAATGAAATAAACAATAGGAAAATGTGTTTGACTATTCAATTGACCCATGACATTAACGTTTTATGAATGCAACAATTAACAAATTCCTGCATTTTTAGAATGAAATTTAACTATAATTGAAAGCTTTTTAATTAGGAAAATGTTAATTATCAATTACTGTCAATAACCTATGATTCTCTTGCTTAGTATACTATTCTATATACAAATTTATTGTAAGGTACCTAACCAGGTTAGCGCCTAACTTTTTAAGATTTTTTCCATCACTGGTTAATTTGTCGATGGAAAATTTTACTCCATACAGGAGTGTGGAACTCGCTGCTACATCAGAATACCCACTAAAACCCAGTAAAACCCTCTTCCTCGGAATGGTGGGCCTCAGATGTTGCAAAATTGCGCCATCTGGCACCCCCCAATCTCTCTTCAGGGAGGGAAAGTTATATCCGTATCTATTTTAAAATATTCTATTACAATACTGTACATAAATCACCTCACTCGGTTAGCTCGTTACTATTTGCAATTGTATACACTACTTGAGAACAGTGTCAATTTTGGAATCTAGGTAAGGTAAGTAGAAGCCCATTAACGTCCCACTGCTGGGCACAAGCCGCCTCACTCAGGCTTGGTATACAAGTGTATGCTCGCGCTAACACAAGTCTATACCTTCACTCCCATAGTTCGATGTAATGGTAAACCGTAATCATAGAGAGATTAGGTTCAGGATCGACGGCTGACGTGGCTTAAGGTGGAGCACACCGCCAACATCATGAATTCGGATAAATATTAATAGAAAACCCAATATTGACCTTTAAATTCGCCCGACCCGGGACTCAAACCCAGGACCTGATGTCTGTAGCTGAAGACGCTAATCACTAGACAAATGAAGCAGTCTTGTATTCTAATATATTGGAAACCTATAAAATCTTTTCACATACACTATCCAACAAGGGCACAAGACGATTCACAGTTATGCCAACGTTTACCTACTTGCAAAGTATGTTAGTCTTTGTACGATTAAACTCGTATCATGGTTCAGTATAAGGAAGTATTATGTATATCATCTAACAAACTAAGATTTTTCAATTGTGCGAGTTCTCACATTCCGGTTTCATTTCAAAGTATGGAAAAACTTCATTATATAGTATACATTACACAATTATAAAATTAATGAACAACAAACAAATTTTATGAATCTCTATGGATAAAATTAAAGTGAAGTATTTTTTTAAAATATTTATAATATCTAAGTAGCATAAAATAAAGAAATCAGTAGTTCTCCAGTCCGGAAATATATCATGCGCGATCGTATTTTCGAAATAATAGAGGAATCAGATAGGAAAGGGTTAACTAACTGACACGACTACAATAAATGTGGGTCTTAAAGTATTGAGACATCTATTTGAAGCTCATGCAACTCTTACTTTAAAACTGTACCTCTGCTTTTTAAATCTCTGATATATTCTAAGATATCCATTTGAATGAAATGATGTTAAACCCAATTTTGATCTACATGAAATCAACAATGCATGTAACATAATTAATTGGATAATTAATAATACTGTATTGTATAAAGTTGCTCGGTAAATAACATTACTGTAGGTTATCCTTGAGAGTTTTAATCTATCTCGTGAAGTTTAGCCAGCGTTTGCAATTTAAACGCAAAAAAGTTTCTTTGTCACGACATCACATTATAAATATTTGAATTGATCGGTTTTTCTATACTAAAATATGTATGTATTATACATATAAAAATTCCTCTTAAATCACTCTATTTATATCTGCAAAATTGCATTCAAATCCGTTGAAAGTTTAAAAGATCCACGCGATCAAACACCAGAAGCGATTTCAATATATACTACGTGAGACCGACGACGATTCTTAATGTAAAAGTAAATTGGGATGGATTAAAAAAATGCAATAAATCAAAGTATTCGTTATATTAAACCTCGGTATATTAAGATTACACTGGAATAATCGAAATGGGCAGTAAACCGTCATAGTGTTTATTAATATACACCTTACTATTTTAACTGACGTTAATTAAGTTTTTATAGACGATTTGCTCGACGACTCTACATTTTCGGTCAAATATATCTATTACACGAGATGTTTATTTTAATTACATAAGAAGTCTACCTTCAAAACGCAAAACGTTAATTGTCCTTCACACAGCTTCAACTATAAAAACTGTACGTTGAATTTAGACCAGTAAATCTATTCGATACCATATTGTGTAACTTTATACGAATGCATGCTGTAAAGATTAATTGCATTTGACAACTATTTCCCTAAAATATAAGAAACTAGTTGTGCCTGCTACATCGTCCGCTTGTAATAGTGCTTTGTGTAGTAATTTTAATAATTTAGACATATTATTTTACAAATAAGATACTTTCGTGTAAATATTTTAATGAGCTATTTGCAATGTTTCATAGCAAACCGATTACATATGGTTTCGAGACATGGCCGCTGACAATAGACCTAGTAAGAAGACTTAGAGCCACTCAGCGGGCGATGGAAAGGGCTATGCTCGGGGTTTCTCTACGTGATCAAATCAGAAATGAAGAGATCCGTAGGAGAATTAAAGTCACCGACGTCGCCTACCGAATTGCAAAGCTGAAGTGGCAATGGGCAGGGCACATTGTTCGCAGAATCGATGGACGTTGGGGCCCGAAGGTTCTAGAGTGGCGGCCTCGCACCGGAAAACGCAGCGTCGGCAGACCCCCCACCAGATGGACCGATGACATCAGGCGGGTCCCCGGCAGCCGCTGGACACAGGCGGCGCAAGATCGGGCCCAGTGGAGTGGAATTCATTAGGAGAGACCTTTGTCCAGCAGTGGACGTCCATTGGTTGAGACGACGACGACATAGCAAAGAGTCTATTGACCTGTCTAAGACTAGTTTTGGCGTGAAAGCGCGACATCAGACATAATTACTTTCGCAGTTATAATATTTTAAATCTTTAAAGGTAAAACTTTTACAAACTCTAAATGTCATACTTATCTAAATGCAATCGACAGTCTTAAAAAAAGTTTTATGCTTTTACCTTTAAGAATGACAATACTTCCACCCTATATAATCCTTTTTTCGCGTTAAAAATTTGCCTATATTCTTTCTCAGGCTCCAGACTATCTGGCGTGAAAACGTGACAGACAGGCAGAGTTACTTTCGCATTTATAATATTCGTAAGGATATACGAATTTCATGAAATACTACACACCAGCGTCTTTATCTTCTGAATTTGTGTCATTTCTAAAAATGGATTCAACTAATTTTTTGTTCACGCAAAATAAAAAAGAATGGTCAGAATTTCTCAATTACTCAAGATAATGCACAGATAAACTCAATAAGACATGCATATTAATGAAATGAAAGTGTCTTTTATTATAAAGAAATATCATAAGTATCTCATCATTTTTCTCGGTCTTTACGTTTAGTCTTCCTAATTTTTGAAATGACTAGATCTATTTCGATGATAATTTCACTAGTAGTTATGTTAGCATATGTGGAATAAAATTTCAATTAGATTTTTTCACAGGAGTAAGAAATGACGAGCGTTTACGCATTATTGCAATGATCTACAGCTGCAATGATACCTTTACTCAAGAAGGCTTAATTAATGAGCTCTTTTTATTCTGTTAGTTGGTAACGATTCTTCAAAGTATTTTACCAAGATACAAGTATAATTGATTCTACCAAGATGAGACCGCTAAAAGAATCAGCATGTAGTTACTGTTTTAGATTTCGTTTTTTCTAATCAATGGTAATGGTAAAATTTGTTAAAATTTTAACGCACGTTCTCCGTATTTATATTTAGTTTTAGACTAAGTTACTTTTATTTTTGGTATTCATTATTTTTCTTTATTTGCATGTTTTCATTTCTCTTTTTTTTGTTTACATCACACTTAATTTAATTTAAATTTATATTCAATAGTGCTGTATACACCTATAATGGCGAGTCGTACTGAACGAATCTATGTTCTAAATTTGTAAGAATGTCTTGTGATAAGTCGATGGTGTAGCTTTTTCTAAGTAAATAAATAAATAAATGGTAGAACAATGGTAGAATCCTCCTTTCAAACTTTTGGTAAATTCGTTACCAACGAACAGAGTAACGACAAATAAAAGGAGCTCATTAAGCTTACTAGAATAACGATATCATTGCAACTGTAGCTCATTACAACAATATGTTTACGCTCGTATTTTCTCTCTCTTGTAAAAGAATCTAAATGAAAATATTCTAAATAATCTTCAACATTATAATATTCTTTTGATTAAGAAAGCTCTTGAAACCTTCATTCAAATCTAAATCTGACTGTGGCATCTTGGTAAAATGCGCGTACTAAATCTGGCAAATGTTTCCAAAACTTTTTCTTTACCTAAAGTAGGACGTTATCAGTTTGTTTTTATTTCTTATACTGAGTTTAATGGCTAGACTACTGAAGTGAATTCATGTTAAGTGCTGTATGAGAAAATTATCATGTTTACGCTATTGTATTGCTATAGTATTCACTCTAAATAGAAACGTGAAACCTTTATGCTAAAATTAATAGAACCTACTGAACAATAGGATTTGTTTCCGTCACGTACAGAAGTATCTTTTTGTTTTAATTTACTGTGAATTGTATGTACTCCCACGTTGACATTGTTAAGCAAATAATATAGTATATTTTATAACAATTCATTAAAAACAATGTTATATTATCATTCATTTTTTACTTTAGATTATAGGTTCTTGAGGGTTCTGCAGAATTATTTTTTAACATTTTAAATCCGCGATATTAATTTTAGGAACAGAATGCATTTTACCTATAAGATAAACAAAATCCTTGGAAATATTTAAGTAGGGTAAAAGGAAACTCATTGATTTATACGTATTCACATTATATTTTTCTGTTAAGTTTATATTAGACAATAAATTGTTAGGTTCAGCCTTTCTAATAAATGTCCGAAGTTTTGAAGATATTTACACTAGCAAATGTTATATACACATATAATTTTACCATATTTTTTATAAGTTTTTCAATTAACTTTTTTTATTATTAAATAAGTAAGTATGTACGACTGCAAATACTAATTTCAAATTAAAAGTAACTACATAATTATTTCAATTACCTAGAATACTATCTATAACACATTATTATTCATAAAGACATTTGGGAATGTAAAATATCTCAATTTCAGTTATCTAAATCCCAAACATCTAAGTCTCGAATATCTATAACTCAAAACGCTTTGACGGCCTCGCTGGCGCAGTGGTACGAGTATTCGCTTTGCTAGCGGAGGTCCCGGGTTCGATCCCCGGTAGGACGAGTTTAGGAAATTGTATTTTCTAATTTGTCTGAGTCTGGACTGGTGGGAGGCTTCGGCCGTGGCTAGTTACCACCCTACCAGCAAAAACGTACCGCCAAACAAAGAGATTTGTGTTCCGGTACGATGCTGTGTAGAAACCGTAAGGGGTATATCGCCTCTTAACAGATTAGCGCGCTTCCATCTTAGACTGTATCATCACTTACCATCAGGTGAGATCACAGTCAAGCGCTAATCTATCAGCAATAAAATAAAAAAATAAATAAATAATAAACATCTCAGTCTCAAATATCCCATTCTCAAATATCTCAAATTCAAGTATCTAAATCCCAAATATCTCAACCTAAAATATCTCATTATTAAATATCTAAATCTCAAATATATGAATCCGTTTGTACAACGTTTAACAAGTGCAAACAATATAACTTTGTGATTATAGACCAGTTATGGTACGAGAAATATTACGCTAAAGATGCTCAAATATATAGTAAACGTCCCAATGCTGTTAAGGAAACAAATAGTATTTTATATTTAAAAAAAAAATTAAAATTTTACCTTTTAAATAGCACTCACTAAAGACTTACTAATATTTGTCACATCTAGTTACGTAGCATCAATACTTTACACTAATGACCTTGTTTTTGTAATACTAATAATACCTGTGAGTGTTCACTCCTAAAAATTTATAATTTCATTTTTATGTAGTAATGATTGTTTACATAAATGTACCTACTAAAGTGCAATAATTTTAATATGTAATAGCCTCAAGTTTCCATGTAAGTGAATATTGTATTCTTTATGGAAATTAAATATCTTAAGCCATAAGTCTCTAAATCTCAAGAGCCTGAATCTCAAATATCTAGATATCAAATGAAATTGTGCACTCTAAGATATTGGGTAAAACTGTGGATTTGTTTGTTTGATGTCTTTCTTTTACACTATAATTATTATTGATATTATTTCCACTATTTCAAATAATTTATTGACACAGTTCCTAATATAATATACTACCATTATTATACTACCAATAATATACTACCAATATACGACGACGAAGTGTTGTCAGGCATTGTATATAAGTGTACAGTCTAATACAAGTGAACTTCTCTATTTTTTTACTCTCATACTCCAAATAGAGGATTAAGTCATTGAAATATAATATTTCTAATTAGTTTTCTCTGATTTCTTGCCACAAGTTATAATATTTTAACGGTTGAGTGTGAAAATAAGGAAATATGCAAGTACATATATAATTACGTCCCGACCGTAATCAATTAAAAGTATTTTCTATTCATATAATAATTTTTAAAAAGGTATTATACATTCATAATTAATTTAATGAATACCGCTTTGGTTACTCGACATATTGACATTACAGTTATCCGGTAGTAAAATATATTTAATCTCTGATTTATAACAAAATTTATTACAAGAAATTAAAATATGACAACTTGTGGTTAAAGTTTGGTAAATAAATTATTTATATATATATAAAGATACCTTTAAATTGATCCTATTTTAGCACTAAACTCCGATAAATTGTACTCAAATATATGTACAGACTTTGTAGAGCGTCTTTGCCACAAGCGAAAAGCAGACTGATCGGCAAACCGATCGCAAACTAGCATTATGAGCTATCTACTCGTATGTCAATGTTATAAATACGAAAGCAACTCTGCTTGTCTGTCTGTAGCCTTTTCACATTTACACCGCAGATTCAATATATATTATCTTATGATAGATAGAAATATGGAGAAATACGAAAAGGAAACCGCCTGTTATCTCTTGAATACGTCATTAAAATCGCATCCATAGGGAATTAAATAAAAAAGTCAGAAGTGAAACTTCTTCGGCAAACTTATTTTTAGGTCTCGTTTATATTTATATATAATATAATAAAAGTGTTGCAAATAAAAACAAATAATTTATTGAAATCTCAAATGACGAATTGTATATAAAAATGTCACGTGTTTTTTGTCATGATTAGAAATTATTAATTAAATTGTTTTTGATTTAAAAATTTATTAAATGTATAAATGACGAGTGGCAAATTAAAATGGCCACATGTTATTTGTAAATATTAAAACTACCTAACTATTAGTTGGATATCATAAAAAACACTGCACATGTTTGTAACGCTCACGCGTTTCTTCTATAACAAAATTACCCTTGAAGATTCACTTCAGTAAAAATTTTATTAAAAAAAGAACCGCCTTCGAAACCAACTATTAAATGTAAAAAATAATTGTGTATTATATTTCAGAGTTCTCCTAAATAACATTATAAATATTGGACTATACAAAAGTCTATCAAATTATTACGACAATATAATATAGATACAATTAAAATTATATTCGGAGATGCTGCCACAAATCGAACCCTTCTGTAAGCCGTTGAGGAGTTCCATTGATCATCATATTTGGTTAGGAGAATCACTTGACCACATCGAAGTTACGGTAGACGACTCAAATATCCGGATAGCCTATAAAAGTTTTTGAAAAGTATCGTAAATTTGTTCCTATGAATTGAAGAGTTTCGTTACCTTGTCATCTTCAAACAACCCTTGAAGTACATCCTTTCTAATAAAAACGTATCAGCGTAATATATTGGTGTGATATTAAACTATTCGTCCATTTGTCGCGTACATACTTTATGCAAATTTAATACGTATATAGTTTTCTCTCTCTCACAAAATGGCCTCAATGGTCTTGTGGTTAGCATGTTCGACTACAGACAATAAGTCCTGAGTACGAGTTCTATTAAGATTTTCTCAATATTTGTCTGAAGTTGGGAAGTTGACGGTGTGATCCACCTCCGTGTCTCGTAGAGCACGTTAAGCCGGTCGGTCCTGCGCTTGATCTCTCTCCGGTCGTGTCGGATTCCGTGGTGGGACTATTCTTTGAAAAAAACCCCCTCTCATATGATTGAGGAGGCCTGTGCCCAGCAGTGAGGCGTTAAATAGGCTGCTACTTATCTTACTTATAGTTTTCTCATGGATGCCATCATCTGAACTGGACCTTTCAAATAAAAAAGAATCATCAAAATCGATTCACCCAGTGGAACAAACAAAAAAATATTGACAAATTGTTAACCTCCTCCTGTTTTGAAATCAGTTAAAAAACGAATGATAACAAAGTCGGAGATACAGTTTGGTGTTGCAGCTACATATCTATCACCTCCATCCGAAATTCAATTACATAGCTTAAGTATCAAAAAAAAATCATTACGCTAAGTAAGGACTGTAACACATCACGTGCAGCAGAAGGGAAAGCACGGGACGTATTCACGTACAACAAACACAACTTTAAAATTGAAAACAAAGAAATTACTAAACAACTTTTGCGTACCCTGTATTTATAGTTTAGCTATAGTTATCGCTGATAGATTTGATTATATATAAAGCTTATATTGTGGTAGATACGTAGACGAACTTGTAGGAAACTGATAGTGCTATTAAACAGTATATTCTTGATCCTATTAGTATCGTATTGTAACGAGATTGTAAGCACAAGTACCGTTAATACTTAATACTCACCTGTTGTAAGAAATGACTATTATGTTTTATTATGGATGGGAGAAACTGTATGTTATGGTACATATTTCTAAACTAATATTATAAAGAGAAAATATTTTTTGTTTTTGTATGTATGTTTGTAACGTTTTCACAACTCACAATAAAACTACTAAATGTGTCAGCGGCGATTAATTGTTTAAGCGCCATCTATGACATTATGTTAAAACTTGTAACGCGAGATTCGTCATTTAGTTAGTTAAAGTTGCAAGGTGTTGTAGATGGCACTGCTTTATAAAGAATTCGAATTAAATTTACGTCGAAATAAATGTAATATTTAAAAATGGATTTAAAATTATAACTTATTTAAAAAAAAGTCCTAAAAGATCCTATTTTGAATTAAATTTAAGTAATGTAGAGTGAGTTTTGAATGCAGTTCTTTTTGTAGAATATGTAATACAAATTGACATGGAATCTCGACTGGGAGCGTGGCGTCTCCTGTAATCCGGCTACTCGGAGGTCGGGTTCGGAGGATGGTTTGAGGTCGGGAGTCCTGGTGCTGTGTGGCCCATGTTGACCGGACGTCCACACTAAGCCTGGTATTAATATGGACCCCCCGGAGGAGTCCGGGGGGTGCAGGTTAACTAAGGAGGGGCGGACCGGGCCAGGGGGGAAACCCAGCAGCCAAAAGTCCCCGTATCGGGCAGTAGTGGGATAGCGGCCGGGAGTGGGTGCTCAGTAACAGCCCGACCAATACAATCAGACCCAAGCCTTTTGCCACGCATAATTGCATTTTTTTTTAATTGCGTGCAAAAACGATCTATCATTTGTCAAATGGCTCGTTTAAATCCATATCTATGATATTTAAAAAATCTTGCTGTTTTCTGCGTTGTTGCTCTCGCAATTCCCGAAGCCTTTTCCTAGTTTAAAAGTAGCCTATGTTACTCCTTAAAACATCAGCTATCTGCTTATAAAAGTCCCATCGAAATCGGTCCTACCATTTCAGAGAATTTCAGAAACAAACAGCCATAAAGACAATCTTTTTTAAAAGCTTTTAATTTGAAAATACAAACGAACACTCCAGTTTTATTTATTTTATTATATGAAGCATTCATTGCGACCACAATCTATAATTTTCTCCATTTAAAAATAATTTATATTGTCAAATGGTCATTTTAATCTATATCTATAGTATTTAAAAAAACTGGCTCTTTTCTGCGTTCTTACTCTCGCAACTCCGGAAGTCTTTTCTAATCGATTTTCCGATTTTGATGGGACTTTCACTGACAGACAACTAATGTTATTATATTAAATATTTCATTAAGTTAAAATGTATCACACTGCTTTGAATAAAGTTTTCTTTCTTTCTTTTAATATAAAAGTAGCCTAGCCAACAAAATCGATCAACCGTCAGAGTTTGGCCGCAACAAACAGACGCATTTTTTTCATTTTTAAAAAGCTCTTAATTTGAAATTATAAACAGACACTAATTTTATTAATTTGTGCATGATTTAATGAACAAAGATTACCATATTTTGTTATAATCAGCTATATGGCAATGAAAGTCCATTTAAAATCGCTCCAGGTGTTTTGAAGATTAAAAAGAAGTAACGAATTTCCCGTTTTGTTAGAACTGGATGAAATATGCCTTATGTCTCATAAAATAGCTCCATAATTCTAGTCAAAATATACTTAGTCGTTTCGAAGATTAGCTGAAAAAATCATACAACCAAATGATTTTTGATATTAGTGTCGTGTCAATTTTTATATGTAGTTAGTACTTTAGATCGTGATATTCAATTACATGAAGATTACAAACTAAGCCTAATGTATATAGATAAATAAAATCAGAGTGTCTGCTTGTAATTTCAAATTACCAGCTATTTTGAAAATGAATAAAAAAAATTATTTTGATGGGACTTTCATTGGCATTGATTTATATTAAAAGAAAGTTTTCCATTTCGATGGGATTTTTACTAGCAGATAGCTGATAATGTAATGAGTAATATAGGCTTCTTTTATATTAGAAAAGACTTCCGGAGTTGCGAGAGTAAGAACGCAGAAAAGAGCCAGTTTTTTTAAATACTATAGATATAGATTAAAATGACCATTTGACAATATAAATTATTTTTAAATGGAGAAAATTATAGATTGTGGTCGCAATGAATGCTTCATATAATAAAATAAATAAAACTGGAGTGTTCGTTTGTATTTTCAAATTAAAAGCTTTTAAAAAAGATTGTCTTTATGGCTGTTTGTTTCTGAAATTCTCTGAAATGGTAGGACCGATTTCGATGGGACTTTTATAAGCAGATAGCTGATGTTTTAAGGAGTAACATAGGCTACTTTTAAACTAGGAAAAGGCTTCGGGAATTGCGAGAGCAACAACGCAGAAAACAGCAAGATTTTTTAAATATCATAGATATGGATTTAAACGAGCCATTTGACAAATGATAGATCGTTTTTGCACGCAATTAAAAAAAAATGCAATTATGCGTGGCAAAAGGCTTGGGTCTGATTGTATTGGTCGGGCTGTTACTGAGCACCCACTCCCGGCCGCTATCCCACTACTGCCCGATACGGGGACTTTTGGCTGCTGGGTTTCCCCCCTGGCCCGGTCCGCCCCTCCTTAGTTAACCTGCACCCCCCGGACTCCTCCGGGGGGTCCATATTAATACCAGGCTTAGTGTGGACGTCCGGTCAACATGGGCCACACAGCACCAGGACTCCCGACCTCAAACCATCCTCCGAACCCGACCTCCGAGTAGCCGGATTACAGGAGACGCCACGCTCCCAGTCGAGATTCCATGTCAATTTGTATTACATATTCTACAAAAAGAACTGTGTTCAAGACCTGCTTACCATTCTTTATATTATACATGTCTAATCAAGTTTTTTTTTTCTAATTTCATTTATAAACAAATAAAAGATAAAATGTTATTTTATGTTTCTACGCTGCCAGGCTAGTTATCAACCTATTGACATACATAATTTTCCACAGAATAGATACTGTAAAGAAGTAAATTACCTTCAAATAGTTTATCGAGATATCATCTATGTATATAGTTATGTGATATCAAGTAAAAATCACAATTAAGGGCTAAGTTGTCCAAAATAAAAACCGTTTGAATTTACTTTATGTGAAGTGATTATATAGAGGGTATCTCGTTAAACTTGTAATAGATTTTTTACTTCTTTATGGTTTCAAGATTGTATCATTCTGAAAAATATATTTACGGCGGTATATCTTTGCTGGTAAGTTGGTAATTTACGTAGCCCTGTATATAACTTCCCATTTGTCTAAACTGAGCGAAATTATAAAATAAAATTCCTAAAAATGCTTTACAGGTAACCCGATCTAGGTTTCGGTATTTCTTTAAACAAACACATATTCACATTGTCTGTATGTTACACTTTACGAGGCAAATAGACCGTTAGATAAAATTTGCGTAATAAACTCATTGCGAAGAGTTTGTTTCAATAAGTTATCAATCTAGACCTAAACAAATCTGAGAAGAGAGAAGGAGGAAGAAAGAACTCATCGCTACGTAATATAAGAGAACGTACTGGTATAAAAACTGTTGGCGAAGTGTTCCGGTCAGCGATGCACAGGGAGAATTTGAGATGATGATTGAAAACTTTAATTTGGGATGTTATTAGCAAATGGTCGTCTAATAAAAAAATATATAAAATAAGGATTTGCTTTAGTACTACATGGCCACTGTTTTATGATGTAGTAAACATTTTAATTACTGACAGGTAACCGTTTGACTGGGATCACACCTGATGATGATGTTACAGTCTAAGATGGATGCGCTGTTTTGGTAAGAGACAATTTACCACTTATGGTTTCTACATAGCATCGTGCCGGTGCACATCGTAAAGGAGCAAATACGTACGTTCCCCTTACTCATAAGTAAAATATCGTTAAAGCAAGTTTAATGAAAGACAGAAATAGTTTTTAAGAATTTATTCACCCAAAGTTTTAAATTCGACAATTTCATTCACGTCGATTACAATATGGGTTGGCATTCATTTTATTTTAATCTCATTAACGACTTATTTGGTACGAATAGAATTGAGATTCAGAAAGCCTTTCAGTTATTTCGTTCGCAAGTACCTAATACTACTAATGCTTTTGTAGAAAAACATTTATTTCGATTTTTCCGCCGGCATCTCTTTTTCCATTTGAGGCATTTCGATTTTCATTTCTTCAGGTTTGTCGTTTTTTACCTTTTCTTCTTTCTTTTCAGGCATCATGTCAATAATTTCCATTGGCTTTGCTTCTTCCGATATCTCTGCAGCCGCTGAACGTATTTCTGGAATAGATTCTTCTTTCTTCTGTAAATATGAAACGGGTTTGTAGTGTGATATAAATAATTGATTGACATGTTGGTTTCTAAAATTTACAACAAATTCTCTATCCTGTTTGAGGTTACCTTGCAGGGCAGTAATGCAAGGCAAGGCATTTTATTGATTTTTTTACCTGAAATTGTATTATGGCGCAATAAAGACGTATGAATATTTACAAATGGTTGTACGAACTTCAACCGCTTTCAGAATATGAGACAATACAAAGAGGTTTAACTTATGTATTCTAATATAATGAACGATAAATTGTAAGCGTACAAGTAGTATATATATGCCTAGTGCTGTTGCGACTTTTCATTTTGTGTTATATTAAAATAAAGCAAATATAATTATATAAGTCTCTAATATTGTGCTAATACTACTGACCTCAACTGTAGGAATTTTATCTTCGACATCAACTGATATGGGTGCGCTTTTAGCATCAATTATATCTTCTGTTTTAACACTCAAGGGGTCAGCTGCAGGGCTAGGCAGGTAGTTGCAGTCCGCTTGGTTAGTTTTCACGAAGAAGGCTCTAGTGATACGGTAGCGATCGAGTACAGTGTACGCGTACTGCATCACCAATGGTGGAGCTAATCTATCCCTGGTTAAGACCCATGCATTTTCTGGGGAAAAGATATTCATTAGATACTACAATAATATCTACGCGGACATCACGGTTTAGTAGAATGAAAATGAAAAAGTCATCAATCAAAAATCAAAAAGGCTCAATCAATTTCGATACCTTTTTGTTCACAGAATTTAGGAGACAAACATTGGCTGTAGAAAAAGTTGAAATATTTTATAAGAGCCGAGATGAAGACAACTTCAAATTAATACTATTTCTATGCAGATGCAATAATAAGTTCCAGCCAGCAAGATATTTTTCGAGAAATTTAAGGCATTAAGGGTCCTTCCTAAACCATTGTTTGAATAAAAGTATAGCATAGGTACCATTCAGTACTTTTAACCGAGACCAACAGAAGCAAATAGTAATTTAGTTATTTAGTTGTGTGAAAAACAACTCACGGATATGAACTGGTCCAACACCACTGCAGGACCACATGACGGCATAGTTTTCGTAATCCGTATCCAGGATGCTGTACTCGTTGTCGTAGGAGTTAGGCATGGTGGAATATTTTATGATCAGACGACCCTCGCCTTCTCTACCGATCATTTGCATTGATCCTGCCATTACACGTTTCATCCCAGTTCTAGAAAATAAAAACAAAGCTGAAGTCGACCTAATCTAAGTTGCAGAGTTCTTCAGATGTTTTTATTCAAAATGAAATTTACTTACAATGCATTGGTGATTTCGTTGGAGACGAGTATCCTTCCCTCAGGAGTGCTTTCATATTTGGTGGTCACGCATCGGGATCCAAGTTCGGAGACAGTAAAGAAGCGCTCAGCTTCGTACCAAGTTCCCAGGAAACGATTAACATTGAAATTTGCCATTGGCTGTACAAAGAGAATAATTTTGTATGATATTAAATTTTTATTGGTTTCAGAATCCACAACATAAACAGTAATAGCTTTAAAAATCACGATCAGTGCCGTTACAATTGTAATGTACATAAAAATACAGAATATGTAGTCAATGCAATAATATTGATGCTGATAATAATCAAATATTTATCTTTATCATTCAGCAATGCGTTCTTAAATACTCCTTTATTGGCAAATGCATCTAAAATTTTATGTTCGTATCTTCAATTTATACAGATATTATAAAACTGCAGTTGGTTTGGTTAAATGCGTTCGTCTCAGGAAATACTGTTTTGATTTAAAACCTTATTTCAGTGTCGGATAGCCCATTTGTTGAAGAATGCTATATAGGGATATAACATCACCTTAGGAATAATAGGAGCGGATTATTGTTGAAAACTATTGCAAGAAGTGGAGAAAGTTATTCCTATTGAGAGCTTCTATTGGCTTCGCTATCTACGCAATCCTGTATGACGGATTGGGTGCTATTTAAATAGTCTAAAAAAAATTCGAGATAGTATATGTAAATTTTTCAAGATTGATTCACGATAACCATTTTTGTGGTAATAAAATTTGTTCTACCTCCTATGTGACGCAAACATAGTTACGTGAATCAGCTAGTTATTATGTTTGATGAAAATCGAAAGTAACAAAACCGCTGTAATTTCAATAACCTCAACGAGAGAACCGGTCTTGAATCTGAAGTCGTTGCTATTGATCTTACATAAATAAAGGTTCTAAACTATGATACGTTATTTGAGGTCAAGTCTAAAAGTTGGACTTACTGTAAATGCTATCAGATACACGAAAAATTTTGATTTTTAAAAATCTAATAGGTCTAATTTAGGAGTGTATGAAGTGTTTTGCTTGTAGCATTACATCACCACCAATTAATTTTGTACATTATGAACTCTTACCACAAAGATAATAATAATATACATGCGAAAGTAACTTAGTTAATAGTTTTGGTGTAGAGAAACAGGCTACACTGAACTTGAACAAAGCGAATATAACTTTTGTTGACACGATGAGAAAATATTTCTTAAAACTTGGGACATTAAAAATAATCATTAATGATATTGACTATATTTGTTGTGTAAGCAAAAAATATTAAATTTTAAAACAATTTTGAATGAAATGTCATTTTTCCACGAAAAATAAAAGCTAAAATTTCAAGGGTTCCTTAAGGAGGTTCCTTCAGGCCCATTTTTAAGAACAACCCACAACATCATCAGTTTGATATTTACCGCCATCTTTACAATATTGAGACTAGAGCAATTTATTCACTCCCACGCTTTTTTAACGTCTAAATAATCCTTGAAATTATAGTAAAAACTCAAATTTCTTACCTGATAATCAGGACACCATCCCAGAGAAGGTATTTGTGCTGATGCCGTGGCAGCCAATAATAGCACCGAGAACCCCAACATCTTCGAGATCAGGCAGGATCAGGGGTTGTGAAGGGAATGATGTCCCACGTCCTGGCCGAAGCTTATAAACCCTCCCTGGGAACCGGTCTGGAGCATCTAATGTAAGTCTAGGTTGACTTATAACATGCTGTAATGAAATTTGCAACGAGCCTTGTTAGGTAATTATGGTATTGTACTTTTTGCCTATTTTAAGACCACATTTCGTTGATGGACCGGCCACTTTTTGTTGGTCTAAGAATAGGGTTAGGACTGTTTGTTGTATATGTATATATGTATTTTTCTCGGGAATACTTACTTGATTATATACGGTTTCTCTTTATGGGTAATTAGAATGATCTCGTTGATGATATTGTCTATTTAGATTAGTACGTAATAGGAAATTGCGCTTAAATCGTTGGTAAGATAATTACCCTTTTCCAACGATTTGCTGACACGATGTTAGATGGATTACTTTATCTAAGAACCGTTGTTTTTGTAAAAAAATCCAATGTTATTGAGGGGGTTTTTTTTACATAGTTACTTAATATTATATGTAATGTACATTAGACGTTAAAAGTTAAGAATATAATAACCTAAGATCACAATTTAAGAAGGCGTTTTACTAAACACATATCGGTACTAATTACGATGACTGGATTACAATTACAGTAATTTACATTAAGGAAATACATATTTGTACAGTTTTGATTAAAACTTTTTCATTTTACTAGAAAGATTAATCTTTAAGACTTAATGTCTGTGATAACGAAGTAGTGTAAAAAGTTGAAAAATAATTTTCAATGATTTGTTTTAAATTGTAATTGTAAGTTTAGACTTACGAGTATACTTGAAAAGAATACGATTTCGTAAGATAAAGTAATTATTTATTAGAATAGTGTCAATTCTGATGCTGAAGCTTTGAACTTACGAAATCAGACAGTTTATTTAAGACAAAATCCCATTACGGTACGACAGACTTGACGATATCTAAAATATTAATACGCGAAGGCTTTGTTGGCACGAGGGAATTGGTTTTAAAGAGTTGACATCGAACTTCTTACAAGTTTTCTTTCCTGATATTGACAATGCATTGCAACGAAAAAATAACGCACTGAATGATTCTAGAAAAACATTTTCAAGGCTTTCATAACAAGAATTATATTTATGATTAACATTAGTATAGATTTTTTTTAATACTCGAATTTACAATGGAAATTACCTTTGCGAATGTTGTTGTTAATATTTACCGACCTTTGTATGTGAACTTTAGCAATAGCAATTGAATTTTATAATGTAATTGCTGCAGTTTATCAGCGAGGTTACATTAGAGCCAACTGTCCTGTGGAGAAAGTCCCTAAAAACCTTGAGATTTAAAGAAAAATGTCTGCTTTAATCTTTGATTTGAAACAGTTAATAATGACAGACTTTCGAAGACAGGGAAATCTACGCCAGATTTTCTAAATCAACTTTTCATACGCTATTTTGTATTCGTGTGAATTCGTAGTTATTTGTGTCTTTTATAAATTTACTTAATATTGAGTATTTTGATGTCATCAAAGGCATTATAAATACTTCAATTAGCGCAAGAATAAGTACATTATACGTGAATAGAGTCAACTTTCGGAATGTTCCCATGCAGGCCCATAGATCGCTGCAAAAAGATGCGAGCCATCTGCCTGTACCGGTTCCATACCTGGCGTACTTTTTATTTTCTATCTTTCACATCTATTTTTATACTTTAGTTTGTGTACACACAAACAGCGGAGTGAACATTGAGTTTAAAAGCCTTTTAAACCAGTAAGACAAACAAAAACCTCCACAACTTTAAGAAAGGCTAACTGAGATTTTATATTTATTAGTCACTCATATTTTTGTTGTGCAACTACGTCTTTAGTAAACTATTATTTTGGACACGTCCAATGTTATTGTATAAGATATTTATACCTATATTATTGCAATAGATATTTTATTTAAAAGCCATGATCATTCTATTTGTTAAAAACTTGCATGATTCAGGAGGAGAGACATCAGTAAGCCTCTCTTTTTTGTAAATGAACTGTCTCACTGTTGTTGGTTAAAAGACCCAAACCATGTTTTGCGACGATGAAAAACATTGTAACGAAACATGCATATCCTGACAGCAATTCTGGGTTATGTGTAGCTAACAGGCATTGGAGCAACGTGATTAGTCTTAGTTCTAAAATCTTTGCGGGAAAACATCAGGAGTTTTTTACAATCAAAAGCTGTGGGGTACGGGTCTCGAGGCAGTGCTTCATTAACCGGGCTAATGTTCTCGGGTATCGAAGATCCTCAGTATTTAATTCTGCCTGTTATTCTAATGAGTTGGTTTCCACCAATCAACGCCGGTGGGACCATCCAGGTCAAACCGAGTATTGGTTGAGTCCGGGTTCTGCCACTGCCATCGTATCGTCAACGCCGTCATCTTCCGCTACATGTAATGGTGACAGCAGTGGTTCACTGTGGGCGTCCTGGTGTCACGATGAATGACGTCATTTCTGACGTACCTCGGAGCTCCTACGATCAGGTGTAGGCATGTATTCTGTTGGATCTGTATGTTACTTTTAATTCTAAAATCTTTGAGGGCTTGTTTCCAGCATTGGAATGTTGAGTATTCGCTTTGCTAGCGGAGGACCCGGGTCCGATCCCCGGTAGGACGAATTTAGGAAATTGTATTTTCTAATTTGTCTGAGTCTGGACTGGTGGGAGGCTTCGGCCGTGGCTAGTTACCACTCTACCAGCGAAAACGTACCGCCAAACAAAGATTTGTGTTCCGGTACGATGCTGTGTAGAAACCGTAAGGGGTATATTGCCTCTTAACAGATTAGCGCGCTTCCATCTTAGACTGTATCATCACTTACCATCAGGTGAGATCACAGTCAAGCGCTAATCATCAGCAATAAAAAAATGATAATAATGTGAATAGGCTGTCACTTAAATCACAAACGTGATGTAGGAATAAATTGTGACTAAAATTATGACCACAAACAGTTTATCCAGTCTAGAGTATTCTTGTTTCCCCAGTAACCAGCCCAGAACTAATTTTAACTGACGCAGAACTATTTCAGGTGACTTTTAACAATTAATAATCTACAGCTAGCTAACATAGAACAACAAGATCTTTCTCTAGGTTACCCGCATTTGATTGCATATTCTTTCCTCGTAAGTTTTGAATGCTACATACTTAAAGTACGTTTTGTCTTAATAAGATGAATCTTCTCGGAGTGCACAGACAACATCGAACAAAACCAAAATATTCTTAAAAAGCACTTTTGAATGATCAACAGTATGTCCGTTGGTAACAAATCTACCACCGGATCACTAAGTAGATCCGCTGAGAAGAAACCGGCAAGAAACTCTGCGGGTACTCTTTTAAGATATCAGTAAGCATTATTCTGCTTCCGTGTGCCAACAGGAATCAAGTCCAAACGCCTCTTGTGAAAGTTTGTTTTTGATATATTTCTTAAAATTATGCGGTGGCAAATCAAAAACTGATTAGAGTATGGTATTAAAAATGCGTTTGCTCAAACCGACAAATGATTTCTGAACCTTCTTCACTCCAAAATATGCCATTACAAGTTTGATTATTGTTAATAGAATAACAAGTTCTTCAATACAATTTGCAGATGCGTATTAGTTAATTTGATCTTGTCTTTGTTAGCGTCGTCGTCTGTGCGCAAGGTCTGAAGTTGTTTGTAAAACCTTTTTTGTTAGGCCAATTAGACTTTGGAGCTATGATGATTTTATGCGAATGTCGTTGCAGTTATTTTAATAGGACGGAGATGGTGTTCAACATTGCATTTTAGGGATGCCATAATCAGGTTTTTGAATATATTGTATCGATATCGATTAAACATGTTTTCAAATTTGTAGCAGAAAACGATTATGTTACAGTAGAAATATTTTCATGGATCTATAAATATAACAATCCGTGTTTTTTTTCGTTGGGAAATGCATTTAGGCAGCCTGACAGTGGGGTCGGGAGTATGGGACTCCGCGAGGGGAAAGAACTCGCAATACACACTAAAACCCAGCGGCACCGGCGTAATCCATGAGTGGGGAGCCAGAGGTTCGTTGGAGCATTCCTCTCCAGTTGTAGCCGTCTCATAGATATTCTACAGGGGGAGGAGTTGTATGAACCTCCGCCTTCTGTTTCCTACTCCCCTTCGTCGGGGCCGGTGTGCCTCAGGCACCCGCCCTCCAGGCTTGCTCACTGATGAGTATTGCGTAATGGAAAATGGTCCGCTGAGAACCTCAGGCGGGACATTCTGCCATCGTGGGGTGGGCCGATGGCTCACAGCCAACAATTTGATACAGGTAGTTGCCGCAGCAGCCATGACTGGTACGAGCCTGTACCAACCTGTAGGAGAGCGATCCGTGCTGTCTGCCCAGCCACTTGTCCAATAGTGGGCAGATCGGCCCTACTATGGTTAAATATTAATATACGTTTGGATAAGAATGCCTCATTGGTCTAGAATTCAGTATGTTCGGCTACAGACATGAGATCTTGGATTCCAGTGTCGCGTCGGCCAAATTCAATAATCGATATTGAGATTTTGCTACACCAGCCGTCAGTCCTGCGCCTGATCTCTCTCCGGTCGTGTCGGATAGCCGTCACATCGGACTATGAGAATGAAGGAATAGAGAGTGCACTTTGTGTACTATGCCTTTCAACCCGCAGTGGAACATCGTGTTGGATCTATGCTCTAAAGCCCTCTCTCCTATGAGTGAAGAGGTCTGTGCCCAGATGTGGGCTGCTACCTACTTTGGATGGAACTCGGAATAACCAAAAATTATCTAGAAATGATAAGCTATTACGGTCTAGGTAAAGCATTTTGTTCTGTGTAACTATAAGTGTATACTTGTATATTACACCTTTCAATTTTATAAGAATCAGACTAAATCTATTTATGTAAAACACAAAATTAGCTATGTTTTGATACCATTCAACCAGTGTCACCCAAACCAGTTTCATTACAAAGGCGATTTACACTAATAAACTCAGATGTTCACCCGATTGATTTGATAAATAAAGTGATCCCTTTCATAACGTAGACGCTCAGTGAGAATATATTTTTACATATTCCCACGGAATCAGCAGTTTAAGTAGGTGATGCTATGCTTGAATTGAAGGCTCAATTGAATTGGGCAAGATTAGTAATACTACTTTCCGATTTTCACATGTAAATTGTGTAATCGTGGCACAAATAGAACGTCCTCACTCTCTTGCGCTACCATCAATTATATCCCCTTGTAAAACTTCCCACTCGGAAAATTCCAACTCCACAGTCTGTTTGAAAACAGCATCTTCAAACGGAATTTGTAATATAATAATGATCTCTAACACTAGTAATTTAATATCTATCGTGAAATTTGAAAAATCATCGATATATATTGGTATCGTTTGCAACCTTATACAATTTTATTAGGTACAATGTACGAGTATATGCTTTATAAAGTATTTAACGTAGAACAAGCATGTTTTTTTAATTACTGTTCCGTAACTGCTGACAGACAGAAATATAATACAAAACTATTGTTTGGCTTTTCATGCCGTGGAAGTGAAACTGCTAGTATTAAGAAAACACCTTTAATCCAAAATCATACATATTCTTCAAATCGTTGTTAGCGCATACACTTGTGTGCTATGCTGGCAAACCGGCAGTGGAGCAGTGTGGTGGGCCTACGCTCTAAAAACCCTCTATTCTATGATTGAGAAGGTCTGTGCCCAGCAGTGGGACGTAATGGGCTGCGTCTTATCTTACTATAAGAATTTTTGCTCGTTCAACAATTATGCGAACTGAATTAGATGTTACAAGCTAGCCTCTACGTGTTCAAATCAGAAATGAAGAAATCCGTTGTAGTCCTACGAATCTCGAACCTGAAGTGGTAATGGGTGGGACACATAGTCGGAAGGACCGATGGACTTTGGGGGCCGAAGGTTCTGGAGTGGCGACCCCGCACCGGACGGCGAAGTGTAAGCGGACCCCCCACAAAGTGGACCGATGATATAAAGAGGGGCGCCGTAAGCCGCTGGAGCCAGGCGGCTCAAGGCCAGCCGTGGACGTCCATCAGTTGAAGCGACGACGACGCTAGCCTCGTCCAGAAGCAAGCATTCCCCACCCACTTGACCGATTTATAAAAATAATTCCGTTGACAAATGTTATAACTATAACCTTCAAAACTTAAAATGGTTCAGGGTGTCCCCGCTGGTATTAAAGGCAAATGTAATTCAATTTTGTTTGCGTTATTAATCTAAATAAATAAAATAAAATAATGGAATAGAATCAATAAACTAATACACTGTTTTTTTTCCAATGTTTCAACACTGTATTTCTTATTGTTATCACGTAATTTCTTAAAGTGCCTGACAGACCAATATTAGCAATTTTGCTGCAGATAGTTTTTGTTATTGGAAAAGTTTATTGTTTGTATAATATACGAAGAGGAACTGTGAAGTAAATCTCAGGTATTTATAGAAAAAACAATCGTTTAAGTAAATCTTTCGTCGATTTTTATTTAGATACGAATTGGGCTCCTGTTAGAAAATATTACCTAACTTTCTACACGTCGTAATACTTATTTGCTTTTTTAAAATTATATCACTAATCTTGCATGTAGAGACAAATTAAGACAACAAAGTAGTGTGTAGGTTGTAAGCGATTAAAAAACATTTTTTTTATTGCTGACAGATAAGCGCTTGACTGTGATCTCACCTGATGGTAAGGGATGATACAGTCTAAGATGGAAGCGCGCTAATCTGTTAAGAGGCGATATACCTCTTACGGTTTCTACACAGCATCGTACCGGAACACAAATCTCTTTGTTTGGCGGTACGTTACTGCTGGTAGGGTGGTAATTAGCCACAGCCGAAGCCTCCCACCAGACTCAGACAAATTATAAAATACAATTTCCTAAATTCGTCCTACCGGGCATCGAACCCGGGACCTCCACTAGCAAAGCGAATACTCGCACCACTGCGCCAGCGAGGCCGTTAAAAATAATTATTAACATCTTATAACACTTAATGATGCTTGAATTGAAAGTTTGAGATTGTCCAAGGTTTATAGACATCCATAATTTACGTCTAACCGTGCCTCTATTGCGCTCCTAGGTAAAATAAGCCACAGCTGGGCTCAAGTCTCCTCTCTAATAGGAGCGAGGGTTTTTAAGAGCATAGACTGATCATGGTTCTCCCGTGCAGTTGGCAGGCTTCACATACCCCAGAATTACTCACGGGTTATGCAACGTTTCCTCACGATGTTTTCGTTCACCGAAAAGCACAATGATTGATTGAAAAGAACAATAATACTGGTGCCTGCCAAAGATTAGAACTCGCGATTTCTCTAAACTAGAATCCACGTGTCTCATCAATTGGCCATCATGGCTTTTTAGTCCTATATTGTATAGTTATATTATTGAAACAAAGTAAAACGGTATTGCCTATCTTGTTTTCACTCCTCAGCCTAAAGCAATTTAATGTAATTTGAATGGATCCATAGACAACTAAGATGATATTTATTTGCGAAAATAAACCATAAAAATTATATGAAATCAATTCTGAATCGTAGGGATTATTAATCATATTAATACACTTGGTAGAAAATAAACAAGTGTCCGAGCTTTTGGCCAATCATGGTAATACAGAAAAGGATTTTTTTTAATCAACTTCTATTGTTGTTTAAACTCTAAGCAGTATGATTAACATGGATATAACTTGGATATTCTTTGTACTTATTTATTATATCCACTTATATATTATATCCACCGTATGTACTAATGTGAAAGATACTAAGTAGTACGTAATAAATAACTAAATAATTCAGTAAGTAGCAGCCTACTAACTTCTCACGCTGCTCCATTGCGAGTTAGCAAGGATAGTACACAAATGCACTTTCTATTCTTTCACTCTCATAGAGCGATGTGTCGGTAATCCTACACGATTGGAGAGAGATCAGGTGCAGGACTGACGACGTAGGGTCTGTTCACATAGAATGGCTACGACAGAAGAGCAGATTTTAATCGCGATTGAAATAAAGCGTTGGATCGTTGAAATAAGGTTTATTTTTAAATTTCACCTCTTTTGTTATTGAGAATGCCTGAACGAAACAGGTAAAATGTAAAAATAAACCTTATTTCAACTATCCAACACTTAAATTTAATCGTGTTCAAAATCTGCTCTTCTATCCGAGCCGGTCTGTGCTCTCAGAGGCACGGGGGTGGAACACACCGCCAGCAACACAATTTCGGACAAATACTGAGAATATCTTTATAGAAAAGTCAAATATCGAATTTAGAATTCGCCAGACCCGGTACTCAAACCCAGCATCTCATGTCTGTAGACGAACAAGCTGACTATTAGACCAATCGCTTCAACCGATGGACGTGTGCTGCTGGACATAGGTCTCACGAAATGATGCCCACAAGGCCCGATCTTGTGCCGCCGGGCTCCAGCGGCTATCGGCGATCCTCCTTATGTCGTCGGTCCACCTTGTGGGTCGGTTGGTCTTCCTACACTGCGTCGTCCGGTGCGGGGTCTCCATTCCAGCACCTTCCGGCCCCAACGTCCATCGGTGCGTCGGACTATATACTCCACCCATTGCCACTTCAGGTTCGCGATTCGTAGGGCTATGTCGGTGACTTTGATTCTGCTACGGATCTCCTCATTTCTGATTTGATCGCATAGAGAAACTCCGATTAGATCAATAAGGTAAACTAAAAAGTTATTGAGTCAATCAGTCTTAAGAATCTTCGTTAATTATTTGAAAACTAGACAAACTTAGTGTTTTGTAAGAACCTAAGTAGTACTGTAATATTTCTTGGAAAATAAAGAGATAGAGATAGGGTAGGATCAGAGTGTAGGGAACGAAGTAAATAAACAGCAGCTTTTGTAACTAAAATATTCTCGTTATTTAATTTACTAGGGTAAGAACACATTTTTACAGAATGTTAATAAACTAAACCGTATCTACAGAAAAAAAATTGTACACTATGTGAAAACTTATGAAATACTTTTTTTTAAATTTACAATTAACAGAGAAAACCAATATTCAAGTTTCAACAAGATTAAGTTAATCTTTTCTCCACATTAGCTTACAAACTACGTATTTACATGATAGCCAAAGCCGACAGAGTTATTTGTATCAGAAACACGCGATTTTATCACCTTTCACAAAAACGATTAATAATTTTAGTTTAATACTAAAATAGCAGATTTATTGGTCTTATATCACTGTTTACATGATCAGCTGTTTAGTCTTATATTGTTGGTAAAATCACGTGGTTTTGATACAATATATAATTATGTACCTTTAGGATTTCCAGCATATTATACAGGTTTTTAAAATCTCTTCAAATTGGTTATGCATTTGGCTTATATATACTACTTTAACCACGTCTAAAATTGGCACTTGTATGGTAGCATATTGGTAACAAGCAAAACCTGTATGATATAACGGAGATACTAAAACCTAAAATAGTAACATTTTTATCAGAAATTACAGATTTGCATACTTTAAATATCAACCGCTCCTTTTACATAATCATTAAAAATAAGTATGTCAAAGAGTGAATGTTTTCTAGTCCTATGTCGTGAAAGTTTATATAAAAAAGATTGTTAAATAAAAGAAGCGGTTGATTGATAAGTTATATGAAAAATTGCATTGTTAAGGCATCTCCTGCACGCCTTCCGAATATCACAACAATCTTATTTCTATGGAAGTATTCAAAAGACAGTAAAAAATATGTAGAAAGTTTGTTCGAGTAAACGTTTTACGTATCAACGGCAGCGATTGTTTGTATGGACGATTTTGTCATGCATCACTTAATTCTAAATATTTACAAATAAAAAATAATAAAAAATATGGAAAACGCAATGGAAGACAGCGTTCTCTTTGCGCTCTACACAATAATAACAGACATTTATCACATACATAATCTAACCAATCAAAATCACAATACTTAAGATTAAGTTGTTCCCCAATTACAAAAAAAATCCCTCAATAAAAACAAAACACATAAAATAAAAAATATCAGGTATAACGAAAGGTAACGTTCAAAAGGAAATCGTTAAAGCGATTCGACAACTCTGTCAATAACACTAAGTTTTGAACAATTTTCTGGTAACTTAAGTTTTACTGAAGTACAAAGACTCGTTGCAAATATTGCCCGAAACTAAATAAAATTTACGTTAATCAAATGGTACCTTACTTTTGCTGATAATGAGTATTTCGAAAGCGACGTTTAGGTACTACATGCAAAATAACTACTTATTGCTTAACAACAAAACCAAAGTTGTGAATTTAACACCTACACCAAAATGTAAATCAATACAGCTTTTGGTTTAAAATTAAAGCAGCGAATCACTTTTGGTTTTCGATTTTAGTATCGCAAGAAAGTATCGAAAGTAACTTTAAAAAAAACAGTCCAACCATACAGTTTAACTATGATATCAGTTTAAAAAATAACTGGCCACAATACTAGTGTGCTCTAAGGAAAGCTTTAAACAAAGCCTAAAGTAAGACGATAAGGTATTTGCATTTGAACAAACGTCAATTAATACTAAGATAGGTATAAAAAATAGAATTATAGCTCATTTAACAGTTCTTAGTGGAATTACAAAAGTGTTTGTAGAAGAAAATATAATTAGTCATGAGACTGTTAAATTGGTACCTAAATACGTTAAGTTTAACATCGAAATCTTTCAGGTCCCTATAATTTCTCTTAATTGTATACACCAAAACATCATCAATGCTTTACAAATCTTTGGTGTTCATCCACTTTGAAAATAAATCGGCACGAATAAAATGAAGGTATAGACAAATTTATAATTACGAACACATTCTTTCTAACTTTTAAAGTTACATAAGTAATAAACACTATTAATGAGATTTAAAATGTCCGAAAAGCTGCGAAACTTCAAGTCAGTTAAAAATTGGAACAAAACCAAGAGAATCCATATCGTCGAACTTATTTAGTCATGTATGGTCAATATTAGCATTGTTGAGTTTCGTATAAACGTTACGTTATTTTAAATCTTCGTGGGATTACGTTTAAAATATTTGCAGTGAATGAGCAACTCAATGATTTGTTTAATTGTAAGTTCCAATTTTGACTAGAAACATTGACTATATACTTAATACAATGTAACAAGTACACAGTCAATGTTGTGACCGCGTCACCGGTAGTTTCATCAGACACTGATTTAAATTAGGAGGTAGTTCATGTGACGTTCCTATACAATAAAGGCTGTACAAACTTCGCAACTTTTCTCAGACAATTGCATCTATTTTCTATGCTTAAGGAATTAATGTGTCGGTGGCTTTTAAATAATATTTATGCTAATGAAATACATTTTCAAATAAATACTATCTCGGAAGGAATTGGTCCCAGATTATAATTTTTAAACAAATTATAAATATTTGGACCCATTCGGCATGTGATTTTTAAATTATAAATTTACATCACACTCGCAGCGACCTTCTTCTGCGAATGCCTTACTATGAGTATCGCTCTGCGATAATGTACTTCTTACAACTAACACTTATCATATTAAACCTTTTAAAACACATATCACAATTGAGCTCGCGATGCGAGAGAAGTTTTCAAAGTCCAATAAAACGCGTTTGCCCGCGTCACAAGGGCAAACGTCATTCATGTAGATTTTTACTGAGAAGTAGACTATTGTGCGGCCCTGAAAGATGTCGGATGAGTTCAGGAAGTGCTTCAAATGTTAATTGACAAAAACAACAATTAAATCTGCCAGGTGTATTTGTTCTACCGTCGTTTTCGCTAGACGATATGACATTCCGATGTACAGAGCACAAATGCTTTAGCAAATGTGCTTTTTGTTTAAACATTGCGACACAAAGTCGACAAGCAAACGGTTTCTCTCCGGTGTGAACTCGAAGATGTGTTTTGAGATTCCATGACATACCAAATTGTTTGCCGCAATATTCACAGCGATACTCTCGAACAGGCGCCTGTTTACTAGAACCCTGTTCATGCTCTGTTGCTGGTGCTTCATCCCCGCCCATTTGTGGTTGACAAAGCCAAGGACCCCATGATCCTGCACTCGGAGGCCGATATTTGAGAGCATCTTCATGAGCTGTTGCTGGTGGTGTGGCACTCCTCTCTGGCAAATAAGGTGGAGCTGAGGCACTTAACTGATGTAAAGCGCCAAGACGAGCAGCTGCTGCTACTCCCGGTCCTTGCGCATATCGCAAATGTGATATCTCCTCTAAGTAGCTTGGAGGAAATGACACGAACGGAGGATTTTGAGAGGGGGAATTATGAAAACCAGGTCTTCTTTTTCTATGGGGTGTTACGACATAATTTTCTGGCGAAGTCTGAACGAGAGCCATCAATTCGTTGTCCGGTGGTTTTAAATGTCCGTAATCTTCAAATTTTACGGTTCTTAAATCGAGTTCAGGTGGTTCCAGATAATGTGACTTCCTTTTTGATCGCTCTATTCCTCTTCCTAATCGATCGCTTAATAATTGTCTTCTGTAAACTGTTTCTTGCGGTTGGTCCTCTTGGCTTGATGATGTTGATCGTCTCCGTCCGACATTCTGTCATAAAGAAAATATATTAATTAAAACATGTGATATGGGACTAAATAAAAAAATATCGTAAATGTATTTTTATATTACCTTGGCTGCAACTGTTTCTACGTCTAAATCCTGAGAATCATCATGTTCACTGCTTGTGTTTTCTGAATTTCTGGCTAAGGATAAATTAACTGGATTTGATGAGCTTCGTCTGCGCGATGATACTCTACCGCATTCTTTGTCCCTTTTTTCGCCATCAGGATCATCATCTTCTCTTTCATCGTTACTGCTTGTTGACATATTTTCTTTTTTTATACTTAACGATTCAGAATCTCCTCGTTCTTTATCTTTACTATAGCCTGCTCCAGGTGTTACTCTTTCACTTTCTGAATGGGATGATCCCGACGGTGCATCATGCTTACTGCTTTCATTGCTATTTATATCAGTTTTAAGGGTTTTATTTTTTAAACGGTCACAAGATCTGTTCCTTTCTTCTGCTTGTTGTCTTTCTTTAGTAGATTTCCAAACATCTGACTTTATTTCAAGCAATTCAAATAGTTCTTGCATGTCATCGATTTCTCCAGACTGAAACAAAGCGAATAAAGTCATTAATATTACACTTACGAATTTTTTTTCTTAGATTACAAAAAATAAAAAATTCAATATGAATAAGGTATGGATTGCTTTAAACTAACCTCAATATATGCTTGTCCGCTGTATAAGAAAACAAGAAGATGTCTCATGAGAGTGCTGCTAATTCCTGACATATGAATTGTGACTGGATTTTCAATTGATGGTGTATCGTCAAGGATTTTTCTGAAACATAAATTAAATTATAAATATAATAATAAATAAGTAACTGGCACGGCGTTAGTAAAATCTCTGAAACTCAGAACTAAACAAGTAAAAAATATATGAAGTAACTGTATGTACAATACATGTAGATGGCCGTGAATATTTTAACTCATGTCTTCAGAAAAAAATGCTATACAAGTTTCGTAATTCGCAACAAATTAAATTATTGTATGCTATTTTCAAATTGTGTATATTTGTGAAAGCCTCGTCAAAGATCCTTAAGGAAACAAAATTTTAATAGCGTTTCCATATTTCTCCTGATTGACTTTAAATGTTTCTTTAACGGTGTTCCATTAGCGACGTCTTCTCGGATTCCCAAAGGTTTGGGTACTACGCCTGTGTCACGGGGGTCATATATTATTTTGTGAAATGTATACCTGATCAAAGGACTAGCAGCAGCCATGACAATTCGGTGCGCGGCAAGAGGCACGGCGTCATCGCATACCAACACCAGATCGGAGTAGCGAGCGCCGCGCCACGCCGCCCCCACCTCGTTCAGGATGCAGGCGTGGTGCTTGCCGTATGTGAGCGTCAGCAGGCCCTCGCCCATCATTCCAGCACTACAACAAATATATTAATCAATTAAAAAAACACTCCCTTCAATTAATACTGCCTTTCTGATAGCATTTTGAGCAGTAACGTTATCTAGCACTACAGGATGCTGATTCTGCTTGACCAAAGAGAGATCAGTTATACAGTGGTCTCAATGTCGGACACATACTAAAAATTGTCAGAAAATCAATTAAAAATCACACCTCCAGCTCTTATAGTTAATGCCATAACATATCCAGTTCTGTAAAAAATGAATACAGTCGGGAGATGAGTTATTTTGCTGTAAACATTGGTATAAACGCATGTTTTTAAGCAAAGTAATCATTGGTATCTAAATAAATGCTGAAATCCGTAACTGGCGTGCCCCTTTCCGTTCATTTTCAAATCATAATGAATTATAGATTCGTGAGATTAAACATTTTCTAACACGATACTTTATGTACTAATAAGAGAAATCATACAAATCTGACGCTCGCCATAACGTTTTCGGTTCATTAGTCTCGATCTATGTCAGACTGAAAACGGCCGATGTAAAGGAAGGCAAGGTTGCAACCAGTGAACTGTTAAGCGATAAACGTTTCAATATCAACACCGCTGTTAAGTTTGTTGAAATAGAATTGTATCGCAAAACGTGATTTGTGGAGATGCGGCACAATGGCCATTCAAAAGAATTTCTCAATCGGATAGAAAGGTCAAAAGGCGAGGCGAATTTAAATGGTCTAAGTTAATGCATTCTTCGGTTGGTGTCTTAGTAGCAAGTGCTAGAAAGTTTGTCGCAAGAAGACCTTGGCCCGATAAAGCATCGCAACGAGTTATTAGCGTTATAACGCAAGATCGTTTAAAAGACGATCAGCGGGCGCTTCTTAGCGTTGCGTTTAGCAAGAACGAACTCGAACAGCATTGTTGGTAGCAACAGTTTCTCCATTGTTGCATGGTTTACTCTAAAAGTCATGTTTAATTGCATCGCAAGTTGCAATAACCACTTTCGGATGGATGTTTCTGTACGTGATGATAGTGTCATCTAGTTTCAGTATACGTGTCGCCATTCTATTAGTAAGTACAATTAAACTTCTGTTCCTTAAATAATTCAATGCCTATTTAATAGTTCACTATAAGGTACCATTCATCATTACATTATAATTAACCTCTTGTTTATACATAAGTAATTAAACAGAATCGTATACTGTAGAGATAATTAACTCTTAATAAATAAACGATAAACACCATCAAGAAGGAAGCTTAAGACAAAGAGTAATTTCCTTTGTGGGATGTGATGTCATTGATTTGTTTTATGAAAATCATTGTAGATGTATGTATCTATATTTAGTTCTACATTATGTTATTCTATAAGTGTATAACTATTGACTATATTTGATTCTCCGCGTTGTGATAGATTATGAATACGACGTATTATTTCATAGATTTTAATTACAAGATGTCACAGTCTTTACTTTATATTTGTTATTTACATTTTTTTATATTATTTTAATATCTGTGCTTAGTTTATTTCGGTGAAAGAGTACTGTTGTTAGTTTCTCTGCAAACGTTTCTGATGTGGTAGCATCAAGGTGACCTACGAATCTACAAGTAAGACAGTGCAAAACATGTCGGGCATTAGGTAGTGTATATTAGGAAACATAAATATTTGGAGGTATATTCATATTGCCTGAATCAAATTAAAAGAACTCCCGTAGCATCTGTTTCAAATTTAACTTTGTAAATATTTTATTACATTCTCTGTTTTTGTGTATGCGATTCGTCGTCACGCTTAATTTTCGAGACGCTTGGAAGAGTTGATTTGCCATTGACATTAACACGTGTTTTGAAAGGAAAACATATGAATATTTCAGTAAATATTCAAGGTTATTACAACATGAGAGACGGTCAAACAAAAAAAATGCACGAATGTTGTAGAAGCTTTCAATATTTGGTAATAATTTTTATATTTGTAGGTATCATTTCATATTTGTATACGTGTTCATTTGTAGCTATAATGGTAAATTTGAGTGTATATATAGCTGGTCACTTAAAAGAAAATAGCCTCTACAATGCCCAGGTTTTCAAGAGAGTTAGCTTCATTGATAATAATCTCTCGGCTCAAATTTTTGCCATATATACTACGACGTAAGGTTTCATGCTAGAAGCTATTTGGGCATCAGATTTTATTTATCAATGAAACTTACTCCAAGTAGTTCTCTTGATAAGTAAGGTTTTGTAGATGCAACATTTTTTAAGAGATATATTTGTGGATATCAGGTAAGGTAACGTAAGTAGCAGCATTTAAACGTACCACTGCTGGGCACAGACCCTCTCATTCATAGGAGAGAGGGTTATTAGTTGGTTGGCAGGTGTGGTACACAAGTGTACTCTTTCTTCTTTCACTCTCATAGTGGGATGTAACGTCAATTTCACATGATTGGAGAGAGATCAGGCGCAAGATAGATGGAAACAAGTTCCCGAGCTTTTGGCCAATAATGGTAATACAGGAGAGGATTTCTTTTTAACTACCTATGTATTCATACACTAAGCAGTGTCATTACCATGGATATAACTTACATATTGTTTGTATTTATAGAAGTAACTAAGATATACGTTAGATATATTTAGTTAATAATTCAGTAAGTAGCAGACTATTAATCTCGAATGTCCCGCCTGGGGTTCTCAGCGACTCATTTTGACGTCGCTGATCGGCACAAACCTCTCACTGGCTAATATTATAGATGTAATGCTCATCAGTGAGCAGGCCTGGAGAGCGGTTGCCTCCTTTTGCGAGACTGTCATCTCGCTTAAGGAGGCACGACAAAGGGAGAGGGTGAATGCCGCTGAGACACTCCGGCCCAGACGAAGGGGAGTAGGAAACAGGAGGCGGAGGTTCATGCAACTCCTCCCCCTGTAGAATATCTGTGAGCCGAATTCAACCGAGGGGTCAGAGAGGAATGCCTCAACGAGCCTCTGGCCCCCCACTCATGGTTGACGACGGTCCCGCTGGGTTTTAGTGGGTATTGCGAGTTCTTCCCCCCTCGCCGAGTCCCACACTCCCGACCTCACAGTCGGGGTGCGTAAATGCATTTCCCAGCGTCAAAAAAAAAAAAAAGACTATTAATCTCTCACGCTGCTCAACTGCGAGTTGACATGCATAGTACACAAATACACTCTCTATTCCTTCACTCTCACTGCCCGATGTGTCGGTACACGATCGGAGAGAGATCAGGCGCAGGGCTGACGATTTAACGTACTCATCGAGGGACGGGGGAGGAGCAAACCGCCAACAACACTATTTCGTGCACATATTAAGAAAATCTAAATAGAGAAAGCTCAACATGGACCCAGGACCTCATGTCTCTAGCCGAACATGCTAACCACTAGAACAATGAGGCAATATATGTAATTAATCAAAAGTAAATTGCGAATGTTTTTATTGTGGTTGAAAAACTGTGAAAGATTTCACATGAAAACACTATTGTGCCTTGCGTTATTTTTCGCGAGACCAGCGATGCGGATCAGGCTCGCCCGCCATTGTCCGTGTGAACCGAGATGAAACTGTTGCCTACCCGCAGGGATGTTTTAAAATACTACATGGATATATATTGTAATACATATAAAAACATTATATCATGTGAACTTTTCAGCTAAGTACAAGAAGGTTTCTTTACCTTGCGTACGGAAATTATTTAGCGGAAAAGACGTGCCAAAGTTATTCCAGTTCCTTTTGAATCGACAAGGATATATATTTTGATCATCGCTAGATGGCGTTGTTAGTAAGGAAAGGAGAGAAAAGGTAGGTAGGTTTATAAATAAATAGATATACTCATGTTACTCAGAATATGTATATACACATTGTACTATTATTTGAAGGACTACATTGAAGATAAAAAAGCGTGGGAGAGATTGAATTGCTCTAATCGAAATAAAATGAATTAAAAATTATATGGCAATGATGATGGGAAAAAGGTCTCCCGACTGAGTTTGTTGTGGGCTCTTCTCAGACCAGGGCGCGAAGGAACCCCCGTCACTTTAGATTCTAAGGTATATTTCATATTATATTTGGTATTATATGGAAAAAAACTATATTTAACAAATTTTTGTAAATGCCTAGAATTTTAAGTATTTTATGTTTTTTTCCCCCATGAAATACGTAAGCAAAGTAAACGAGAATTACTCATGGAACTAATTTTGAAGTGAAAACTGAAACATCTTGGGTTCAATGAGACTGAGGTGAAACGCATGACTATGTAATGCTCGTTCGAGCAAAATTGGCTCGTGTCAACTAAGGTAGCGAGCTTTAGACAACAGTTACTACTATATTTTTAACTAGTTGAGCCCGCGACTTCGTCTAGAGTGTTTTTTTGGTAGCATTTTCATTAATTTTTGCAAATTGTTTTACAAATAAGAAACATACCTGCACTGCCCATTGTGGGTGATATTTCCTAAAATTTACTTTTGATAGATTCATTTAGGATAAAAAAAAATCTGACCCAGTTTTACATACCGTAAAAGACAGTTTATAAATGTGAAGTAAATGGGAAAGTTTGAGTTTTTTAATTAACACCCCCGCAACCCCTCTTGCGGGTGGAATTACGTAAAATCCGTTCTTAGCTGACCTCTACTCGATAAAAGGAATATTCCTACCAAATTTCAAGTCTCTACGCATTATGGTTCCAGAGATATTGTGATGATTCAATAGATACCTGGATATCTCTTTTTTATATATATATATATATAGATAATTCATTGTTTAATATAACATTTAATACAATAAGTATTCCTTTATGAAATTGTACATAATTCTACATTTAATGCCATCTAGCGGAAATATTGCGAACTAAGTAAGTAAATACTTACGACGTAGTTATTATGGTCATCGCTAGATAGCGTTGCAAGTATAATATATCGTTAATACCGTAAAGTCGATAACTATTAACGATTTGAATGAAAGGTATTAAATGCAAAATTGCATGCAGTGCTTTTTATTTATTTATTTAACCTTCCAAGCCTAAAGTGTAGGAGGGTTTGACCTTCGCCGTTTCACTTTCACCGGCGCTTTAGTAAATAAAATTCCGGAAACATTTTAACGTTACGTTAATAATTAAACACCTTTCGCTTACTCATTATGAACGAACGAAGGTAATTTCGTAACATTATATCGGTAATGTAGCACTTTTAAAACTTTAAAGTGCTTTTATACTAACTTTAAGAGTTTTCAGTCTCATTTCGAATCACTTTTAAAATTGGCGTTATAATAAAAGATGTTTTTTATAAGTTTGACTTAAACTAGCTTCAAATATTAGCGCGGGCTACTGATTGATATAATTACTAACTTGATTGACATTGACAAATTGGACAATTAACTTCGAATTATAATAATATACTTATTTACCGATGTCTGCAAGCCTGTTTAGTGTTTAATTTTAGTTTTTAAAAAACTAAAACGAAAGAAATAGTAAAATAATATTATTATTATGGATAGATGTTTGTTATTTCACGCTAAAACTATTAGATGGATTTTCTTGAAACTTCACAGTATAATAGCACGAAATAAGTCAGAACACCACAAGAATAATGGTAAAGAAAGTACACTGACATTATTAAATCTGGCTAAAGTTATAAATGCGTAAAGTAACTTTGTCTGTTTGTTGTTCTTTCATGTCAAAACTGCTGCAGGGAATTAAATGAAATTTGGTATACAGATAGTCTAAATCCTCGGAAAGGACACGAGCGACTCTTTTTACGTATACGCTCACTGAGAACACTTTTCCCTATATTCCCACGAGATCCTGATATATAAGCGAAAAACAATCATTCACTGCGAGATGTCCAAAAATAGTCAACAGATTGACTTGAAATTCTACATATATATTATACTCTCGCGACGTAGTCTTTTATTAAGAACGCGTTTCCGCTATTTACTCACAGGATCCTGATAAATAGGCGAAAAATTAATGCAAGACATCCAAAAATATTTACCAGATTGACTTGAATTTCGGAATACATAATCCTTTGGCGACGTAGTCTCTCACTAAGAACAATGCCGCCATATTCCCAAGGGATGCGGATTTAAGGTTATTTAACTTACAGATATCCATTACCATTAACCCTTTGATTTGAAGTTCATACATGTTCCTTTCGCGGCGTAAACTTGCACTAATAACGGTATTTCCGTTATTCCAACGGAATCAAGATTTACACAGGTAACACCGCGGGGAATAGCTAGTCATTTATAAACGTAAAAACTCATATCTTACACGTTAGAGGACGTCTTTTCATATTATATATCTTCAGTGTTTTCTTTATAAGAAGCATTGTCATCTATTAGTATATCAGTGTTATAAAATGCAATAAAATTGTATATAATACAGAGAGGCTTCAAAATATTCTCACAGATCAAAATTTAGATGCGCGAATGGGTAAAAAATTCGCTTAATTAATATCACCTTGAAGCCACTTGGGAAACGTCGAAAATTTTTGCAAAAATTCATAATTTATTCATAAACGTCAAAGAAGAATGGACCATAATTTAAATCTAACGTGAGAAATTTTTACAAATTGGACATCAAAATTATTACTATGGTGTAAATCAATGGTGTGTTATTAAATAAACATTAAATTAAGCACGAGTCTATTGCCGTCCCACTGCTGGGTAAAGAGAGGTCTTTCAGTGTTAGGAGGGAGAGTTTTTGGAGCAATAGACCCATCACGCTGCTCCGCTGAAAGTTGGCAGGCGTAATACACAAGTGTAAGTGCACTCTCTATTTTTTCACTCTCATAGTCCGATGTAAAAGTAATTCGACACGCCAGGAGAGAGATCAGGCGCAGAACCGAAAGGTTGACGTGATTTTACTCTAAATGATCAGCTTCGGGCAAATACTAAGTATTTTTTAACAGAAAACTCATCATCGACTTCTAAATTCGCCCAATCCAAGACTACGAACCCAGGACCTCATGTCTATAGCCGAAGAAGCTGACTACTAGACTAATAAAGTAACAATCAGTTTAAATGGAAATACATATAAACAGGAAGTGTACTAGTTATCGCTTATGTTAACAAGGGGCAATAAAAATGTCTCAATACAAGAATCAAGTGTAGAATTCAAGGTCGGATCATAAAAGAAATACGCTTGTTACATAATTCTACCCACATTAATTAAACTCGTACCGACCCGTAATGGTCAACTCACAATATAATTGTTTAAGCTCTATGCACACTGGGCTCCATTAAACTAAGACTATTTATTTATAAAACCAACTATTTAATTTTATTTACATTCTTTATTGTCCCTTTCTTTATAAAGTAATATTATTAAAAGGAAACATTTGTGTTTTTGTATGTTTGTAAGTATGTATGTTGCAATGTTCTCACACAAAAACTACTGAACTGATTCCAAAATTAGAAAGCTGTTTTTTCACTGAGCGACATAGGCTTTATTACTTTCTAAAAAAAAATAGGGATCCCTAAGAAAAATTGCATTAATGTAACCCAATGTGTGCAACTAAAAATTTGTTATCGCGTGCGCTCCTTTTGTTAAACTATACTATTGTTAAAATTCAAAATTTATATATTCAAAAGATATAATAACGAGTTTAAAAATGTGAATCCAAAGAAAATAATGTATCCCGAGTCGAACTCCAGAGTGTCAAATATTGTGTAAAGGGAAGTCTCAGACAATAAAGTATTACAAATATATCTTTTCTCTAACATTATAGAAGTAAGTTTTTCCATTTTGAATTTTTGTTTTTATTAATCAAGCTAAAAATTACTGGATCGATTTAAAATATCTTTCAATACCTGTAGAGTAATTTTAAATTGTACTAACGTTGAATATTCTACGTAAATGATGTTACGAATTCAAAAATGTATTTAGTTAGATATATGTTAAATTAAAATCTGTATATTGATTTGATTATGAATGTAAGTGTGTTTCTAATGATTTGAAAGGAAGTAATTTAAAACTATGCGAAATAAAACTTATATGTTAACAAAAATAAATTTATAGTCCAACTTAGCAGACTTTCCATAAGGTTTTATATGAAGTTTTATATGTAAAATAAATGTATATTATAGTAGAGAAAAAACGAAAATTGTAAGGTTGTATAATGATGTAACAAGCATATTTTTGTGCGCTAAAATCGCAGACGCTAGCTGAATGAGATAGATCAAATTAATATGCTACGGAATTATATATCTTAAAAAGATCTATAAAAACTCCGCGATTATATATATTTATCTCTAAAGGATAACTCACAGTACCTATTTTTATCTTTTACATATTACAGTAAAATATGTGTTATTTACCAAGCTTTAAAATACAGTATTGTTCCTTATCCATTTATATATGTACATTACATACGTTGTATTTTTCGACTATACCTGACCTTCCTGACATTAAAATGGATATTGTCGTACTTTAATAACCACATTAAAGTGTACGCAAACATCGTAGTTTGATAATATATGCCTTTACCTTTCCTCAATAAATGGGCTATCTAACACTAAAAGAATTGTTCAAACAAACAAACTCTTCAGCTTTATAAATATTGTAAATGTCATTAAATTATGAATGAAGAACAAAGAAATAGTTGTATATCCTATTATTAATTAAAGACAGTTGTAAAGACAGATTCCGATAACCCGATCATAAAAGTTCTTTTTTTAATAAAAGTGTTTGCGTGGCTATGGCTGTTAAATTTTTTAATAAATTACCCAAAGATATAAGTGAATATGCCTCGCAATTTAAAAATTGTATAAAATTTTAAAATTCTGTCAAAACTTTTCTAATCAATAAAAGTTTCTACTCCGTTGATGACTATTTAAAGGGAAATTAGCAATAAGTAATAATAAGTTACTATATTTATACTATATTTATTTATACTGTATTTAATAAGAGGTAATATAATATATAAGTTCACTTTAATAACATCATTTAATAGTAGTAATTTTAATTGAAAGTTGGTTCGATATAATGTTATTAGGGTTAATTCTAATAAAATTGTAGTTATTGGATTAATAATGTAAAGATACCTTTCCTTAGATTTACTAAAACCTGTAATTTCGCAAACTTAAATAAGTAGAATATGAGGACTATGTTTACCATATTCAGCGAATAAATGTTTCGATTTGATTTGATTTGATTAATCACGCCTTAAGTTTTCACGACTGTCGTGAGTGTTAAGCAAATGCAAAGTTTTTTTTTTAATTATGCACCAGCCTTTATAAAAGTACCTCACCATATACACCACCAAAGGTGTTTTACTACTCGTTACTTACACAAATGGATCATATAAGTGAATAGTAGCGCCGTATAATTGAAGATAATTACTATTGATTTAGAGTGACAAGTCAATGTTGACGTGAAAAGATATATTACTGAATGCCTCTTGAAGCTTTGATAATGAATCAACCGATGGCATGCGGTTAATTTCACTCTAATTACATTTAAATGCGATAAATATATCTTGAACGTCCCTTATAATAATTTTTAAGTACCATACTATATAGGGTAGTGAAGGTTTGTATAAATTATTTTTTAATCAACTAATAAGATACTATTTTATTATATACTTCGTCTGCGATACTTCAAAAGTGGGACATAGAAATCCTTATACCAAAAGGCATAGTGTAATGTTGAAGATTATTTAAGCAATAAAAATGTCTGTTCTTGATTCCAGTTCCACACAGAAGCATAATGTTACCTATTGTAACATACAAAACTGTATTTGTAACCGCTGAGTTTCTTGCCGGTTTCTTCCCAGCGCAATCAACTTTCCGAACCGGTGGTAGATTTGTTACCAAGGATAGACTACTGACGGTTCAGAAGTGCTTTTTGAGTCTACTTTATTAAGGAAGGTTTTGATTTTGATTGCGAGTACGAGTTCGAGTTTGTTTTCCTTATCAAGTTCGATTTTAATTTTGAATTTGTTTTCGATTTTGGTGTTTGATTTTGATTTGGATTTCGAGTTTGATTGCGATTTCGAGTTACTTTTCTAGTTTATTTTTATTTCGATTTCGAGCTCGATTTCAAATTTGATTTTGGTGTTTGATTTTCATTTCAATTATGATTTTGATTTCGATTTCGAGTTCCATTTCGAGCTTGATTTCGATTTTGATTTGAAGTTACATTTTCAGTTTGATTTTTATTTCGATTATGATTTCGAGTTCTATTTCGAGCTCGATTTCGATTTTGGTGTTGGATTTTGATTTAGATTTAGAGTTCGAGTTCGACTTCCATTAGGAATTTGATTTTGATTTTGTTGTTGCCTTAATTTTGATTTTCGGGTTGTTTTGATTTTGATTGATGAGACAAGTGGAGAATTCTCAATCTATTTGTTTAAAATATATACATTTTTTAAAATTTAAACTGTCCTATGTCTCAAGTTGAGATAATTTGACAAGTGGAAATTACACGCAATATAGAAAACTAAATTAAATCAGTTAATTACTTTCAAACACACACACACACACACACACACACACACACACACACACACACACACACACAGCCTTTTGTGACATTTATGTAAAAATAGTGTTTAAATTTTGGAAAATTCCAACAGCAAATTATGTGTAAAACTGGTAGCAATTGATAGCACATATAAATATTCATTTGCAGATTAAATGTTATTTTGGTTGATCGAATTTAGAGAATGGGTTTTATCGGAGATGCATTAAGATTAGCTTCGTTTCAAAATTAGGTCAATATTCATTATAATAATAAAAATTCAAGAATATTCTTTGTAGGGTGTATTTCTTCATACTTCTAGAAGCGAGACAGATAAGAACAATCTTTCTTTCGAGCTTAAATTGCAATTCGATGCAAATTACCTTACTTTATAGTGATATTTTTTAATGTAAACATTGGGATTAACATTGAAATATCTATTTTACAATTACTTCCATTTAAAACATAAATATATATGTATTTACATTTAATGGTAGCACATGACTGTGTGTAGGATCAGGGCCGTATTAATGGGAGGGCATCCGGGGCCACAGCCCCAGGACCTTCACAAGAGAGGGGCCAACACAATAAGTAAGATAAGGAAGAGAATGTAATCTTTAAATTCATGGACGTGATTGCAGTGAATTATCTGTAAGAGGTCTTTGTGAGTACGCGTGTATTTCTTTTACAATAAAGATTTTCAGCTAGGATGAGAAATTTATGGTATGTTCTGCGAAAATTACAAGTTTTCTGGCCTTATTTCGACTTTTCTAAATATTAAAAAAATGTCACTTGTTTTCTCAATCATTTGTTTAACTGAAATCTCACTAAAAAGTGGTAATTTTAGTGGACAGGGGGGCTTCCACATATCCAAATCGGGCTTTGTGTAGTAATAAATCTTAGCCTTTTTGTATAAGTTTAAGTATTATATAAAGAACATGTCCACGAAAGTAATGCTATAAATTGATTTCAGTTTCATATATCAATCAAATTATATGTAAAAAATGTAAAAAAACTTATTACCAAAGCATAGATTTGACGGTTTAAAAGGGCTTATTAAGAATATATTAATGTTTAACTAGCTTTAACAACTTTATGCTTCGAGCTTTGATTTTGAACAGGCAAGAGAGATTTATTAAGGAATTAAATCAAGTAAATATTTGCAATTGATAACAATCTCAAAGGATTGAAGTTAATAAATCAATAAATGACTCTTATTGTATGTATCGGTATTTGGTTGGCGCGCGTTTCGCATATTTCCATGGAAGGGATAGTCTTTCGCGGTATTGTATGGTAAAACCTTGGCAAATAGTCGAAAGGAATTTCTAGCCGAGCTTGCCTAATTATTTCATTAGACTTTTGCATACATATTGTTTTTATATATATAATAGGTATGTGTATTAAAACTAGTAAGTTAACTAAGTTTCCTGGCAAAAACCCCTGAACCAAATATGATGAATTTTCGCACAAAGATTAAAGAAATTAAAAGATTTCTATAGACACTTTATTTCGAGGAAAGCTTATAGATGGCAATTCTGATATGAAACTGTATTGTCAGACTTTGGTTTAAGGATATTTATTTTTCTCAACAAATAACACATAAGGTGAAACTTGCTTTAAACTAAAGCAAAAGGGTTTTTTTTAGAGGGCTTATTGAATTATTTTTTCAAAATAGTATTAAAAAGAGATAGGATAAAGAGAGTAAACAGAAATCGACAGATTGCATGTTTGTTTAATTTTTTTAAAACTACTGTTTGAAAATGACGAACGGTAGTAGACGATATATATAGCCAAAGTTTGGCAGAAACTTTTCAAAAAAGTAACTCGAACGAAGTTGCTTAAGGCTGCTTGAATTTGTTCTCTTCTGATCGGAAGTGTAGTAATTGTTTCTACGCAGCATCATCGTATGGGAAAGTAAATTCAATTTGCTTGGTGGAGGTAACTAAAACCGAAGCCTCCGCTTCAGATCCAGACAAATGAGACAATGCAATTTCCTCAGTTTGCCCTGACTGGATTATAATGAAGCGAGTACTCGCATCATTACATAAGCAAGACCATCAAAATCTACATCCATAATTGACGTACTGTATTTGTAATTTCTCGTAATATAATAAAGTACATCGCCATGTCGCAGGAAACAAGTAGCTGGCTGAACATAAGTTTGCGACATTACGTTTTGCAAGGTATGAAATTGTAGCTACTGGCCTAGTGGAGCGTAAGATTGGAAAAACTTTCCTCGGCATTGCCAAATTTCTTACGAAAAGGACGTGCGGACGTCGATCGGTGTTTGTACGATCACAAAAACTAATTCAACTTGTAACTTTTAGGAAATGGAAATCAAAAACATTTTAAGCGCGCGCATTTTCAAGAACATACTTATTACATACATAAAATTTGTGTTGGATTTACTTTTACATAATTTTAAGAAATTAAGTATGTCTAAGAAAATTAATTGCAAGGCACAGACCTGTAAATAAGTGAAGAAGGTTGTGGTGTAAAAGAAGATATAGTGACTAAAATTGAGAAAGGTATGCTTAGATGATTTGAGCACGTAGAGAGAATGAATGAGAGGAGACTGACTAAAAGGATTTATGAGTCAAGAGTGAATGCGAAAGTTAGAAGGGAAAGACCAAGGTGAACGTTCCTGGACCAAATCCAGGTCAATATAAATAAGGGCCAGGTCAAGAGTACTCTAAATCGACGATGAGAGAGAAAGAAGCGAAGGAGATATGCAAGGATCGTGGCAAGTGAAAGGATGTGGTCTCTGACTACCCCTATGGGAATGAGGCGTGATACTATGTGTGTAAGTGATGAAACTATTACGCAATTACTTTTTAAAAAGAGAAAGTAGTGTCTTTACTTTTGGCTGCAGAATTTAAACCCAAATCTTAACAAAAAAACAAGTTTCCATCCATTAGACCACCACGGCCCTTTAATAAGCTAATATATACACATTGCAATTACATTTGTTAGGCCACTTTTGTCCTGATGTATAAAATTGTGTCAACATGCGAGCGGCTATCAAAAAATTTAAATACAATACATAGTTCGATTTGTATTTATATTTTGTCCATTGTCAAAGTATCCATGTTTTAAATCAATAAACACGTAGCAGTTTATTGATTATTTGTAATTGTATATCCGTTCATTGGTTAGTTTAATCAACAACATAACGTGTGGTCGTGGGTTCATAGTTCGGGGCAATAAAGTAATATTGACTTTTTCTGGCGAAATCTATACATGTTCAGAAAATTCCCATGAGATTATGAGCACGGCCATTTAATATTGCCAATATTTATGTTCTAAAACATCTTTTGAGCATGGTTAATCTCTGATTGAGATATGCCGTTAGAATTCAAAAATCTCATGTGACATGATACTTGCAGTTTCTGATGTTAGAAAATCTTGTCCAATAAATACCTCTACGAAAGGAATACGATTTATAAAAAGTGTTATATTTACATCAAATTAAGGGTTAACTTGACTAGAACGTATTACATTTAAAATAATTTGTTTGAAATCTCATCAGCGGATGTTGTAATTAATTCTACGCTATTTATCACAATTTTGCAACGATGCTTACACAAAATATCAACGCGACTATCAGTCGTTTTATGTACTACCGTTTTTATTTATTGCATTGCGTTAGAAGTTAGAACTGGTACGCGTTTACTTATTTCGGTAGCTGGCTTTAATTTGTTACAAATGGTTGATTTAATAACGTCTAAAATTCGAGTCATATCGTTTGTGTTCTGTTGGTTAAACGCAATCGTCCGCGAAGTAACAATTTAGACCACTAAGAATGTGGCAAACAATTAAACTGTCTCGTATCAACATCCATGCTCCGACGAGTTAATATGCGAGGTTAGCCGTCGAACTATAGAAAATCCCACAAGCATTTACATACCCGCGTAGTTTTCATGCTCTATTTCCAAGACTGAAATGATCGCTTAAATCGATTGTCTGTTTTCATTTTAACGCTCAATCACTAGCTTCTTTGATATTTGCGACAAAACGGATGAGGCAATTTACGCTTGTCCTTATAGAGATATCGACGATGAGCAAACGGTGAGAAACAATAAAATTATTAAGGAAGTAGCAGCGTGAGATCGTCAGTAATAATTCCGGTAACATTACTTCAATGACGATTGTAAGAAGTACTTAGCAACAAACGAGACCCCTTTTACAAGCTTCTAACAGCCGTGCAAAGTATGACAGAAAATGATAGTGATGTAAGTGGATAGTTGTCAAACAGGAAATCGCGGGGCGCGCGTGGCGAGCGATACGCCGCACACGCTTTGTGCCGGCGGCCTTCGGACGAAATGTTTAGTGGCAGTACCGAGTCCGCTGTATCGTACCACATGCAAACCATTATGTAATGCCAACTCCACAACAAATGCCAGTTCATTCATAAGAGCCACGGCCAATTTAGCAATCTGTGGTGCATCATCGGCGCTCTTGTTTAGATCTATAGAACAATTAACTTCCATAAATATTTCCGTATCATTCCGCGTGCACGAAAGTGTGTTATACGTTTTATTTGCGGCACAGTTTAAACCCGCATGAATAGTTTTGGGAAGCGATAACGTAATTGGTGATAATTTCTTTACGTATCAAAACAAGGAACTGTCTATGTATGTTATGCTAATCAATGTCAGCAAAAGTCGTGTGAGATCATTGTCATTATGATAACTTTTTTCGTTGAAACTACTGGTCGTGATCTGCGTATTACATTAAAAAAAAAAACGTTTCTATACTTATATATGTAAATAAGTGACTAATTAAGTTGTCAGTAGTTAGTAAAAACTGTTCAATATCTTTGGTCTCAGTAACATTTTCATAATATATGTGTTCATTCAGATCCATAATTTATAGGATAATTATGGGCACAATTTCATTATTGCATTAGACTAAACTGTAAGGGCGTGGTACCTATACAAAGTAAAGCAATGTTCACATGCAAACAATGCGTTTATTGACTGACACTTAGCAGCTGTATTACGGTGTACCAGTGGCATATTCGCACTATATAACACAACACATAGTCTGAATTGTATTCAAATAAGCGCATACTTCCATGTACCGAGAATTGTTAGATGAAGCCATGTCCAAACGAAGCTCGTTGGCAACTAACAAATGATTTTATTTATAAAATGCCACCGTACCCTTGTGAGAGTCTTCAGCCGAAAGCGCGAATGAGTTTTACCTTCGATGATGCTAAAATAGCTTCCACAGTTACACTCTCACCTTGCGTTTGATTGACGATTGATCCCTTGTGCCAGATACTTGTTAAATGACAAAGCCAACAACCGTAACAGTACTTTGGATAACTACTCAAGAATTATTAACTCGTAATTGACTTACGACAAGTTAATAGTCTTTTAAATTTGTTGAATCAATGACTCGTTCACCGTTTTACCTTATCTTATTATAATCACGATATAAAACAAATAAATGTACAATTTTATGTGCGATATATCCAAAATGTCAATTTATTGAATGTTACTTAGTATTTACGTTGAAATAAAGGAGAAACTGTCTTCTAAACAAATATTTTGACCTGGACCGGAATTGTAACAATAGGCTCACAGCATATTTCTATATTTTCGCAATGTTACTGCCTCGGAAACAAATCGAGTTCGTGTTCGACATTTCGCGATCTTCGTGGCAGTTAGATGACTATTTATAAAGAACGTGTCTTAGAAAAGGTCGGTTTTGATTGTAGACAGTCATTTGAATATCACTTGTGTTATTACCGCAAATTATGATAGATTAAGTCATATACACACAAGCGGTTCTCACGGTACAGTATTACTTGACCTTGAGGAGATTAGGTGCTTTGAACCTACTAGCATACATATTGCAGTATATATATTTTGCAGGTATTACATGAGTGGACATTCAATCGAATAATATTCATTGAAGTGACGGCTTCCGTTTACTCGTCTATTCTCTCGACAAATCGAGGTAAACCAGCGGCGACCAAGGTCCATTTTGAAATAGGATGGCACTTGACCTTCAGGATGAAAGTCAACATAGTTGCGCAACCGATCTACGCGGTCGCCACAGTAGTCAATGCTAATAACCCACTGCGAGACACATCGGAACCTGATCATGACCCAGATAACATGTTCAAGGATTTTACATATTTGGAAGGCGATGATTTCAAAACTGCTTAAATTTTAAGGTGTGTTTAGTTAGCGATCGCTAGCCACAAGGTAAAGTTTTATAGTTCTATTTTATTAAATTGTTATTGTCAGAATAATCGGCGAGCATTGTCATGCTCCAAGAAAGATCTTAAGAGATATTGTCAAGTGAAACGCCAATTCTGAATCATCATTGTCCAATCATCCGCATTCCTTTTTAATCAGTTTCTTAGAAGTTTTTCTCTCGATTGCCTTTTAAGGTTTATATAAGTCGTGCGCCTGTAGTATATAAAACGGTTATTTAATTTTATGGTGGGCGTGGGATCAAACGAGAGGTTTTCACTACGCCTTTCTACATTAAAGTGATATACGCACACATGTTTGTCACACGTGTCCGCGGGTGTGTGGGTGTGACGCACACAAGGATGCGCGTGCGCATGTAGTGGGGCGTGCGTAGATCCGCGCGTTGCATAGGAGGGGGAGGTAGGGCCGGCGAGTGGCCCGCGGTTTTGTAAGAACGTTTTATTTCAAGGTCACTCGAGCAGTTTTTAGAAAGTTACCTCACATCAACCCGATGTTAGGTAAAATTTAGTATTACATACACACATTTTACTGCCACTAAAAACGTACTTTTGCTTTTGATTTATGACACAATAACATTTTGTTATATTACTAAAATGCAAAACGAGGTACCGTAATTGCGTTTTCAAATATATCATTAGTTATTATGATAATTTACAATTTACAAGCACAGAAATAAATATGAAATAACACAAGTTATTAATGAACTGTATATAGACTATTTATTTACTTTCTAATATGTATTGTACTTTGGAATGTAAAAGTAGTCATCCGTTGAGATATTAATGCAAGATAGTACCATTCTAGAGATTCGTGAAACTTCATATTTCACATTTCGTCATAACGTTTGCCGTATAAGTCGTGTTGATCTTCTCTCGCTCTTCAAAATGATGAAATTTAGTCGACTGCCATTTCGTGCTTGCGTAACCGTTCACGCTAAATTTTGCTGACAGAGAAAGTATACGAAAGGTCTTACGTAACATGACCACGTAACTGTTGTAGCGACTCGGTTTTGATTTCCTTACTTTTACGTTCATCGCTGTTACGTGAATTTTCGGGGTAATATTGCAGTGTATGCAATTTCTTTAATATTTATGTACATACTAATTGTAACTGTTAATTACGAAATAGATGACTTTATTCATTTTCATGTAGATCTTTCATCGTTTATAGTCAGAGGCAATGTAGGAGTAGTAAATTAATGCGGTAAATAACTACCAGAATTTAGAAAATTATTTGAAATTTCTAAGAATAAAGGAATTATTTTTACAAATTACAACAGGATTTTGAAGACATGGAAGCGAAATTTATATACACTAAAATTATCACAAAACTTTTGGTAAAAGATATTCAACATTGTAGTTTCATAGATTTCAATACATTCTTTTAAAATCTGCATGTGTCAGAGAATAAAATGAGGTAACAAACATATATTTTTCCGATATGATAAATGTTCTCGTGAGTGATTTATTGTAAAACAAGCAAAAGTTAGATGGCACCATTCACCGTTCAATTTGGAAAGTCACCTTTATTTAAATATCACAGTTCCCATCTTAATAGTGAAAGGCTCAAGCCAAAAGTAAGTATCGGTACGTGCTTTAAACAAGACGTTGAATAAAATTAATTGGGGTAATACAACTGAAAAATTGACAATTAATAAATGATTATAAATATATAAAAGTAAATTGCAAATGGACATTTAGCTTGCTGTGTTGTAGAATATGCTGCCACTCACTGCAAGTCAAAATATAAGATGCAATAATATAAAATTTTCATCATCAATCTAAAGCTATAGTTAAATCCAAGTGTCTGTTCGTAATGTCTAAGTAATATCTTTTTACAGGACTGATTTTGGTCTTACTGTGTGTTTGTTTATTCTGTATAAAAGTCATAAGAGTCTTGTATACTGTTTATATACAGTTTCCTATGGATTTTATGACCTGTTTCATGATAAACTGTGCTGTACTGATTTAAAAAATGTTAAAAATAGAATACACTATTATCAGCGTATAATTTGATTACTTTTAATGCTGAAATTCTTACGTGAAAATTCAAATTATTACCGTTTATTATGTGACTTTAAGTAACAAATCTAAAGTTATAATATAGATCAATATTTATCCCAATATTTCCATGGGAAAGAATTTTCACATGCGTAAGTAATGTTAGACTGCGTAAGAACGAAATATTGTGAAGCTGAAACGTTAGCTTCTTTTTGCTAAGTTTTATATACTTATTTCCATTTAATGTAACAAAAATGCGCAGATATAGTAGCGAATTCATATTAGTAAGATATAATTTATTGCACATAAATACGTCATTGGCAATTCACTTAACAACAGGTAAATAACATTCTATCGGAGATAAAGTTCAACGGAAAATCTCTTACTTACGTTGAAATGACGGGTATGTGTAAATAGAGACACTTTGAGGAAAACATCATTTTTTACAACGGAACGTGACTTGTTTGTGCTAGAGGGCACAGAGCAATTTTTCCATTAGAAGTTTTCTCTAGAATATCTAATAATATTACTCGTCGATGTTGATTAGCTTGTAAAAAATACACCTAATAAGATTCGCAGCTATTGATATGTTAGAACTTGTTTAAACTTCCTGCTTAAAATAAAGAACTCATACCATTAGCAGTCTATAAAACTCTGCTGTCACTTTTTGTATGAAATTAACAACATCGAAAAGAAATGGCCCCAAGAGATACCTTGGTCAATTTTTTTATATGCAATATATAGTATTTGTTTTGCTAGACATACGTTAAATCCTACAGCAATTTTAAACGTTTAAAATTGTCGAAAAAAGACTCTTTTATAATACCCACCTATATCTCTAAATTTTTTTATTTATTTAGAAATAATATGTACACGGAAAAAGAAATGATTTACACAAGATGATAGTATAAAGTATAACGAAATCTCTGTACTAATTTCCGCGTTATCAGTAAAGTTAAATAAAATGTTTAGAAGTGAGTGATAAAAGTTGATTTTAATACATTGATTATCTTCCACACTTCCGCATTTTTTGATATTTCAATGTATAGAAAGAGTTGGTTTTCTACATTTCCCGAAATCATGCTATTTTTGAGAGACACTAGAGAGACGAAGAGCAATATTTCATAGTATATAATTTCTAAATTTCCGTTAAACTAAAGGGTTTAAATAAATAAAATTTCTATGTCATTTAAGTTTTTCTTGGTGAAAGGTACGTATTAAAGGCAAATGAAACCAAATTTTAGTAGAAAGTTTAAAACTTATACAAATATGTCCAATCTTTTAATCTCAACAAATGGACTGAATCACAAAATTATGAAAGTATTTGGTGTATATTTAAAAATTAAATGATGCAATCGCAGACACTAGTACAATTCTCAGTTTAAAAACGTATTCAATTATCTTTAAATTTTTAATAATTTGCTCATGAGGTCATACATTTGCCCTCCAACAGACGTAAGATTACATGTATGTATTCAATGCAAATGAGTAAAGAGTGCTTAGATACTCATAGCGATTTAAGCTAGGTTTTGTAGATTTACGATAAAAATACTTGATGAAATTATTTTAAGAGGTATTTTAAATTGAATAAAAAAAACGAAACGTCGAGAGCCAGTGGAAAAATCTACGAATGTTTGAATGCAAAAATAAATATATCAAAATTGTTTAAAAAAATGTACAATGTAACTGTAGGGATTTTTTTGAAAATTGTCATTGTAATATTTAGTTGTCCTTGAAACTTCTGTGAAGGTTTCTGACATAATAGTATCAATCTACAAAATTTGATGCAAGTGTTGCTCATACAATATCATTGCTAGTCGAATCTGTAGTTAATACATATTAAATTTTTGTATCAGGTTTAATTACATTAAAGGTTAAAAGATTGCGCTTTTAAATAACTCAATTATAATATCTTATAAACGACGTGAAACTCTCAAAACAAGTACATAAAATAAAATTGTAAATCCGACTACAATAACAATCGTTATTATGCAGCTGCTTTGTTAGATACGCATCAAGTCTTATGAGAAAATTGTCTTTTTCCTTTGCTGCAGTTAGTGGTTGGGAAATTTAAAGCCTTGAGCGAAATAAAATTCACATTTTATTGTATTGAAGTTTCTATTATTGTCTGCGCGTATTTTCACAAAACTACATGCAATATCAAATTTGGTGAATAAGCAATTTGCTTTGGCGAACTTTCGAAGGGATATAATATTATTACTTGTATAATCATTAGCGTTATTACTGCCGTTTAAATGTGTGGAGAAGAGAGAATGTTCATTGATACAATACTTTCAAATCATTGAATGCAGATTCGGAAGAAATTTCAAGGCATTTTCTTTTATCTTATCATATGTACGACATAGTCAACCAAAGTGAATTGCGACTGGCTGTCAGTGACTATTTACCATTACAAGATTAAATAGATGGTTTGATTATTGTCAATATGGCTTATATTTCTTTGTCTTACATCGATAAAACGAGAGAACATTGTTGATTTGTTGTAATAGGTGATGTTCTATTAAGAATTTATAATTTATTGAAAACAATCGATTAGTTTAGCCTCGTGCATATGCGATATATGGCGCGTTTTATTATAACTTAAATAAATGGAGGTCAGACGCAGATTTATTACACGGAAATCAATAACTTGTCCCATTAATCAACACATGTCTTGCAGGCAATATGTAGATGCATGGATGATACTTGATAAAGGGATTTGGAATTTAATTTGCATCTCATGTTTATGCGTACTTAGTTAGTGTCATTATTGTGGAATATTTTCTTATTAATAAAACGTTATTGGATTCAATAATTGCAATTACAATTATAGTAGACAAAGATATAAGTGTGTACTTGGATTATTTCGGAATGTGTAGTGCTAATGGTTTAATTTTTTTGAAAACGTTATATCTCATGCAAATAATTAAATTTCTATTGCGCTCCTATTTTGTTAAAGTAGTTATTAAAATTAATCATCGATGAGTAGCACTAGGATATACTATTATCTTAATTTTTCTAACAGTAGTCTGTTAGATCCAAATCATGCTTTATCTATACAATTTGTCTAAGTTAGATAACAATGTTTTATTATTATATATAAAAATAAAACCGAGTTATCTTATTAGTAGATTTGAATAGATTACAGATTTTTCACCTTAGGTCGCGTAGCTTATTATGATGGGAAATTTGGTATAACTATTTATATTAGAAAAATATTAATAGTTAATAATGTTTCAGTCTACTCTTGGACTAACTTGGTAACGTACACACAATAATAGTTCTTATTTTCGCTAACGTAAACAATAAGTAGTATAAGTTATTTATAATAGGTTATAGGAATGAGTGCGTGAGTTTCTTGTAACAGAATTGGACCAGAATAATAATACTGAGCAAATATTAGAACATATAAACGAAATACGGAGAAAACCCGGATCGCTTACTGCGTACTAAGTCTAAATTCGTTGATGAGGTAACGTCATTCTTTCACCAAAATGGTGCCTCTATTATTGAATCACGCTTTCTGACTCATTACAGAATCACAAAAGGTACTCCTTATGTATGTTTTTTGTATAAACTGCGCCTCAAATCTGTCCGAATTGATGCAGTCATCAGAGAAGCCTTAACATATTAACCAAACGGGTTTAATTCGTCGTCGTCAACAAATATTTCTAAGTGTTAAAACATGCGCATCTCCAGTGTGTTTTTATATTCAAATACACGCTTTGTAATTGTAAATTCAAACTTCGTAATTGACTCGTTTGTTATTTTTAAACTTATTTTAATAAGCATTTTCCTCGTAACCTTATTTTGGAGGTAGAGATAGATAGATATGTATGTATAATATTAATTTATTTATGTAATGACACCTGTAGCGACTTTTTAGATTCTGTCTTGTGATGTGTGTGAAAACCAATATGGGTGTGAAAATGAGGGGAAGTGCAGTCAAAATTTCCAAAAAGGCCGTTATTGCACACGCCAAATGTATGCTAATTGAAGTGTATATAGAAATACAAAGCACCACCGCAACTGAGCATCTAATAACACGTTTAATATTTAGGACATTCTAGAAAACCCATTACATTTTATCAATAACAAATTATAAGTGCTTAATCAATATTTTCTCACGCAATAAGAAAAATAAATCGTAAAATATTAAGTAATACAGGGATACACGTATACGTAAATTTATTTTTTTGTAATTAGCAAAGGTTTCCTATAATTTTTTTTGAATGGCAAAGCATGTTTGGGGATTTCCTGTCAAATTTTCGTAAATTTAGCTGATTATATCTAATTTCCTAGTTCGAGAGACGGTGATTAGCAAAAGTACAACTCGGAAATATAGTTCCGTTCCCATCTATTCGTTTAATGTGTCCTCTGACCAAGAAAAGAAATACGTAATTTGCGGCACAAAAAAAAAATAGAAAGCACGGACGCACTAATCGTTTTCACTAATTGGCAACAATGAGTGTAATTGCGTAAACATGTGTTGCAATTTAAGTTCTGGCGCCGAGCAAACTTCATGTGAGGGTTTGCCATGTTTTCATTCGGATATTCCCTTATATTAATTATTTAAAATGCTTCCACATCCATTCCAAGCTGTTATTACACTAAAATAAACTAAGTTGTGCATGTGCGAGAACTTGTTTCGCTGGCAGGGGTCTTGGGTTTGGTTCCTAATATTTCCACTTCGTCATAATTAAAATATCTAAAGATATTTTCTTAAAAATAAAATATTATGGCTAATCAACTGATAAGAAAGATACGTAAAGAAGTTTAGAAAATGATGCATCCAGGGCTTTAAAATAAGGAACATTGGTGTTGTAAACTTAAAATACTTACAGCCTAAATTAAAACTTAATAACTAACACAAATTTTGACCTCAAAATCCCCGAATCCCCGTTTAAGGACGGGCTTAGTTTTGAGTTTGCTTATTTTTATTAAATCAAAAGCGAATTTAACTTCTATTTTTAAATACCATGTTATTGATTAAACCTTTATAACTAAAAACATATCATCGAAGCAATAATGTACGAGAAGTGATAGGAATATGTAAATATTATATATACAGCTTTTATTGATCTTGAGCCGCAATAAAATAACATCTATTACTATTTATTACATCGCCAAGTGTTATATGGTATGTAATGTGCAGGATAATTGTTCAGAGGAACAATTGGTGACGTATTTCCCACATATTAAAACAACAAGTACTTTAAAGTTTATAACACGTATTTCACAAGCGTATTTAGCAAAATGAAACTTTATCTAATCTTAAGAGACTAATTTCAAAGTAATTATAGGAAGCGATTGGATGAAGAAGTGCATTGACAGAGACTCGTGAAAGAAGTTGGAAGTATTTTCTTTAAAAAAGAAGCTCATGTCTCGCAAACGGAATGCTTACCACATTAATCAATAGATTAAGCAAATTTACTAATACTATAAAAAGTACATATTACCGATATGGAATAAATGGCTTCTTTTTTATCTAAAGATGCTTTATTTATCTATTAATCCGAAGGGACTGTTCCAAAGAATCCCGAATAGATGGCAGCCCTACAGAAGTTGCTCCAGTTACTGAATAGATAAGGCCCGACACAAATTCGTTATGGACTTACGTTTAGATAATCTAATTCTCGTAAAGTATTTTTGTTATATTATATTCTTAAACCAATGTCGATGTAACGATAAATATATCTTACAATTTATTAAAAATAAGTTGATAACTTTAAGTATCTATTTTTTTAAGCAAACGATTTCCTATAGACATTTTATTGACATAATCTTTAATATAATAAAAGGTTACAGAAAGTAAGGAATGTATTTGAGGTTTAGTGATGATACCATGAAAGATGGTAAAGAATTAAATTGAGAAGAGGTAATAGTACCACTTAATGATTTGTAGAAAGCATGATATGTGTTGGCAATTTTTTGCTTTGTGTTTCACTGAACTAATCCTATATTTGTCCAGAAATTAAATTCAGGATGGATCCCTTCACTAGAAATTTTATATTGAACACAGCCCCGATTTGCATTCGAGTACAATACTGCGTAGAAAGATATCAAGTAGTGATTACAATAATTACATATACGAAAAGGAAGCACAATTTCAATAACAAATTTTACAAATAAATACCCATGACCTCATAGAATTTGTTTTGACCTTATAAATGATAAGAACTAAAAATATTTTAGCACGAAGCTTTTATCATAATATGATTTAATTCATAACTTATTTATCTTTCAAGTGTGTACGTCCAAGGTCTTATAAGCAGTTAGGTATTGCATTTTGTCACTTCGACTATTCAACAAACATTTGATATATTTAATAAATGTACGAACGTGAAATATTTAAATAACGTTTTTATAAAAATCACCTCCTTTTTATGAAAATTCTGTTAATATCGGGTCAGATGTTTTAGATATTAGTTCGGACGAAAATACTTTTCAAAACGGGTACGGGTTTCTTACAATGTTATCTAAAGGATATTACTGAATATTTACATACAAAATTTAAACTTATCTTTGTATAAAACATGTATTATGACTTTCACAAGATTTTACAAACAGTTATCGAAATAGATTTAGAGAATTAATTAACCTGCTCGTGATAATGTATCTGGTTATTTGGATTTTAAACTAATTGTTGTTGTTACTTTATTTTAAAATTACAAAAAAACCTCTTTTTATATACATATATGTAAAAGGATCTCGGTGTAAAGAATTTCTTTCTGAATTTTAATACAGTATGATTTATACCAACTAACATACATACATAGCATCAAGCCTTATTCCGTAAGCGGAGACCACGTCCTTCCACTTGCATATCTCCTTCGCTTCTTTCATTCTCATTGAACCTTTCATACAAGTTCGTCGGTTTCGAGTACTCTTGTCCTGGTTCTTATTATTAAAATGTCCTGGATTTGGTCCAGGAACTTCGCAACTTTCGCATTCACTCTTGACTCATAAATCCTTTTCGTCAGTCTCCTTTCATTGATTCTCTCTACGTGCCCAAACCATCTAAGCATACCTTTCTCGATACAAAAGCAAGCAATACCAACTAATACAAAACTATACCTTGTTTCATTCATAGTCTGTTATATATTTACGTTATAAAATAATGAATGTATGTATACATAATCAAACATTAAGAACTATATTGAATTGTAAGATTTATTTCATCGATTCGACCTACGACCCTCATTATAGAGATAAGACGAAATAGCGTAGTAAATTTCATAAGTATTTATGGAATTGATTTTTTTACATGAATACTAACAATCGTATTATTAGATTACGATAATCTAAGTATAATGTGTGAGAGTGAGGTGTGTAATTTCTTATAACGATACGCTTATCAAATTTTTCAGTCACAACAGTAACTGACCTACCCGTACACTGACATTTCGCTAAATATATCGCACTACAAAACGTGCGCTTTCGTTCACGATTCTGTTTTAGCACTAGGGCTTGTTTGTATGTGTTAAACACGCACACCTGTACACTATTTACTAGTATTAACACGTGCGTTGAATACGTTAGGTCGTTTGCGGGAAATGTGTGCGTATAACACACACGCACCCTCGCCCTACTCCGGATGTGAACGCAGATTTGTAAGCCTGTGAATGTGTTAGGCCAAATTGATAGCAACGTTTTCTATTTCTACATTGTGCAACTGTGTGCCGTTTTGTGCGAGTGTATTGTTAAGAAGCCTTGAGGCATTTAAGTTATTTTACAGTCAACATTCGAATCGCCTATAAAGTTGCGAACAATCAGCATGTACGTTTACAGGTTTGAGATGCTTTATTTGTGGGCCTAATCGCTATTAATTTAATATAACGGTCAAGGTGATTGAGGTTATAAATAGATGTTTTTATATTCAATAACTGTCGTATCTTTACTGGTATTTTGGGTTCGAATTGAAAAAATCTATTAGTGTTGGTTGCACATTTATCGATAAAGACTATAAGCACGGTATGACTGACGGTATGACTTAAGAAAAATGTTACGAAAACACTGAAAATTCCTTTCTAAAATTGCCATTGCATTTAAAAAAGGTTTAATTCAAGAAGACTACGATTGCATACCTAAACTACTAATTAAACTACTTATTTTAGACTCGGGACACTACGTGTTAACAGAGTTCCGCCTGGGGATATCAGCGAAAGGTCTTGGCGTCGCTGATCGGAGGGAACCTGGCGTTAGCATAGTTGACGCAGTGGTTGCTAATGAGTCTGGCTGGAGAACAGTTGCTTCCTTTTGCGATTCTGTTATATCGCTGAAGGAGGCATCGGAAAGGGTGAGGCAGAATGCCGACAATGTTCCCCCACTCAACAAAGGAGGCCAGAAAACAGGTTACGTAGGTTTGCACATCTCCTGCTCCCTCACTGAATCTTTGAAATAGGCCGGCAGCGTCCGGGATGCCAGAGTAGATTGTGTAAGCGAACCTTTGACCCTCCACTCAAGGATATTGACGGTTTTCCGCTGGGTTTTGAGTTAATATTCTGACTTGTCAGTGAGTCCCACACTCCCGTCCAAGGGGTGCGTAAAAGTATTACCCAGTGTCGAACCCATAAGTTATTTGCTCTCTTTTATGTGACTCAGACGAAATAATTAGTTTATTATAAATCTAGGATATAATAAATAGAACTAATTCTGATTTTAGAAAGGGCCAATGTAATAGGAAACGATGTGGATGTTTTAGTTATTAAATACCAAAATATTAAATACAAGGGTAACATCGTAATAAAATTAATAGGTTAAAATGTGACCTTTAAGTTGAGGTCATTATAATGGTACGGCAATATCATAAATCTGATATTTTTCGACGGGATTTATTGACTCGTCGGCCTTATGAAAGTTAATCAATTTCGTACGAAAGCGGAAGGCATTAGAAATACCCGTATTATATATGAAGGTGAACCGGTAAGATCTGTCAGGATGTGTTAACCCTAATTGAATTTGGGGTGGGTATGTGTGTGTAATCGGTTGAAAATCGAAGACGCTCGTGTGCGTGATGCGTGCGCGCATACTAGCCGATAACAATAAACTATTTCCGAAGTGACCCAGTTCGGACGTCCTTCGGTAATCGGTGCCGCAAGGAACAAGAAAGGGCTGTGTGTAATTTGGACGGTGGTATTAATTTTTTTTGTTATCTCACAATGCAATGGGACAAGCCAACTGCGGCTCAATAAGGCTTTATGACCTTGTCGGGGTTGTAAAGGGTTTTTTGATCTACGCCGGTAAAGATGACGGATATCGAAAAAAAAAGGGAAAATCGCCCTTATCTTAGACATTTACATAAAAAGAAATAAATGACTACAATAAATACGTAATTTGCATTTTACGTCAATACAAGATGGACAATTTGCCGACGGTATTCTTGTACGACCTCCGAAAAAAATTGCGTCAAATTGTTTTATAGTAACGATGATAAATTAAAACTGCCTACTTTCAACCGACCTCGCCAACAGGCATAAATTCATTAAATTAATTTTTGAAAGTGAATTGATTATAACTTTTATAGATAGTATTTTAAATTGAAAATTCTGCTCGCTAACTAAAAACCAATTTCACCTCGCCATAAGTCCGTATAATAATTTTTGCAATATGGATACGAAATCCATTGAAAAATGTAGATATAAATCTAATTATAGTCGTAGAAGACAATATTTCTTTTAATAAAATGTAGAATTACGATTAGATAGGGTGGGTTAATTTTATAAGTTTTCGTAAAGGTGGCTTCATACGCATCGACATGGGCGTTTTTTGTATCACAATTTTATAATTTTATTCTTTATTATAACCATAAATATATAGTATTTTTAAATGTAAACCAATACTTTTAGTTGTAAAATGTGTAAATGTCACGGAGAAACCACATGATGACTGATAGAGCAACAGTCTAATTGAATCAAACCTTGTTAAGTGTGTTAATAGACGGTGACCGCGACAATCGCTACACCTAACAACATTAAAATACGATTAGTGGCTATCGACTGAGTGCCTTTTCATACAGATATAGTAATTATTTACACGACAGGAGGCCTTTCACAAGCACAGCTCTTTGCATTCAAACATCTGGAAAATAGGTAATTTGAAATTAATTTCAAACAGTATCAGAATGGAATGGGATCGAAATAACCAATAGATGTTCTTCCTTAATAATTTCTTTGAGTCAAGATCGAAAGTCTATGTTTTTGTTGCATACTTGCATCTTTCTATATGGGCTAGTTATTCTAGTTAATCTATTCTATAGAACCTATATATCGTTATTTCATTCTACCACCCTGTTTAAAACTGCTTTATATATTCAATTTTGCTAAAGTATATTCTCTATATGAAAGTGAAAACGATCACTCACAAATCACGAGACCTTAAAGCTCTATTGTCTTAAAATTCATTTAAAATGCTAACTAAGAACGGGGTTTTACATATTCTCACGGGATCAGAAACTATGCGAGTCACAACTCGAGGAACAGGCAGCTTGTATTAAGTATTTCTGATTTCAGGCACAAATCTTCGAGTGTTCTTCGTCATACGATGATCGGCACTAATTATATAATATATTTACGTTTGTTGCATAAACGCTATGTGTAATATATGTTTATGAAAAAGTACACTAAATTCTGACCATATATCCGTTTGGTGTACTTATCGTGGGCACCATAACAAATAGACTAATAGAGTAAAAGCGAAATCTCTTCCGTTGTTATGCAAAGTTATATTTGTCTACATTACAAAACAATTCCGGTGCGTTTTCTTTAGGTACTTGTGTGAAAGACATTTATATTTCAAAATATGTGCTTGTGATGTCCTATAATGGTCATGTACTTTACACTGTTCAAATTAAAGCTGATTTAACACGTTTACAAAAATATTTAATGGAATTTCTTTACTATAAGTGAGGGGGACCTGTACCCATTACTGGGACCTTAATATACTGCTACTTAGCATAACTAACTCTCTTAAATTTACAGACGATATCACGTCTGATTTATACAGCTTTTCTTGTAGCGTGCAAATGCATATACGGTCCCAGTTTTAATTGACAGTCGGAGTATGAGATCACTGGCAGTGCCGGAATAACCATTGAAAGCCAGTGGAACCCTCGTCATTTGAAAGTAGAGAACCACAGGCTCGTTGAAGCGTTCTACACTAGCTCATTGGATCACTACAGGAATAGGAGTCGTTGAAACCTCTATCTTCTGTGTTCCAGTGTCCCGTGAGGGATGATATACTTTTAAAGCATTTACACTCTCTTTCTCTTTACTTCAGTGTGATAGTCTCGAAAAATAACCCAACCGCTCTCCAGTCCCACTCACTGACTAGCATCGCAGCTTCAATTATCTGTTTACTGCTGACTGGTTATCGTTTAACTGTATTCTCACCTGATGGTCGATAATAGTCTAAGATAGAAGCCCACTACTCCAATAAGAGGTACCTTACCTTATTGATACAGAGAATCGTGCCGAAACACAAACTTCTTTGCTTGGTGATGTTTCCTGATAGGGTGGTAACTTGCCACATCCGACGCCACATATCTATCCAGGTACAGACAAATACAATTAAGTAAATGTACCTTTCCTAAAATTGAACCCAGAACTTCTGCTAGTGAAGCGAGTACACCCCGAGCTGGGACATTCTACCATCATAAATAAATAGCACATTTGGAGCAGGCAGCAAATTGCTGCCAGTCAAAGATTTAGTGTAGGTATTTACTGAAGCATTGATTTACGTAATAATGTACAGTGATTTGTTCATTTAAACCATCTTTTCGTTATATTAATAATCGTGTGTATAATGGGCTTAATGGATGGTTTCACAACACTTAGTGACGGATACGTCGTCCGATAACATTTTTTTAAATTCAATGCCGGAGTGTAGAAATTCGTAGACTAATATATTTAGTGGTTCAGTACTAAAGGTCATATCATTGATATGCGAGTCTAATCTTTTCGATTTCATTCATTTTACCTTGAATAACAAATAATAATGATGTTTGTAACAAATTGTTAGGGATGTGCTGATTAAGATCTTTAAATAACAAAGTATTTGATTTTTTATAGTGAAACTTTTTTTAAATAGCTTCAAATTTTTACGTTCATTTGTCACATGTCGCATTACAGGCGGTCGTGTTATAGGAGTAAAGGGCAAAGTATTCACAGTGCAGTCAAAGACGATTTGGGGTACCCCAAAGCTTGCATCAGCTGTTTAAATTTCATATGTGGGATTGTCTTTAATTAAATTAAAAAATAATTATATAAAACGACTCTTTTGGGATGAACTTGAAGAAATATATTTCAATTATAGAAGATTCATCTTTCAATGTTATAGGAATATGAAAAATTTCCTTATTTATAATAAATTTATGAATATGAAATGAACATGGTGCTTAGACTACCAGGTTTTGCTTATCTTAAAAAGAAAAACAACAAACAACATAAGCGTAAACACTTACAATATAAAAATACATACAATTATGAAATAATACTGATGAGGAATAAAATATTTCTATTCTAAAATAGAAATAGTTCTATTAAAAAGATTTTCGTAAGATCCAATGGTTAAATTTACCCCCTAAATATGATCCTAGTCCTGTGTCCTTCGTTTTACTTAGATACTTTTACTTAGATATAAAATTACAATTAAATTAAAAATATTGGTAAGTCATTAGAGACTTTATATTGAAATAATTTCAGGTAAGGAAATACATTATTTGTTGTAAGTTACCTTCATTATTGTGAAAGTATTTGTTTACGCTGAGACGACGTGTGTAAATTTGTAACTTTTTGTCATGAAAATTCCAAACTTACTTATTTCATATTTAATTATAGCAATAACTCCTTTATTAGTTATATGGTTATTTATGTATGCCATTCCTTAATTGTGTTGTACCGACTTAGTACTTTTATATATTTGTAAAAATAAATTTTAATTAGAACATTTATCTTAACATAAGCGATTATGCTTGTCAACTATGCAGCTATGGGTAATAAATTGTCTTGTGAAGTTTTCAAACCATATATGACCAGCTATTTCAATAAATTACAATATGTATCTTAGTTCTGCAGTAACTAGTATTGCAACTTTTTAAGCATTAACTGCGGGTAGTCATTTTTTTACAGAGACATCAACAAATTGATATGTTTCTATACTATAAATTACTTTACTTCAAATTCTATGCGTTATTGCCTTTGTAATCAAATCGGTTAGACGGTTTCTAATTCTTTAACAGACATAGCTTGATAAGGGGCATCAAGAAGGGCATAATCTACTATCTTTACAGTTTTAGTTAAATACATGGCAGAATCCAAAAAACTATATATTTTTTGGTGTTAAAAATTCTTATTCAAATCGGCAGTAAAGCAGCTGTGGTACCATTAATTTCATATAATTGGTTGATTTAAACGTTTAGTTTAACTTACAAACGGCTCTTCTGTAAAATTTTCTTATTCTGTCGCTATTTATTTATTTAACTGCGGATTAACAATACAATGTGTTAGGTGTATAATTGGTTGTAACCAAATAAAAGATGTTTACATCGATAAAATAGAATGACTATAACAGATTAGGTTAGAAATTTACTTTCTCCTTTAATTTTGCTGTATTTTATAGGAAAATGTCTATTATGAGTGAATAGTGGCCTAGATTGCTTATATAGGACTCATGGAAGAATAAAGAAATAGGGTTCCGAGGAGAACTCTGAAATATGTCTTGCTCAATACGTCTGATTTAACCATTATTATTTTTATAATCTTATGAAAGAAAAGTTTTTTGAATCAGTCACTATTCTTCCAAAACACATATTATCATGAAATACCTTCTTCAAAGTGAAGAATAGCGTTCAGTAGGTGGAAAGGTTCTATCACTTGTGCTATCCTCTTTACTAAATGGTCTTTTTTCGGGCTATTTGCCCTCTTGAATCAACCTTGACTACTCAAATAGGGATCCTTTTTGAACCAGTTCAAAAAAGCAACCTTTCTCCACATGCGGCTAATTTGAGCTCGTTTGAATACCCCAGCATTTCAAATAAATTAGCTCCAAAAGATCTTTAACATCTTCCTCAGTGGATACATCACAAATGCTTGGAGTAGTTGACTGCTTTGCTTTTATGGGCTCATGTTTCACATACATATAAGAGTGTACCAGACATAACATTAATATTTTAAGAAAAGGGAGCTTGGGGTCACACAAAACAAGCGGGGTTTGCTTGTCGTATTCTACTCTTGATTTCTTCCAGTTAAAATCCCAATCTAGACTCACATACATAGATAGCATTACGCCTCATTCCCATAGGGGTAGGCAGAGACCACTTCCTTCCACTTGCATATTTCCTTCGCTCCTTCCAATCTCATTAAACCTTTTAGATTAGAGTACTTTTTGACCTCGCCCTTATTTAAAATGTCCTGGATTTATGTCAGAACCGTTCGCTTTGTTCTTCCCCTTCTAACTTACCCATTCACTCTTGACTCATAAATCTTTTTGTCAGTCTCCTTTCATTCATTCTCTCTACGTGCCCAAACCATCTAAGCATGCCCTTTCTCAATTTTACTCACTATATTTTCTTTTTACACTTGCTTGCTATAAATCACGTATAGGTGAATATTAAAAACTTGTAGTTTTACTCGACTCGACATCAAAACAGGTAACTCACCCGTCACTAGTCTTGTCAACACATTTCGTAGTTCTTCGAACGCTTTGAGAGATTGCGACACTCGGCACTTGTTGAGACGTTTGGAGCGTTTCGGCGCTGTAAACCTAGTTCGAGTGCCGTTTTACAATATATTTGTAAATATAATTTTCATGTAAATCTCCAACGCGAGGGTGGTCGTGGCCTAGTTGTTAAGAATGTTGTTTCACATTGTTACCTGCATTTAAGAATGTTAGCCTCACTGTATCTAAACTAATATTATAGAGAGGAAACATTTGCGTTTTTGTATGTAAGTATCTATGTTTGTAACGTTTTCATACAGAAACTATTGGACCTACTTTAAAAATTTTACCACCATTAGAAAGCTGCATTTTCACTGAGCAAAAAATAGGGATCCTTAATAAAAATGCATTAATGTAACCCAAGGTGTGAACTATTGATGATAGATCAAAAAATGTACTACAATATTATAGAACGTATTAATATCTTTAAAAAAAGTCAGCAATACCAAATGTTCAACTACTGTAGATATGCCGCAATAACTACTTTTTTACATTTTATAAGTTAATAAAAGTGCCGACAATAATCAAAACATATTATACATACTCACGCCTCATTCCCATGGGGGTAGGCAGAGACCAAGTCCTTCCACTTGCCACGGTCCTTGCATTTCTTGTTCACTTCTTTCATTCTCATTAAACCTTTCATACAAGTTCATCGGTTTAGAGTAATTTTGACCTGGCCCTTATTTAAAATGTCCTGGATTTGATCCAGGAACGTTCGGCTTGGTCTTCCCCTTACAACTCTCGCATTCACTCTTGACATTGAAATACTTTTTGTCAGTCTCCTTTCATTCATTCTCTCTACGTGCTCAAACCGTCCAAGCATACCTTTCTCAATTTTAGTAATTACATCTTCTTTTATACGACAACGTTCTCTTACAACTTGTTACTTCTACGCAATGATTATATTACATTTTTATTTGACTTGGTTATTTTCTCTTAACTATAAATATTGAATTTTAACTGGCGTAATTGATAAATAACATAATTCTTCAGTAATATAGTGTTTACTCTATTATTCACCAAAGGCAACATATAAGTTATAGAGTATTTTTTTAATCCCTTCAGTTGCAATTTAAAATGTCTTTTTTCTAGCCCAGGAATCCTTATTTCTAAAGAAATTGATTTGTTTGTTAATGAGTAAGGCGGATTTTTAGCGCTTTTGAAGAATGTAATGAAAATAACTACCCGACTGTTGCTAGATGTCTTTTAAATCATTAAAGGCTTTGTAAAGTTAATTTCTTTAACAATGCCTTCAAATAGGAAATATAGTACGTCCTCAGCGCTATTTAATAGCAAGTTGCTATAAAACGGAGTATAAAAACGAAAGTCGTAAAAATAGTTATGCCATCTTACATGGTAAATGGTAATAGGTCGAATGGTGTCCGAGTTAATTGCTCTCATAAATACAAACATCCGTTTTTATATCTTTTATTCAATTCCTATTATTAGTTCACACTCACCCTATGTATAAATCGTTGAAATTAACAATCGTTAATAAAATACTTTTTCATCAAACCACTTAAGTTGAATATTTTTTTATTTGTAGTGACATTTGATGTGTCATTAATGAAATTTATTTTATTAGTTTTATCCATAACTTTGTCCTCTTGAGATAATGTTTTTGGGTAATTATTTTACAACGAAGACACATACATATAAATAAATACTTTAATGAGTTTTTTGCAGTGTTTCTCTGTAAAGAGTTTTATTTCTTTCTCTTTTATAAGCTCACTAGACTATCTGCGTGCAAAATTCAGTAGTTTTGTCGTGGCAGCGCGAAAAACGAAGTTGCTTTCGTATTTATAAGTAAGGATTGTTATTTTACACCCTTCTACCTCTAAAATGACGATACTTTCATCGATTACAGCTCTTATCGTATTAAAAAGTAGCCTATGTCCTTTCTCAGGGTCTAGACTGTCAGCGTACTAAATTTTATTTAAATAGGTTCAGTAGTTTTGCCGTTAAAACGAGACAAACAGACAGTTACTTTCGCATTCATAATATTAGTAAGGATTAATAGTACTGCGCCATCTATTGAAAGCTCACGTAAAAGGTGTAATTACTTGTTATTATTAATATGGCATTGCTAGTTTAATGTTGAGAGCACTAATTATGTAAGCAACGACACCGTGTTTGAATCCCGGCAAGTCAATCATGTGAAATTTTCTAATTTGTTTCTCTTTGTTATGAAAACACTTGTTGTTTAGTATTTTCTTGGTAAAATGATATTACCGAACCGGTAAAGGGTAAAAAGCAACCCATTAACGTCCTACTGCTGGGCACAGACCTCCTCACTCATAGGAGAGAGGGTTTTAGAGTATAAACCCACCACACAGTGGAGCAGTGTTGTGCGGGTTGGCAGGCATAGTACACAAGTGCACTCTTTATCCCTTCACTCTCATAGACCAATGTGATGGCAATCCGACACAACCGACGATAGACAAACCGGTACCGAACCGGTAGTAGGTTCATGACTAACGGAGACTTAAATTACCTTGTTAAACCTATTTTAATAAAGAATATTTTGAATTTCAATAAAAAAATGAGTTATTAAGAGATATAACTTTGTTGTATTTTTATTTATTATTTTATAAAACTGTTTTATACAAAAGTATTGCACTTTTCCTTTTTTGTTAATCCGCCTTCAAACGTATATTTCTCGGTAACTTTCGTGTATTTTAAAAATAAATCCATTGTTATATAATTTGTTTTGTATATTTCATTATTACGTGGGGAATATTAGAAGGAAAAGCGTATCGTTGTGAGCCAATTATAAGGTATTGCGGTTATGCGATTGTACGTAACAGATAGATTATAATAATGTAAACATAACCCTTATTTTTCTAATTAGGACAATGAGACAGTGTTTATAACTAGGACTTTGCCACGTGTAGATACGGTTTTACCTAGTGTAAAGCATGAGCTCGTTAGTTCATCTGCTAAAATAGATGACTTCTAGAGAGGTTACAATAACTGTAATTGAACAAAATAAATATTTTGTTAATCACTGCATTATAATCTTCAACACATAATTTTTAGATTAGGTTATTGCTGAGCCATGAAGGTCTTGTGATAGATTTTCGTTCTGAGTTTCGGTTTTGAATTCAGGACAGCAACTATTATTGCTTTCTCTTTATAAAATTAAAATTACGTGCTAGATTGTTTATTTCTGTTCGTCATTGTGCTATGCGGTGAATGAAGAAATCGTGAAAAAGCCTGCAAATTGGTGAAGAAATTATGTTGTATGTAGCTCTCAATCTATCCTCTATGCTCTTTAATCACTCTCTCATATGAGTGAGAAGGCCTTTGCCTAATAGTGGGACGTTAATAGGCTACTACTTATATCTTTACTGTTACTTTATAATATACAACGTCCTATAATCCTAACGATATTTATACAATTTTGTTGCGTTCCTCATATTTATATGTACAATAAATGTAATAGTTTATTTTACTCTGGGACTGTTATCTTAGGCTTGCCAACCCGCAGTGGAGCAGCGCGGTGGGTCTAAAAAACCTCTTTCCTCTGAGTGAAAAGGCCTGTGGCCAGCTGTGAGACCTTAATACGCTGCCACTTGCCAAAAATTATTTAATACTTTTTAATATGGTCTTTTATTAAAGCGTTTTTTATTTTTATGGTATAGAACTCGTGCAACGCTGATTATTTATTGCTGTAGATGTATTTACATCAAAAATTATTACGGAGCCACGAAAACCTGTAAATAAAAGAGATATTGTTTTCTATTTGTCGATAATTGTAATACAGTTGAACAAGTAGAAAAGATAACCTTCACTTTGTGCAAAGAGGCATGGTCTTGACTTTTGTGTAATATGTGTATGTACCATACGTACTGTGTATTGTCTGTTTAACCTTGGCTATTATATAACTATCGACACATACTATACTAGCAGATTGCCGTGACACCGGCTGCGTAATGTGCCTTTGAAAATTGTGCTATTTCAATATAACTATACTAAGAAATTCCGAGAAATTTAGTACTACATCCACTCGGCCACTACACCGAAAGAGCGTATATTTCTTTGGATGCTGTTGATAAATCTATACAAAGCTATAGAGCGAGTCCAATAAAAATCAGTCGTGCCATTTCAGATCAACTCAAAGACCGAAACCTTTTGAATTTTATAGCATATAGATCATTATTAATATAAGTAATAAGGTAATTTGCTAAAATAAGAAAAAAATCTCCCTAAACTAATTACAGGCTATATTATCAAAGATATCAATATGCAATAAAACAAGCTTTTTTTTCTAAATCATACTATACATATTAAATTCTGAAATAATGACCTCTAAATGTTATGACTAATATTATGTGTGTAAAAGTTAAAACCGGATTTAATAATTTTAATTCACTTGATATCGATTTTCCGGACCGACGGTTAGACATTTAGTTTTATAAACTGATAAAGTCGAAAACGTTAGAATTATTTATTTATCGAAAACGTATAAATAGCTTATCAATAAAGACCTAATAAATCATACAAATCGAAGGTTATTTATGAGTACTTTTTATTTAATAAGAGAGGAAAAAATAACGATTAAAATTTAACACATTTAATCGATTATTAAATATTTCTGTTTCGAAACGCTTAAAAATCAAGGTTTCTCGGATTGACGCGATCAGTTTACAAATTTCGAGCGGTTTATAGATAAATTATGATCAAATAAATTTATGCATATGTTAAAAAAGGTCACAATACATTACCATATTTATTAACATCGGAAACAGCTTTATTCTTATTACTATACCGTTATTTGGCGCGTTCTATTTTTCAATTTTTGCTATTACGTATATTTTTATTGTAATAGATTCTCGCCTTTTAATAAATTTCTTTCACAGATTATATATACTTATTATTGTGCAATATTATTCTCTGTAGGTGATAACTTAACTATGCTGTGAAATTTTTTAGGTTATAATAAAAAGATATATATTGTCAGTCAGATATGTTAAAAAATTATAACACCTTCATGAATTAAATATTCTTGTCATAAAAAAATTAACGAACGAAACATTGATGTTACTAAATCGGTTTTTATTATATAGGTTTCATTTTTTTTTTAATTAATAAGTGTACAATATAACAATGAAACATACCTTTATTTATGTCTACTTTTGTTTTTCTTTGTTTGATTAAATGCATCAATTAGAAAAATAAAAGTAAAACTGTAGTTCAAAAATATTATCACTTGTCGTTAAATGAAATTTCTTTAGTACGAGTATATTTACGGTTAGTATAAAATTGACCTTGACGTTATAATGCGACAAGAATAGGCTAGAATTTTTAGCTATTAATAAATGATAGCTATTAATAATTTTAAAGAATGAAGGCGTTTAACATCTAGAACTCAGAGTCGTAAAACAAATTGGTAAAAAAATGAAAGAGACGACCATGCTCCACGTAATATTTGGCGAAGTTTATCTGTTTCATTGATTGACAACATACGATATTTTACCTTCACAGGAACGGAAACGTCAATTATTTTATGAATTCCTAGAAAGTCGAAAGTGTGGATTACAAATACGTTAACTATCGTTTTATATTATTATCAAATACTGCGGTTACATGTTAGGAGCAAACGATGTAGTACATAAATCTAATTTTTGAGATTGATCTGAGTGTCATAGTTTACGGTGTTTTAGGTTTTAAAGTTTCTGCCTTTGCGAAAGAAAACGCCGATGTATCAGTTTAAAATATACATATACTTATAAAATATATTTTGGGTATTTTTTTACAGGAAACTAAAATAATATCACAATCTTTTAGTTCCCAAAACTTAACCGCGTCTTAGTACAGAGTAACGCTGTCGTACAGAGTAATGCTCCGTACATAAGGTTAACGTAGTTTTACAAAGTAAGTTTACTTTGTGTAAAATGATTTGTTTTATTTTCCATTAATTTTCATTACTATTTGTTGTAGTTCTATGTAATAACATAATTTCCGATTTATCATGGTATCAAAGAACGACTTCAAATCTAAAGTTACGAGGATTCCTTCGCGTCCTTTTTTATCATCTTCATAACAACATAATTTTATTTATATAACCTAAGCAATTCATTCATTCCCCCGCTTTCTTATCATATAAATTATTCTTGAAATTAAAACATGATTTATCAATTAGATTTTATTTTAATTATGCTCCAGTTTATTGAGCGACATCTTTAGAACGCTTTCTAGGAGTTTGTTCGCACGCAGTTATCCTTAAATGTGTTGTTAAGTTTATGTAGGTTACTAGAATTAATATCAATTTTATTTGTAATTCTTATATGATATGAGGAACATTCACTTTTTTTTGAACATACAGCAAGTTTTCGAATATGTTTGTATTGAATATATGTATATCATTTGCATTACCCCGAAGAAGAATGCCTTGTTACATAAAGTTTTCAAATATTTAAGACATAATTCTACTGGGACGTCATGTCGGACCTATTTTGTGACAACTCGAAGAAGATTAAACGACATTGGGCCATCAATTTAGCCTGCCCTTAAACTTTTAACAACTGTGCCAACACCACGTTGACACAGTTCACATTTAGTTGTGACGTCACAAAGCGATTCAACTGTTAGAAAGAGGTATGCGCGTGCGCATGTTTTTCATGGTTTCTATTTAATACATGTAACTAATATTATTCGTTCTAACCTTTAGTTAATTTACGTTACTAATGGTAATTTAAAGATTGATTTTTGGATTTATAGTTGGGACCAATTATTCCACCATGTTGCTTTTCCGCAGTGAAAGACGAGTTTCAATATCTCGTAATGAGGAAGGCAAGTTATCCAAAAAGTTATAACGTAATATAAAGTAACGTTGCAAAATACGAGGTGAATGGATTTACTGTTCCTTCAGTAATTTTGGGAAAAAAGTAATCGATGTAACATCTTGCATTCCTTGGTATATTCCTATGTGTTATACATGTCTTTACTTAAACTTAGCAATGCTTTTAACATTTTCTCTAATGTGTAACGTGTCCACTTTAAATTTTTGATATATCAGACATCAATTTTCCTAGCTCTTATCTTCAAAGACGACGAATTTTTATACAAATCAATCAAAAAGCAATCGACATATTTATTATCTTAGTATATAAACTTGGGTAAAAGATGACGTTAATCGAATTATGATTAATTTTAACCTTTTTATTAATGTGTAAATAAAACGATAATTTTTTAAATAAAAGTTTTTAAGGCTACGAGCGCTATATGCTAGATATTTATTGTTATCAGCTCTGTCAGTACAACGGTATCGATTACTCTTTTAATTTTCCAATTACCTAATTGCCCCGACCTACATTTGTCAATAATAAATAATTATCAATAATAGTTACAGCAACTTTATCAACGAAATCAAGCTATCCTATAGTGATTGGTTTCAAAATATATAAATTAATTATTATCTCAAGATTAAATGAAGCCCTCAAGGCGACGCGACAGTAGCGTATTACTATACGATAAAGAGAAATGATAACACAAGATTTTAGGAGTCGGTAAAATGAGGAATTAGGACTTACTTTCTTTAAAAAAAAAATAACAATAATTCTTTAACTATCTTTATATAAAAGGAAAAAACGGGCATGGTTGTTTTGGTGAGTATCTGTTCCGTATTGGAAGGAAGGAAACCCCTGGATGTTATCACTGTGAGGCAGAACAAGATGACGCCCAGCACACGCTTGAAGTGTGCCCCGCGTGGTACTCCGAACGACGCATTTTGATCGACAAGATTGGGCATGATCTCTCGGCTAAAACCGTAGTAGCAGCGATGCTCAAAGACCCAGATGCGTGGAGGGTAGTAGTCTCCTTCTGTAAAGATGTTCTTCGCAAAAAGGAGACTGCCGAAAGAATCCGTGAGGGGGATGTTCCCGCTCGCACAGTTGCACATCGGGCCCGCCGTGGTAACCGAACTGCCTCTATGGCTGCAAGGTCGTGAGCTGTCAGTGTGGGGACACAGTCTGCTCCAAGATGACCGTCAGATTTTTGTGCAAGGGTGACTATGGTGTGTTTTGCCTGAGTAGCACCACCCCCCCAGCAGGCATGTGATGTATCGATGGGATTTTCTTTTCTCCAGATCTCATGTATGTTTTTGAACATTTCCCCCCCGTCAAAAAAAAAGGAAAAAAAGACTTTCTCACTGAATCATCACAAGATTTCCAAAACTGTTTATTGGATTGCCTTGAAATCTAGGCTACATATTTATTTTAAGACGTAGTCGCTTATTACGAACGAGCTTCCTCATATTCCTATTAGTTTGGGAGAAATATTGAGTGATAGCGAGATCTGCTACTCTATTCGAGCGATTAATTTGAAATTCGGCAAACATTTTCCTTTCGTAATGTAGAATAGGTAAGAGACCTATTCTACAAGAACTATAATGCCTGGTATAAGCGAAATATAACTCACGGTTTTTCACTTTAAATTTATCGATGCATTGTAGAGTATCAACACTCACAGTAATAAACTAACTAACCTTTTGGATGGTGCCGTAAAGCCTAATTAAAAGTTACAAAACCCAGCAAACACTTGTTACACTGTAAAAAAATTACGTGTTCAGGATATCCATCCTCTCTTGTAACGAGAAATTCTATTAACGGGTTCAAATTAAAACCCTTTGAAAACGAAACGAACTTCCATAGAAATCGTTAATCCTTAGGTCGAAAAATTAACGATTTAAGTTTTTTTTCAGCCAATCAGTTTCATTTTATTAATTAAATGTTTAGTTTCTCATTATTATTCATTGCATTTGATTGGGAATACATTCGCTGTCATTCGTTTTTGTAGATCTATAAAAGAGGAGTTATCATAGTATAAAATGTTTTTTATATCTGTAATGTTTTTGGCAGCATTTGATTTTTCCTACATTTCCAATACCAGTATATTTTTACCAATTCATACAAAACTTCAATAAATGATATACAAAAACCTGCGTTAAGGATACAATTGAAAACTATATGAAAATCCGTTCAGTAAACAGACAGACAAAGGCGTCCATTTTATAATATATAATATTTGTTTACAGGAAACGTACATAAGTACCTTTGACGTTAATCAATCGACTGATATCAAAGATCCGCACTTAGTGACCGTTTACATTACGAAATAAGTTAAATAGCTAATTCTAAGTCGATCGATAATAATTTTTCAAAGTTTATAACAGTTTTTTTTCTTATAAGACAGTTTTTCTTACTAGTGTTTCGTGCCTATTGGATTGTCTAAGACTTCACAACTTTTATTACAAAAGCAGGCAAAGCTTTTCCAATTGAGAGTTGTTTAATGGCTCACAATCGCCTATTTCAATTTATTTCAAAACAGAATTTCGATTAGGTATTAGAAAAAGTATATTGAAAGTGTATTTGTAATACGAGTACATTGATAGTAGGTATACTATATTTCATTAAATACATTTTTAAAAAGTTTTATTATAAAGAATTAATGCAAAGTAAGGCTCGATGTTTTGTCGATTTTCAGATACTTCCGCCATTAACCATATCTTATATAGACTTTTAAATTGTGAAACAAAGGAATTAGTTTGACAGAAACATAAGCTATCAAAACTAGTAATATAACGCAAAAAAGTATGTAAACTAAAAAGAATATTTGAGTATTGGGTAGTTCATTTATCAAGGAAGGTGATACAACACCACAAAAAGAGCAGTATGAAAATTGTTGCGAAAACAGGTAAAATTCAGACTTTTTGGAAGCTTCCATTACAGATGGAGTTGAACCTTCTTTAAATTTTGTTCTGTCTCTCTGTCTTACTTGATACAGGCGAAGTTAGTCAGTCCGCTATGATATTTATAAAGTATAATCGAGTTATTATAAACATACTAACGAAATGACAGTCAGAATAAAATGTAAAAACAAAATGACTCACTCAAACTTATATTGGGTGTCATGAGGTTGTTGGATAACTTGGGTTCACCTTTTTATTTTTTGTCGAGCTTTAATGTAGGTATGAATTTATGATATGGAACGGAGCAGACTTAGCAAAAAATTAAATTCATATAAACCGAGCTTACCAAACAATCTCTAGAAGGTTATAAATCATGTGGTATGAAAATAAAAGAATAACTTTCGATGTTATATTAAAACCAGTCTATTTAAATTTTTCTATTAAGACTCAATATAACTTAGTGTTACCAGGAATGCTAAAGAAATTTTCTTTATTTATATATATTTCGATAGTTTATAATATCGTAAGTCGCATCGTTAATTTAAAAAAGGTATTAACCTAAGAGATGAAAGTAAAATTATATATCGAATAAGTACTAATTGATATAAGTGAAAGTTATTTGTATGTTTGAATAAAAACCGGTTTTTACTAGGTTACTTAGTTTTCAGAACCTAATGCCTAAGAAAAGTAATAAATTGGGTTATTATACATGTATAAACTTTAAAAAATGGGCTTTAAGAATATATTTAATCGTTTTTGTTTTTGTTCTTGTGAGACAATATGTGTGCATTTATTTTCTAGACAAACTTACAGTATTTTTTAAGTACTTTATGTACTTTTTTAAGTTTAAGTTTTATGTTCTGTTATATAAGTCTATATAATTATTTTTAAATTAGCAATTCACGAAAAAGAAAAGATAAGGGTAATATTTGTAAAAGATATAGTAATTTAAAGCATTATAAATGACAAGTTAGAGCCTATAGGTATACCTATGTATTGAAAATAAAAGTATTAGTTATTTTAAAATACATATCTTTAAAAAATAATTTGCATTGGATTATTAGTATAGTATTAAGTTAAATACTTTTTAATAATACTTATTATATAAATTTTCACTTAAATTGAATAGCATTCTAAGGAAGTTAATTATAATAACTATTCCATCCTCGTCGCCGATGTGATATTACTCATTTTTCCCAGAAATTAGAAGAAATAAAAAACATGTTAAATTTATGAAACTTTAAGTGGAAAAACAACAGTACTTTGCCTTTACAAGTTTAAAATTATTTCTAATTCATTACAAGAAGAAATGCAGCTTGCTATATCGTAATTAATGTAAACATTAAAAGTCAATTAATAAGAATCAAGAAATTAGTTAATAAAATATATATTCCAGTAGAAGTGATCGAGTACGTATTAATATAGCGAATGAAATGCGCGCGAAACTGAGCGTGGAAAGCGGCGCAGGCGCATTTCATACGGCGAGTACAGGCGATTTCGCAAACCACCATCTAATGTGAACCTATTAACCTCTCCGTGCGAGGCTCAGAGGCGAAGGCGACTGGCGGATGAGGAGACGAACTGCGCGTTCATTAGACACAAGGTTGCGTTAGACTCACTCATCCCGACCGCGTACACAAATTCACACATAATAACGCAACACAAATTAAAAGTAAACAAACAATGCCTCACCTTGCCAACTGTAGTGCACTTCTATTCGCGATCTCATTGTAGAAATTCAAAAGGATGTTGCTATCGAACATATTAGCACTGCATCACAGCCATTTCTTTCACAAAAAAAAAAATTATAAACAACAACAATCCGAAGCACCAGCGATCACAGGATTAACACAACGTCCGGTCGTAGGCACGTCCGTGCGCGAGCGACGTCAAATCGAACTGGCCCGGTCAAAATGACGAAAGTGAAAACATCGCACGCACAGAAAAAAAGGTTGGCGGCGCACAGTCCTTGCAGGCCACCTCTCGCGCGGACTCCAGTGACACAGTAACTGCGCGCCGCGCGCATCGCTCCACGCCTATATAATGAGGCGCACGGAGGCTCCGGCTTCAAACGCCGGCGGACGGCACAAAAAGAAGATGCCTCGCATCGGTAGCTAGAGAACGAGCACAAAGACACGTGGGCGCGTGTGCGTGCGACCGTACAGAGATAGGCGGCCGCAGGAAACTCCGTTCTCTTCCACTAGGAAAGACCTTGGATACGAATCGGCACGTTGCAATGTGTACCGCAGTCGCCTACGCCGCTGTTACCTACTCGCTGACGGCTCTAACTGATTAAACGATGATTCCATTCTATGGTTTATTTTAAAACTGCATCCAATTGCAGAGACAACGCGAAATACGCAGTACGGAACTAAAATATTTCCACTCTTACAAAAAAGTGTGCGTGTACTTATGCACCCGCATTAGAAGTTGTACTTCTTCGGCGTAACAAGATAAAATACTTTTCAAACAATGATATGCATAAACTTTGTCTCGCAACTTTTCAATTATTAGTCGTTATCATTGTATAGCACAATTTTAGCGCTTGTCTTATTGAAATACAGGCTTGTATGTATAAAAAAATACAAAATAATATATAAGCAACAGTTAGTATCTTCGAAATTTTAACCATAAATCCACGCTGTAGTTTTTGTTGCTTGTCAAATCAAATACATCCATCATTCGTTCACTCAATGCAAGCAAAAGATTCGAAAACCTAAACTAACTTTCGTTGGATATAAATAGTTTATAATCTGTTCTTTGTAGTTGAGTCTGAAAGTTATAATTTTGATAAGAATGTCATGTTGATATTTTCAAAGTCACAATATATCTAACAGCTGGTATAATAAAATAATTAAGTTATTATGTAATATTAAAAAAAAACTAAAATGTTAGCTATTGCTAACTTCAGGGTGTCGATTTTCGTGACGGTGTGCGCGCGCATCATACAAATTTAACTTGAAAAATTTACATTCTTAAAATATTATTATTACTTTAATTAAAGGCGGCTTTAACACTGAAAGTGATCTTGCGTGAAAATATTCAATCATAGGCAATTGGGTTGGTTCATCACTTCATCGCAATGTACTCGTATCATCGATCATATTCATTAAAATTGAAGTCAAAATCAAAATATTCCTTATTCAAGTGGCTCAAAAAGCACTTTTGAATCTTCAGTAGTCTGTCCGTCGGAAAGTTGAATCCGCTGAGAAGAAATCGGCAAGAAACTCAACGGTTACTCTTTTAGAGGTAGTTGTGTATGTTAATGAGTAATATTTTGCTTCTGTGTGCAAGTGGAATCAAGACCATACATTTTCATCGCTCAAATAATCTTCAACTTCAACTTGGAAAAGTATGTTTTTGACATATTTCTTAAAAGTATGTGGAAGCATATTACAGAAAAGAAAGAATGTTTTAACTCAATTTAAGTTAACGTCGCTAAACTGAATCTGTTTAGCAGCATATAAATACTGTGTCCAAAAATTATAACTCTTATTCTATAAATACGATTTTATGTAAAGTTTTTTGGTTCTTATCAACAAGTTTGGACTCGTGGATTACTACGTGCTCGCTTTTTATCATCGATAGAAGACTCTGAAAATTTGGTATTTGTAGGTTTTATTCGTCCACAATTTTGTTACTTGTGAAATCTTTTTACTTTCACTGCGACAAATGATCGTTACCTTATTAAAAGATCACTAAAATTCGAAATTCTCTAAGAACGAACTTCCCCATATTCCTAAGGGTTTCAGTGCCTACTACTTAGGAAACATCTCGTCTCACCTATGCCGTTTTGTTTATTCATTTAATTTCTTTGTGTTTTTTATTTTTGACTTTATTTCTTAGGGGCCGCCTGGAAATCTGGTCACCCTTTTAGGATATATACATCTTATAAATTTGTTTTTTAAAGTAATATCGATACCTATAAAACATGTGAGAATTGTTTTGATAGCGTTCTAAATGCGTAATAAAACGAAGAAACAAAATAGGTGTCGTAAGACGTATGAAAATATTTGGCCATAAGTAATATTATAAGAAAGACGTTATCTTATGATACAGAAATCGATGCGTACAAATTTAGGTCAAAGTCATGTCAGCTACGAGTACATACTAATTTACAATAGCGAACAATGTTTTGTTTTACATTAGTGTAGGCAATATGTTGATCATGATCGGCGTATAAAAGTTGATGATATAAGACTTGAGTCATCAGCCAAGCACTTCGAAAAATAAATATAAGGCAAGAGTTGGAAGCTTTAATGAATGAAACAGATATTTAGCATTAAAAATTTAAGGCAGTTCAAATAGCGTTAAATGAATACTACCATTTTATATTATAATCATCAAAAGATAGTTTTGCCCAATTTGTTTCAGACCTTTTAAGGAACTAGCGTTCCTGAAGTCATGGGTTTCATTGAATTCGTTATTACCGCAGCATTATTTTATGTTTGTTAACTTGAATTATAATAATACATATAACATTTCCATATGGTATTATCACGATAAAAAAAATCTGTTTTTTATATACATTTCAACACTATAGCCCTTCAGAATACAATGATATATATTACAAAGAATTTAATCACTGTTAGTATTCTATATATTTACAAACTCATATGTAATAATATAATTGGTATTCCTATCGTACACAAGCTGCATATTTCAATGTCGTTATATTCGGCATGTTCTTCTACTACAGTTGCTAAAGTCAATATTTATTCTGATCGAGTACATAAACTAAGAAAATCTGAGACAATTTGTGTACAAAATTTTTTAAATTAAAATATTTCAATGACATTTTGCTCATCTGCTACTAATGATGACTAAAAATACTGGTCATGAAGCAACGAAAGTTGATAATGATGCCTCCGTTGTGACACGTTTCAAGCAAGCACAGTCGTTGAGCATTGCACAATAAGCAAATGAAATTTGAGATAATTATGTAAAGTAGGTCGTTGGACATGCTTTCGGTTTATTCTTTATTAAAATAATGATTTTATATCACACAGAATTGTATGTATTTCAAGTTATTAAACGTATTCAACATATAAAAAGATTTGCTAGCTGGTAAATCATCAAAATACTAATACCATCAACAGATATTATGGCTAAGTTGCAATGGAAAAAGCAATGGAAATAACTTCGATGGTCAGTGATAAAAGAGCAGTACAATAAAACAAGATACAAACAAGTTTCTAAAATGGAATGAAAAAATCTAAGTCGTAAAAACTAAGCGATATAATAAACAATAACCTTGAAAAAGAAAACGAAAACAATCCAAACGAGAAGAGTAGGCTAACTTTTGTTTGGAGCTACGAACAAAAACCATATAGGATAATTATAATTAAAATAGCACATCAAAATTCTCTTAACCGGTTATTTAATAACATTATAAATTGTACGACGCAAACTCGTTCCGTTGATAACGTAACAGCATTTCACTTTCCCTTCCACATTCTCATTGTCTAGAACAGCGATTGGATAACTTCGCAAATATCATCTGAACCGCGAACTTACATAAATATCTCTGCATCTGTGAGAATCGCCTTAATTGCATCTTGTCTTTTTCACTTCTTAATTTACTCGCGAAAATTTTTTGTTATTGAAATGTTATTTTGAAAGAAGTGAGAGGCTCCCACATTGGATTTTGGCTTCTGGCTGTCCTTTGTTCGTGCTCGCCATTGTTTTCTTTATGACCACTGTTTATGTATAAAGTAGTAGACCTTACAGGTCATATTGATATTTTTAGCGTATTGTTAGAACAATTTACTTCATCGGCACTCTTTGTTTATCCCGACAGTAGTATAATGTTTTTATTTGTGTAATTTGTCTGTTCTTAGAAGACTCCGGAGTGTTTTTGTGTAATATAACGTTCACTTTCATTTAAAATTCTCTTGTGACAAAAACATTTGTACGCGTTTATATTTAGGAAGTCCGATTACGCATTTGTCTCAATATTTGTATAGTCGACAATTCACAATCGATTTTATTTGTACTGTAACTACCATGTTATTCGGTACGTAAAATGTTTTTAACTATTACGATATAACTTTCTAACTTAAGTTATTATGTGCTGGTGAAATAACTCGCTTTCACAACAAGCAGTTTCACTTCAAGTTTTCAATCGCATTTGTGTTTTGGGACACATTTTAGTTGTTGCTTTGTTAAGAAACTTAAATATTTATCTTTAATACCTAATAAATTAGGGCTTAGAACAAATACAGTTTGTGTATATACGAATTAAACTAAGCAACGAAATTCAAATTACATTACCTTGATTCGGTCATATTTCGCTGAACTGGCTTTCAATTTCTACGAACAGTAACGGATTTAATTGTTGAAGGCAAGTATCTATTTAAGTAGCTGACTTTTAGTAGCATCAAAGTCCAAACAACATTTTACTTAATTAATACATTTGATTATTATGTATTAAAACCAACTATACCTTATTAAGTATAGTTACAAGTAGTTTCTTTTGAATTGTCATAAACCTGTCGTTCTGTAAGGAATCTACGATCAAATCGAAAGGTTTTATCTAAACATTATAACATCTGCTGAATAAATAGACAGTGAAGAAATTCTGTATTTCAAATTATTATCTACTTTAATTTTTTCTTTTTTACTTTAATTGTTACGTTTGTTTACGATAGTTAAAATGAAAAATGTATTTTTTTAGATTACATACTCGTTACCCAATTTGGATGAGTATTTTGGTATTATAGGTAGATAGACAAAGTTAGACCTATTTAAAGTTTGTTATTTATTTTCCATATTTTTTGGTTCTTCTTTTTGCTCTTTTATAATGTAGGTATAAGTGGATGCTATTACCATACCTGTAAATTCCAAATACCCCAATTTTTGTTTTACTTGTGTACGTTAGAAATAATTAATTTGTAAATAAAATAAAAAAGTGTTTCAGTGAACAAGTGGGAGAAGTGAAAGTTCTTTGGCTTAATATGTACTTGCTGAACCCGCGACTTCTGCGTGTAACGTTTTTTTTTTGGTAGCAATTTCATTAATTTATGCAAATTGTTTTACCAATAAGAAACATACCCGCACTGCCCTTCGAGGGTGGAATTTCCTAAAACTTCCTTTTCATAGATTCCATTATGCCGAAAAAACAATTCTGACCCAGTTACATACATACCATAAAAGATATAGTTTGTAAATGTAAAATTTGAATATTTTTTAAAAGTGAAAATATGAATCATTTAAATTAACACCCCCGCAAATCCCCTTCCGGGTTGAATTTCGCTAAATCCGTTCTTATTATTTTTTTATTGCTCCCTACCTTCAACCAGCCTCCCACCAGACCAGACTCAGACAAATTAGAAAATGCAATTTCCCTGTATTCGTTCTACCGGGACTCCAGGACCGGGACCTCTACTAGCAAGGCGAGTACTCGCACCACTGCACCAACGAGGCCGTCACGAGTCAATAGACACCTGGATATCTCTTATATAGACTAAATTGTACATTAAATTGTGACCGCGTAAAGACTGCCAGTGCCATAAAGAGTTTCATTTAAAAAAATTGTAGCAAATAATAGTTGTTATTATCTACACAAAGTTACATCAACACTTTATTATGCTAAAAGGCTAACCTTGTTAATGTATAACAATTCAAAATAATGCCAAGAATAAAGTCAAATGTACACACTGCGAAATTGGGTTACTGTCGACATTTCACTGTGAACTCTAGGTGCTTAGATATTTTGCAAACGCTGAATAGACCATTGTTTAGCCGCAAACGAAAGGTCTCGCCTATGTACTGATAAATAGATCCGTGTAATATGACAGTTGACTATTAATTATTACCGATAGACAGTTCTTTATGTAGGAAATTGTTGTGTTATTATTCAAATTGCAAACGTACTAATCGCCATAGAATAGACACAGCAACCGAGACGAATAACATAAACAGAAACGTATGAATATGTTAGTAACAAACGAATATAATAGGTATATGAATTTAATGGATATAAGAGACTACGCTATTCATATTGCTATTATTATAAACTTCTATAATACATACATAGCATCACGCCTTATTCCCATAGGGGTAGGCAGAGACAACATCCTTCCATTTGTCACGATACTTGCATATCTCCTTCGCTTTTTCATTTTCATTAAACCTTTCATACAAGTTCGTCGGTTCTGAGCACTCCTGACCTGGCCCTTATTTAAAATGTCTTGGATTTGATCCAGGAACGTTCGCCTTGGTCTTCCCCTTACAACTTTCGCATTCACTCTTGACTCATAAATCCTTTTTGTCAGTCTCCTTTCATTCATTCTCTCTACATGCCCAAACCATCTAAGCATACCTTTCTCAATTTTAGTCACTACGTCTTCTTTTATACCACAACGTTCTCTTATCACACTATTTCTTACTCTGTCACTCAGTTTTAATCCACTCATGCTTCTCAACGCTCTCATCTCTACCGCATTTATTTTACTTTTGTGATTCTTCTGCCATACCCAACTTTCACTACCATACATAAGCGTTGGCACCAACACTCCTGGATGCACAGCCAGTCTGGCTCTTCGAGACACCATCTGGCTATTCATAAAGGCGCGCAGGGCACCATTTACCATATTCCATGCATTCACTTTCCTTTCAATATCACTTTCACATGTATAATGTGTAAAGTAGCTTAGGGTATAACTTATTGCCTTATTACCCGTGTACACCTATTGACCGAGGTCTGGAATTCGATTCCTGGATTAAAATTTAGGGACATACATTTTACTACGTGTTGCCTAAAGTCTTTGTCAGTTAAAACTTTATTAGGAAGGTCATAAGTTATTTGTTTCTTTACTATTTTCGTTGGTCAAAGTTTGTGACTGTGATCTTACCAGATGGTAAGTGACGAACATTTACCACGTATTGGGCATCACAGGCAAGCACTTAGGTAAATGCTTACCTGTGTATAATACAGGTGTATGTCATATTAAAATATCTATAATAGAAATAGAATGCTTAAGTTTAATTAGTTTTTTATTTACAAAATAAAAATGCTGTCTTTTTTGGAATGCTTAGGTGAAAAATAAGTACATAATAACATACATAAAACTGGTTTACCTGTAGCTTGTAAACCTGATCTCACTTGATGGTAAGTGTTATATGTACTTAATATCACCATAGGTTTTATTGCTGTTTAGCGCTTGACTGTCATCTCACCTGATGGTAAATGATGATACAATCTAAGATGTGAGGGCGCTAATCTGGTAAGTCTCATATACCTCTTATGGTTTCTACACACCATCGTATCGGAACACAAATCTCTTTGTTTGGCGGTAGGGTGGTAACTAGCTACGACTGAAGCCTCCCACTAGTCCAGACTCAGACAAATTAGAAAATACAATTTCCTAAATTTGTCCTACCGGGGATCGAACCCGGTACCTCCATTAGCAAAGTGAAGACTCGCACCACTGCGTCGGAGAGGTCGTCTTAGTTGACTTTCCACTGCCACGGTCGGTATCAACGCGGGTGAAACCACGGTGCATTGCTAGTCTTATATAAAATTTTGCACTGAACTCTTTTGAAACGACTTGACCGATTTTTATAAATTTTATTAATATTTAAGTCTCAGAATAGGTCATAAAGTATTTTTCATCCTCTACTTATTATTTATTATTACCATTACTTCTACCCTCATTGTTCAATTGCGACAGCAAGTTGCACGGATCAGGTAGTGTTTATATAAGTACATAAGGTACCTGAAAGGTTTGACTACGAATTCTACGCAGACAAAGTCAGGGGTAACCGCTAATTTGTAACAAATTGATGGCTTTGTATATTTTTCTTCTGTTAGATAAATATTTGAGGCACCTAGTCAGAAGAAAGTTTAAATTATGTGAAATGTTAAGTAAGAGCTATACTCTATTGCTCAATAATATTCAAAAAGGCAAATTTGACACCTCAAACGCCGTCTTTAAGTTCTTTTAATTTGTTGTAATATCAATTAATTATCGATTTGGGTTTAAGATCAGACACATTTTGGGACCATACGAATAAAACTGCAGTACAACGTTGCCGTGTAACTTTCCCCACTGTATTTCACCGAGTGAAAGTTTAAAAATGTATGTGTATTCATTGTACTTTTGTCACTGGCGTATCATGATCTTTATCGTAAATCTTAATCTCGGTGTTTAAAGCCACGCCTACAAATATTCGTCAGAACGAAAACGAAAGTTTGGTATGTCTGTTGCGTAATTTTGCTACTATTTCGGATAAACGACTCTGTGAGAGGTTTTTATATTTCCTATAATATACTTATTAGTATCAAATAATAATCTTTAATGTTATTTAACGAAAAATGTGTATCTTATATATAATTTGTGCTCTTTAGAAACGGATATATGTAACGGCATAAAAAAATAAGGGTCAAAAAATAAGAATCGGTTTATACTTTTCTAAGATTGTACTTCATATGCTGGTAAATGTTTAATTAAATTGGATTTAGTTGCACACTAGATCAACAAAGACAAGCAAAAAGCAATGGGGTTGGTATGTATTGTACAAATGATTCTAAAATACCCTGCTACAATTCGAAAACAGAAATAGGCAGTAATACCAATTTATTGATACCAATTAATTAACAGTTAATATCTAATCTAAATTTTTATGTAGTTGTATAGGAGTTAAGTTTCGTACATATACACAGTGGTTTGACCAGTTACGTGTGTAATTTCAGCTGTCGTGAAAGTGTTTCTGATCGAGACAGTCAAATCAAAGCCTATGCATCCGCATCAACCGTCGGATCCGTCACGACCGACCGTGGCTGCCATTTATTAATATTAAACGAAAATTCGTTATCCAACTGGCCTTGGGCCTCGTTCCTTTCAGTTCTACTTAATGATGACAGTTGCTTGAAACGTGCTGTTTATAATGGCACCAAATCAAAGATAGTGCGACTGCGGTGACAGTGATTGGAAAATTTCCTACTAGAATATTTTTCGTCATAAACAGAATGAATTTAAATGAAATGAATACAAAAATGATTGCGGTCATTAAATATCAGTTTTCTGATGATAAAATGTGAATTTTAAGTGAAAACGCCGCGCCGAGAGGTTTTGTAATAGCTTCGAAAGTAACTCGTAGAGTGAGGCTCGGCGCGGCGTAGACGTCGAAAGTGAGACCGTGAGGTTGCGCAGGCACGTTACGAAGTTTTTATTGTCGGCCGCGCGCGAAATCACTTGAAAGTTGTATTGTCCTTGGATATTTCACTTCTTTATTTGTTGCGTTTCCGACACCCGAGCCGAAGTTCAGTCGCCGGTGACGCCAATTGTAGCGCTTTGTATGTGTTGGTGCCACTCTCGTGTCCCCTTCACTATGTTCTCGAGCGCTAGATTATAGCCCGCAAGATGCTTCACATTCGTCTCATAAATATAATTTAGAGGAGTTAAAAGGTGCTGGGGATATAAGAAATGAAGTATGAAGTTTCTCACCAAGGGATGATGTTCGAAGGGAGCTGATCTTCACCGGGGCAATCCAGGGTGACGGTGCGCGCAGGGGCGCGCGGTTGCTTCCCGGCGCTTGCGCCACTTCCACGCTTGCGACACGCTTCCTGCGGGAGAGTGCGAGGCCGCGCGCGAATTCCGCGCGTGTTGCACAACGCTTATCGGCGACCCGGTTTCGACTTTCACCGCGGCACACTCAAACTGAATCCAGGGCTGGGGCACTTTAGCACTGTAATCCGGGCACAGACACAGGCGCGGGCTGCTCACAGGAGTACGCGAGTAGTGTTGGCGCGACGGCGCTGCGGGCCGCGGGCGCCGGGCGAGTGGCGTGCGCCGGCGCCGCTGTCGGTTGCGCCACGCTGGAAAGTAAAAGTAAGCGGTGGGCGCGGGGCGCGGTGGCACATTTCTCCCACTTTCGCCGCCGTGATTCACGCCATTCCAAGGTCGCTTCCCGCCACTCCCGCTTCATTACACCTAACTATATTCCCGTAGGAGTGGACACATGGCAATTATGAACTCATTGATTCTTACTCGCTTTCGAAAAACCTTTACTGCTTTTGAGACTAGAACGATTTTCTCCATTGTAATTCCTGCCAATTCACGTTCCTATGCAGGGCTAGATTAAGTTATGGTTATAATCCCACAAGAGTAACGGGTTCGTGGTCACGTGGCAATTCTGAACCCGTTTCTTACTCATTTTCGAATAACGTTTACTGCTTATGACTAGGAGGATTTTTTCCACCATAAGGTAAGTAGCAGCCCATTAACGTCCCACAGCTGGGAACAGGCCTCCTCACTCATAGGACTCTCTCCTATTGTTGTTAGAGCAAACAACTCGCCACACTGCTCCACTGCGGATTGGCAGGCATAGTACACAAGTGCACTCTCTATTCCTTCACTCTCATAGTCCGGAAATCCGAATTGACCGGAGGGAGATCGGACGAAGGACCGACGCCTTAACGTGCTCTCCAAGTCACGGGGGTGTAGCACACCGCCGAGAAGATCTTAATAGAAACCTCAATATCGATTTTTGTATTGGCGAGACCCGGGGTTCGAACCCAGGACTTCAAATCTGTAGTCGAACATGCTACACACTAGACCGTTTTTCTGCAGGACTAGGTATAATTATAGTATATATCATAATCCCTTTCACGTGGACACGTGGCAATACTCATGCCGCTGATTCTTATTCGTTTTCGAAAAACCTTTACTACTAGGACCAATTTCTGCCAATAATTACCTTTTTGCACATTGAAAACGATTGGGTACTAATGGAATTTTCACGTAGAACTACTTTTATCACCATGATCCTACCGCTCCTAAGTTGTTAACTGCTCTTACTGTACTCTATATAACTACTTGTAAAGGTAACGAGCATGGTGACATATGACAACATGCATATTAGTATGCTTAATTATTTTCACATTATGGCTGTATTAATGGATCTGCTTATCAAAGCAGAACTTTTTCTATTGCGATGAATGTGACTCTGAAGGAATTCGTATAGCTGGCGAGCTGGGCAATTGTACGCCCTAGGGTTTTATTCATTAAAATATTTGCTATTAATTGAACTTATTCATAATATCCACGACAACTTTCGCCAGTGTAGTCCCAACCACATGATGTTAGTTCTTTGAGCCAGCTATTACTGAGATATTAGATTATAGGAAGAAGTAGTAGAAATACCACGAAGTACCTAGAAAGTAGAGTACTTACATGCATAATAATATCGTAATAAGTATCGAGTAGGATTACAGTATGGTTTGGCAATGAGGTGTCAAGTCAATTAGCTATGGGACCACAATGGGTCACAAGCCTGCACTAATGCGAACAATCATCGCTCCTCGCTTGTCTTGGAGGCGGTTCACCACATTAGTTCAAGGGCAGACATGACATCTTAACAAAATTCCAACTTTGAAACTTTACAAAATAACAACACTTAGGACACAGCAGTTTCCTATATTTGAAAACTTCGAAACCGAGATCCGGCTAAATATTTTATCCCGCCATTACATCATCCAACAACTTCATCCAAAAGACTTATCTGAAGCATTAAATTTCTAATTAAATGTCATCTCATTTATTATTGAGAGCTTAGTCTTGAGTAGGTATATGATTCAACAGTCTTGATAATTACCTTTCTAAATAAGATGACATTTAAGATTTTATATTAGCGATAAATTAAACGACTTTTGAATGGTATTCAAATTTTAAAATTATAGGTCAATAAATAACAGCGATGTCGGGCGTGAAACCAATAGTAATAAAAAATAATAATACATTCCAAATAAAATTCTTTGGGCTGTAGAAAAGTTAGCAAAATAGTTTATATGGATTATACAGGGCAATAACTCGCTTCGATGCAAGGAAGGTCCTGGGTTCTACATTCGGCACGAGAAATTGAGGAAATTGTACTTTGTAATTTGTCGAGCTCTGGAATGGCGCAAAGCTTCATCTATGCCAAGAAAGACGGGTAGAAACCATTCAGAGTAAATTTTCTGATCCCCTGGTAGCGCACGTCTATCTTAGATTGTATGATTACTTATTATCTGATGAGATTTCAGATTAAGGAAATGTTTACTAAATTACGCTTGAGAATATCCCTGGAGCAATTCTGTAATATGTGTGAATACACATATTGTCAACCCGCATTGGAACGGCGTTATGGACCTAAGGTCTAAAAATCGATTGTATAATTAAATAGGCTTGTGCCCAGCAGTATGGTACTATGGGCCTCATTCGAAAGCTCAAGGCACTCAGCGTGCTATGGAGAGGGCTATGCTCGGAGTTTTTTTACGTGATCAAATCAGAAATGAGAAGATCCGTAGCAGAACCAAGGTCACTGACATAGCCCAACGAATCGCGAACCTGAAGTGGCAATGGGCGGGGCACATAGTCCGACGGACCGATGGACGTTGGGGCCCGAAGGTGCTGGCGTGGCGACCCCGCACCGGGCGGCGCAGTCTAGGGGGACCCCCCACAAGCTGGACCGATGACATCAAGAGGGTCACCGGTAGCCGCTGGAGCCAGGCGGCGCAAGATCGGGCCTTGTGGACGTCATTACGTGAAACCTATGTCCAGCAGTGGACGTCCATAGGTTGAAGCGACGTGTCCAGCAGTGGGATATTTATTGGATACTTACCTGCATTTTACGCAATAAAATTAAAGCTGTATTATAATTCTAAAACGGACATAACATTACAGACAAAATCCTCTCCTAATTAATGTATTTTGATATATGCTGATTATCCTATTAAAATATAATGTTATTCACGAAAACCAGACCACGTATTAAAGAATTACAATCAACGGTAGATGTCAAATTTATCTTATAATGAGTCATGGCACGGTATATAATTTATTCAGTGCATGCGTTTCATACTAGCAAAGTAGCGCGTTCGGACTAACAAAATCATATGTACCGTGTTATTCTGAGTAAAAGGAATGCGGTATACATATAAAGCACTAGCTGTTCCTTGCGGTGTTATTCACGTAGTTTCCGATGCCGCGGGTGTATGGGGATATTTGGGTAAGTTGAAGAAATTGCATTTTCTAAGTTGTCTGGGAAGCTTTGGCCGTAACTACCACCCTATCAGCAAAAACCTGCCCCAATGCAAGATAGATACGGTTGTACTATGTCCTATGTAAACCTTAAGAGGTGATTTTCGTCTTAGACTACGTCATCGCTTAGTAAAGTATGTAGCAGTCAATTTACGTCGCTTTGCTGGGTACAGGCCTCATCACTCATAGGAGAGAGGGTTACTTGAATACATAACTACCACACAGGTTCACTGCGGGATGGCAGGTACATAGTATACAAGTGCACTCTCTATTCCTTCACTCTCATAGTCCAATTTGACGCGAATCTGTCACAACCGGAGAGGAGATTAGACGCAGGTCATGTGGCTTTCCAACTTCCGGCAAATATTGAGACCATCGTAATAGAAAACTCGATATAGATTTTTGAATTCACCTGATCCGGAGCTCTAACTCAGGATCTCATGTCTGTAGCTGAACATGCTAACCACTAGACCAATCAGGCATCACTTACTATTGGGTGACATTACAGTCAAGCTCTAACCTATCCGCAATAAATATAACTTAGTAACAGGCTTCATTATGAAAGTAGCCACTATATTAAATTTCTACTCAATTATGAATGGTTTCGATGATCTTGTGATTAGTGAGTAAATTTAGTGGTCTCAATATTTAGTGGTGTTAATGAAACTGTATTTGGACATATGTGCTGGATGATTTCAAAGTATATATACAGGAAATAATATTTGAGTTTCATATATAAACTACCTGAAATTTTTATCTCACTGGGAAATGCATTTCCTTCCCCCGACTGTAGGGGGAGTATGGGACTTCGCAAAGGAGGTAACCTCGCAATACCCTCTTTAAACACAGCGGAACCCTTTTCATGCGTTATTGGGACATCCGAGGGTCTCTTGCGTAACCCTCTCCGATGATTTAAATACTAGCCGACCCGCGCAATTTCGTATAAGTACACTTATGTCACTTTGCTGATAGAAGAACATTACATACATAACGATCTGTCGGTTTAAATAGTTTTGCCTTGATAATTTAAAAATATTTTGTCTTCATTGCTCAAAAAATCACAATCATTTCTTATTTATTACTGACTACATTGATGTTGTCTATTAATAATGTTGTCTATTAATGAAAAAAGTGAATGCACCTCATATAACTTAAGAAATAAAAATAAAATTGCTGTAAATTCTAGTAGGGTACATAAGATTGACAAGTCATTCAAGGGTAACTGTATACGTTGCTACAACAAGCTCCCAGAAGAAGTTACAAAAATGTCTCTTAATAAATTTAAATCTTTTATTAAAAGAAAACTAATTGAGACATCATTCTATAATTTGAATGAATACTTAGAAGACAAAAATGCGTGAGAGTGAATGAATTGCTCTATATGTTTATAGATATAAAATAAATTTTAAATATATATTGTAACGATGATAACAAAAAAAACGTACACCCGACTGAGTTTGTTGTGGGCTCTTCTCAGATCAGGGCGCGAAGGAACCCTCGTAACTTTAAATATTCTTTAATGTTCTCAAAAGTCATTCATTTAAATAATATATAGAAAAAACGATATTTGACGATTCAAAAGTGCTGTAATTGGCCTACTTGAATAAAGATATTTTGACTTTGAATATAATCATTAAATGAGAAAAATGAATCGTCTTATGTAAGAACGTTGTATCCTTAGTTTTACAAATTCAAATTTGTATTTCATAAAAATAGCCTTTGTCTGTATAGAAAGATACTCTTCATTGTACACCACAAACATGAGATAAGTAACAAAGAAACAAAACATACAAATACTTTAATACATATTTAATATATCTACACTCACTATTAATGAGATGGTTTAGATTTGTAGACAGACAAAGTTTACGTCGTGGCTTTGCTAACAGAGGTCCTTCGTTTGATTCTCAGCAGGTAAAGGTAGGAAATAATATATTCTAATTTGTCTCGATCTAGGCTGGACGGAAACTTCAGTCGGAGCTATTTACCAATCTACCAGTGAAGGCATACCGCCAAGCAAAAAAATACAACGTTTCCCTACCAAGTTATTTAGAAACCATAAGATGTACGGGTAAATTCCTTTTTAATAATAATAATAAAAACTTTATTTCGACCATTGGTGGTCATAACATATTAGCAGGTCACATGTCTTAAAGACTAATGTTTGTACTTTAAACAAAATAAAGAAATTAAAAAATAAATGCCCCTATTATAGCTAACCTATCTCGGTTCGATTTGTCAGCCCGTGAATCATGTAACAATGATTCAAGTACTGACAATCAAACCTGTTACTAAATATCCTTAGAATGCCATTGGAGCTTGCCTGTACTCTACGCGCCAGAGATGTACAACTCTTCCGCATGGTAGTGTAGAAACAGTCCACACGGGCATCGGCAAACATTCCCGAAGCGCTGCAGCAATTGCGCAGCTCCATCACCATTCTAAAGTCGGTCCACAAGCTGCTCGTGTAAAATTTGGTGATTTTTACATCTACTGAACTCCGAGCAAATCTGCGAAAGATCATATTCGCTCTAACAGAGAGCGTCCTAGGTTCCCTCTCAATATCAGCATTGTCTTTCAGTTCAGAGGTTAGTACATGACCAAGGAATTTAAATTCATGCACTAGTCTGATTGGTGTCCCATACAACCTGATCATAGGCAATGTCCTTCCCCTGACCCGAAAGACCGTGCATTCAATTTTTTTTACATTGTTGGTCAGTCCATGATTATGATTGTACTTTTCACAGATACTTAGCAACTTTGGTAAGCCACACACACAGACACTCAGGAGCACCATTTCGTCAGCGTAACTAATGTTTAGGCACACAAATAATAGATTAGCACCTTTCATCTTAGACTGTATCATTATTTACCATCACGTGCGATCACAGTCAAACAGTTTTTTATTAATGACTTTAGCATTTAAGATTTCATTACAGAAACTGCATACGATACTTAGTTGTTCTCTAATATTGAATCCTACTGAGTTACGTCTCTATACACAAACAATCTATATGTAGAGCTAAGTGGCGTATACAGTAACGACTGTATAGTGTATGTAGGTAAATGAGTCACGTAGTAACCTACTAAACTAGATACAATAACACATTTGTTGCTTTGTTATCGAAAAATTCAATGGGAACGGATGGGAATGGATAGCAGTATCAAACAGAAATAGTAGTCATTTTGCAACGGGGGTAGTTAGGTGTCACGGAAAATATATTAGATATATATCAATCGTTGTTCGCCCCGGCGTAGAAATTCGGCCATAATTAATTTAAATTATAAGTTTGTAAATTATAAAAAACTATACTTCTACAATCATAGATTTTGCAAAGGCTACAAAGTTGTTATTTCAAACAAAATATATATGAAATTTAAATAATTTTTTATTTTTAAATCTGAAAAAAAAACAACGGACACACAATAAAAACAATCGTATTAAATATATACATACATTTAATAATGAAATGGCATACCACAGTTTCTAATGGAACCTCCTTAGTGCTTTTACCATTATAAACTCTTTTAATGTAACCTTATGGCTTTTGACATAACTGTCATACCAATACGCATATATACTCTATATGCGAGTATGTGTCAAATACATGTCTTTTTTTTTATTAATTTATTTTATTTTTTACATAATTTTTAAAATTATCATCATTGTGCACTCCTTCTCTATATAAATAAGTGTGAGAAATTTCATAATCCTTCGAACACGCAACTTTCGTAAAAAAGCTGTAATTAAATTTTTGCTTCGTGTATTAATTTGGACTTTATGTATCTTGCAATTGTTCCAGGGTAATGCAAAACGTAAATGCATGTGTAAAACGCGATGATTTGAAGCAACAATTTAGTAATATGCGTATGTCTATCTTTTAATGTTAACTTACTATAAACTCTTTTATGGTAACCAAATGTGGTTTCTCTCTATCTTTACGTAATGCGGGGGATATTGCGTAGATCGCTTCAACCGATGGAAGTCCACTGCTGGACATAGGTCTCACGCAATGACGTCCACAAGGCCCGGTCTTGTGCCGCCTGGCTCCAGCGGCTACTGGCGACCCTCTTTATGTCGTCGGTCCACCTTGTGGGGGGTCTCCCTACACTGCGCCACCCGGTGCGGGGTCGCCACTCCAGCACCTTCGGGCCCAACGTCCATCGGTCCGTCGGACTATGTGCCCCGCCCATTGCCACTTCAGGTTCGCGATTCGTAGGGCTATGTCGGTGACTTTGGTTCTGCTACGGATCTCCTCATTTCTGATTTGATCGCGTAGAGAAACTCCGAGCATAGCCCTCTCCATCGCACGCTGAGTGACTCTGAGCTTCCGCATGAGGCCCATAGTCAGCGACCACGTCTCAGAACCGTAGGTCATCACTGGCAACACGCACTGTTCGAAGACTTTGGTCTTCAGGCACTGAGGGATATTGGACGAAAAAGTCTTCCGGAACTTCCCGAACGCTGCCCAACCGAGTTGGATTCGGCGGTTGACCTCTTTCTCGAAATTGGACCTACCTAGCTGGACTATGTGTCCCAGGTATGTATACTCGTCAACAATTTCGAGTGTAGAGTTCTCAACGATGACTGGGTGGAGCGGAACATGGATATTGGACATAACTTTCGTCTTATCCATGTTCATTTTTAGGCCCACCTGTCGAGAAGCTCTGCTGAGGTCATCGAGCATTGCATTGAGATCTTCCAGAGTCTCTGCCATAATGACCACGTCGTCGGCAAACCGTAGATGAGTGATGTACTCGCCGTTGATGTTGATGCCCAGTCCGTTCCACTCCATAAGCTTAAACAGGTCCTCCAACGCCGCAGTAAAGAGCTTCGGGGAGATAACATCTCCCTGTCGCACTCCACGCTGCAGTTGGATAGACGCTGTGCTTTGGTCCTGTATACGGACTGACATGGTGGCGTTTTCGTACAAACACTTCAACACGTGTATGTACCGGTGGTCAATTCGGCATCTCTGCAAAGATCTCAACACGGCCCATGTTTCCACCGAATCGAAGGCTTTCTCATAGTCCACGAACGCCAAGCAAAGTGGCCGATTATACTCCTCGGTCTTCTGTATAATCTGCCGCAGCGTAAAGATGTGGTCTATGGTACTAAAGCCTTTTCGGAATCCGGCTTGTTCGGGAGGCTGGAAGTCGTCAAACTTGCGAGCGAGACGATTCGTGATGACCCTCGAGAACAGTTTATAGACATGACTTAGCAGCGCAATAGGTCTATAGTTCTTCAATAAGGTGTTGTCACCTTTCTTGAAGAACAGAACTACCACGCTCCTATGCCATGCCTTGGGCACCGTGCCTTCCAGGATGACGGAATTGAACATTCGCTGAAGGACTTTAAGAATGGGTTTTCCACCCGCCTTCAGGAGTTCCGCTGTGATTCCGTCATCACCCGGTGCCTTGCCGTTCTTCATCTGTTTGAGAGCCATACTAATCTCGTACAAGCTGACGTCCGGGATATCTTCGGTATAATGCCGGGTCAGTTTGGCACGGGGATCTTTAGCCAAACTATCAATAGGCTTGCAAGTCGATGTGTACAACTGTCCATAGAAGCTCTCAACCTCCCTCCGAATCTCAGGTCCAGATGCAATGAGTTCGCCGTTATGGGTCTTCAGCCGCGTCAACTGGCTCTGACCGATAGACAAATCTTTTGCGAACACTTTAGTGCCTTTGTTGCGTTCGATGGTATCTCGTATACGCTCGGCATTAAAGTGTCGCACATCACGCTTTTGCGATTTAGAGATCTGTCTATTGATCTGCCGATATGCGGACGCGTCTGCTGTAGACTGCAAGCTCATTGCATGTCTCTGTTCCATGAGATTAAGAGTATGGTCTGAGAATCTCTTGGTTTGCTTTTTACGGGGTTTATAAAATTTCATCCCAACCGTATGGACAGTTTCCACTAGCCTATCGTTTAGCTCGTCCACAGATTCGCAATCCTCGAGGCAGGCGAAGCGGTTTTGCAGCTCTAGTTGAAAGCTCTCGGGGTTTTGGATATGCGCGCGAGTGGGTCGGAGCGTAGACTTCACCAGTCTGAACCGCTCTCGGTGTACGTTGATATTCAATGTGCCTCTTACCATACGGTGATCGCTCCCAGTTTTCACTTGATTGATCACAGAGACATCATTGAATATGTTCCGTTTCGTAGACATGATGAAGTCAATCTCGTTTCTCGTGGAACCATCAGGACTCAGCCAGGTCCATTTTCGGAGCGGCTGTTTCTTGAAAAAAGAGTTCATCATATAGAGTCCCTCCTTTTCCATGAAATCAGCGAGCATCTGTCCCCTCTGGTTCCGTTGCCCATACCCAAATTGCCCCACTCTCAACTCTGCCCCGCTTCGTTCGCCGAGTTTTGCGTTGAAATCACCCATAACAACGTTGTAGAAGGTCCTAGAGGTATGCATGGCTTTGGAAATGTCCTCATACATAACCTCTACATCATCATCTGGATGCGATGATGTGGGTGCGTAAACCTGGATGACCTTCAACGAATACCGTTTGGTAATTCTGAGTATCAGGTACGCTACCCTGTTGGACACGCTGTTAACTTCTACAACGCTGTTGACGAGAGATTTGTGGACGAGGAACCCGACACCACCTTGGGACTGGTGTTCGCCCTCCCGGTAGTAGAACAAGTTACCGGATTTGAGGATTATCGTGTCCTCCCCCTCTCTACGGACTTCCGACAATCCTATAATATCCCAGTGTAACTTGTTTACTGCTTCTTCCAGTTCGAAGATCTTTTCGTCGGTCCTCAAAGTGCGTGCGTTGTATGTTGCCAGGTCAAGTCGTCGGGGTTGGCAGCGGAATCTCTTCCGGAGATTCTTAGCACCCCCTGCCCCGCCGTTACCATAACCGCTGCCAGAGCTAGGAATAGCGGGGCTGCCGGGGACTGGGGGCCATTGCTGCCTTGTTGTTGTCATCGTGGTTGTGCCAGTAATCACCACGCTTGGCAGGCGGGTTGGTGATCGCAGTGCTGACCCTCTCGCACCGATAACGCTGCTGCCCGTTATCGGTCTGTGACATTTAGGTCAGCGAGGAATGGATATACCGCCATTTATCGGTATGGGAGTTGGATAGGAAAGATTTGGTACGTGGGATAAGAGGAGTTTTGGGGAGCATTAGGGTTAGGTATAGGACATTACTGCCGCGGACAGAAGAGTGAAGAGCGGTAGTAATAGCTCGAGGCACCCGGGGTCGCTTACCCGCATGCTTAGTTAGTAACCGGACAGATTATCTGACTAAACACCCTCTGAGTTAAACACCCTCTGAGTTATAGTTGCGTAGATCAGCTATCCTAAATAAAGTAAAGCCTCCTCACTCATGAGAGAGATGGTTTTGAAATCATAGACCCACCATGCTACTTACTCCAGTTAGGGTTAGCAGTATTACTCTTTTAACAAAGAGAAATTAATGGTACTTGTGGCCAGGATTCGAAGCCATGACGCTTAACAAGAATCCACTTGCCTATCCATTGGGCCATCAGGCTATCTGCCATCATATATGTATATGTTAGTAAGAAATGAGCAGCTTATTAACGCCTCATTACTAAGGCTTTGTCTTACTCATAGGAGAAAATGTTTATGGTTCCATCTAGTTAGTTTTGCGCAGTTATAAACTAACTAATAATAAGATTTCAGTGTATCTGTTAATCAAATTTCTATACAATTGTGCAACAGACCTTTTACGGGTCGTGATTCATTACGATGCCGTCTGACATCACACTCTTGTCATACCATTAAATAGAACTTGGTCAAAGGCGAATTGACCACACCCACTAGGACTTCGTAGCTAGTAATTATAAAATAATTATTGTTATCCTTGTTTCTAATGGGTAATTTTATATTGGAATTTATACATTAATATTGAAATATAACATACAATTTGAAAGTGGTTGGAAAAACCTAAAATATGTAAACATATTTAGTTTCCTTGTCTTCCTATAATAACCCTATGACCTTTTTCCGCTATAATAGCGTGAGTCCCTTTGTTGAAACAGTAACTACTGAGTAGAATTAACATTGTTAACGAAATAGATTACAAAGAGTTCATAAGGACCCTCCTTGGGAGCTTCGAGTGGTAGTGCTCGCATGTGCGTATCAATGTAAACAAGCCGCGAGGAATAGAGGAGAACCGCCTGATTACGATGAGGTCCGTAGTGTCAGAGTACTAGCCGAAAGAACTCTGATCGTGAGATGGAGGGAATATCTTGAGGCTCCTATAGTAGGGGTAGTGACAGAGGAGGCGATTCGCCTTCGGCTGGAGAATTGGCTATAGCGGAAACATGAAGCGCTGTTATAGAGACTGGTGCAGGTGCTCACCGGACACGGATATTTCGGGAAGTACTTGTATCAGATTGTTGGCCGAGAGGAATCTCCTATTTGCCATAAGTGTGATGCTCCCGTCGACACGGCACACCATACCATGGCAGAATACCCAGCGTGGGGCCCTTAGCTGCATCTTAAGTAGAAGCATAGTGATATTAGCTGCATAGTAAGTGCGATGGTCGCCAGCGAAGCAGGGTGTAGAGCCGTATCCTCCTTTTGCGAGACTATCGTCTCGCTAAAGGAGGCTCGTCAGAGGGAGCGGGAGTTGGCTCCTGACGCCCCTGCTATGCGTCGCAGTAGGCTGGGTGCCAGAACGCGCGGCTATGCGCGCCTCCTTTCTCTGATTTGAAAATCGATTCAGCTTCATCCGGGGCACCATATTGGATTGCGCATGACAGTGAGTCCCACACTGCCGACTAGTCGGAGTGACTGTTTTTCATATTCCGACTGGGCGGGGTGGGTAAAGGAATTTCCCAGCGATAAAAAAAGACCTCCACACTCAAAGAAGACAGGGTTTTTAGAGCTTATGCTCTATGGTGAGTCTATCCCACCACGCGGCTCCACTGCGGATGGGCATGCATAATACACAAGTGTACTCGCTATTCTCTATCCTTCTCTGTCATAGTCCGATGTGACGGGAATCCAACAATACCAGAGAAAGATAAAGCGCAAGACCGAGACGGCTTACCGTGCTCACCGATACTGTGGCACTGCAAATATTGAGAAAATCGTAATAGAATACTCAATGTCGTTTTTATTTACGGCCTACTCGGGACTTGAGCCCAGGACGTCATGTCTGACCTCATGTGGCCGAACATGCTAACCACTAGACCAATGAAACAGTTTTTCTTTTTATGGAAAGTTCCACCGACTTGGAGATTATTTAAAGTTAAATCAAGGCTCCGACCTTTATTTAACTTAAAATTTTTACCATCAATAATTATTCTACCTTATAACTATTTCAGTAGTTTTCTATATACAATAACAAATAATTTGAATTATCAAATAAGAACAGCTAAGATTATTACATTTTTTTTTTAATTTTTAGTGTTAGTTTCAGTTATATGGAATTGCAATTTTAGCAGAATATACATTTATATTAAATGACTAGTTAAAATTACCATTTCAATACTAGGACTGATTTATTAAAACTTTGTATAACAAGAATACCAATCAATACCAATTCATAGCCAGTATATAATCGTGTAAATCATACGTATAAGTATAAAGTGTATAGTGTCTGTCTGTACTTGTCTCTTTGATTTACTAGTTTTACTATTTTCTCGGGGTATTCCATCAAGATTGTGGCGATGTCTTTATGTGTTAGTGTTTCTTGTGTAGTGTCTTTGATTAGTGTTTGATTATTTTGAATTCTGTAATGGTTCTCAAATACAGAGCGGTCAACGACGATGTGCTCGACCTCCTCCATCGCCAATCAAGCAGTTAGTAACTAGTAAAACGTTTAGATAAGGTATGTAACAGCTCATGAACTGATGAGCACAGGCCTCTTCAGTCATAAGACAGAGGGTTTTTAGAGCATAGACCCACCACTAGACTAGTAGTCCTTTAAATATTACGCTGCAAAAAAGAGTTTAGGAATTTGGCTATGCAAAAGGTAAAAATCTTTATAGTAGATTAGCGTCCCAGTATGTTAGACTGTATTATCACTTACCAGATTGTGGTTAAACGCAAATCTTTAAGTGACGATAAAAATATTTTCTTTCTCACAAAGGTTTTACTAATTTTAATAAATACGTCGTGTTTTAAGTTTTAACTTGTACTGGATGACACTTGATGTTAATATAGCTTTTTTTTTTTAATAAATCATTGATTATTTCATAAAAGTATTAGCGTTTGTTGAATTGAAGAGTGTTACAAGAAGGTCCTGATCCCGTGGGAATATGGCAAAACACGTTCTTAGTAAGACTCCACGTTATCTTTTCTTAGTATATGGCCTATCTGTGCACCAAACTTCATTTGAATCGGTTCAGTAGATTAGCGACAGACAGACTTCCTTTCCCATTTATAATACTAGTAAGGGTTTTAACATAAAAAAATCATCTCCCTCGTAGATTACTACAAAGTTAGTTAATTTCTTGCATAACTGGTTTCTTTTGCAGGTATTTTGTAATGAACATTTGCCAATGACTCCGATAGGCGAAAGTTTTCTTGTAATAGGCAATTATATATTGCGTTAGCCAACGTTATTTCTTTGACACCAATTTAATGCATTGTAATTGAAATAATTCATAAATAATACATTGTATTACATTATACTTTTACTAGGAATTAACTATAAAAATCTTGGTAACCAGCACCTAAAGGTGCCAACAATGCAGCTGATAAGGTAACATAATTCGCTCAACAAAGTTCATAAAGATTTTTATACTCGTATAGCAAATTATCATTTCTTTAAAAGAATATTTGACAATAAAGAATAAAATTGTTTTAAAGGATTGCTTAGTAATTTATTTGATTTTATTGACAAAATTTACCTAAACATGCCAATTTCAAGCTTATTGTTATATATATAGAGAAGAAATATGCATTTTATAATTATTTTTTACTGAACTTTTGAGTAAGTAAGTAGCAGCCCATTAACGTCCCACTGCTGGGCACAGGCCTCCTCACTCCAAGGAGCGAGGGTTTTTAGAGCATAGTCCCACCACGGTGCTCCACGGCGGATTGGCAGGCATACTACACAAGTGCACTCTTTATTCCTTTACTCTCATAGTCCGATGTGACGGGAATCCGACACGACCGGAGAGAGGCGCAGGATCGACGGCTCAACATGCTCTCCGAGGTACGGGGGTGGGTCACTCCGCCAACTTCCCAACTTCGGGCAAATATTGAGAAAATCTTAAAAGAAAACTCAATATTGATTTTTGAATTGGCCCGACCCGGGACTCGAACTCAGGACCTCATGTATGTAGTCGCACATGCTAACCACTAGACCAATGAAGCAGTTAAATTTGAGAACCTTTGAGTATCTAGTATTATTTTATACAGAAAAGCCTCTTAAAGATCTAGATTTGAAGAAATGTTTAATAGTGTTACACGTGGACGAAGTACCTTCAACTTCGTAGGATTATATTGTATGAAAATCTACAACATAAACTTGTTTTAAATTCGTTGTGTATTATATATGAGTATTACATTTATATTGGTATACTATATATAACTAAGTAAGTACGAGCCCATTGACGTTCCTCTGTTAGTCGCAGGTCTCGTCACTCATAGGAGTGAGGGTTTTTAGAGGATAAACCTACATCGCTGCTCCACTGAGGGTTAAGAGGCAGACTTATACATATTCACACATAACTTAACACTTGTTCACTACCGTGGCATAAGAAATTTAATTTCAAAAAAGTTTACAGTCTCATTGACTAATATGAATAATAGAAAGACAAACAAACAAACAGTCCAGCGTGGTAATAAAAACCGTAAAAAAATACATTGCCACAGATAAATCTGCCACGCCTTTGAAAAGCGTTTCAGATTTATTTCAATGTACGTGTTCATATAAAAATTGAGTTATCAAAATATTTATGATCGGTGCTGTTTGTCTAACCTTAATATTTCAACTATTATTGAGTGTTTGCTAAGTGAGGATGGTAAAACGCATTCTGAGTGGCGACATTGAAAGTTGGCATTACATTACGTAACCCTAGATACATCAGACGAGCGTATTGAATATCACACCGGGTCGCACGTGGCCGACAATGCACAAAAGTATAGTGGCCATGCTCGTGTGCCGTTTATTTAGATATTATACCACTTCCGTATACTGCCTGTATGAAACAGTGTCAGCTACATCAGGAGTTTATGGGTACGAGACCCGTATAACCAATTCAAAATTGATGTTAAACTTTCAATTACAATCATATATAGGATACTCACTGCCAATCCGCAGTGGAGCAGCGTGGTGGGTCTATGCTCTAAAAACCCTCTCACATATGAGTGAGGAGGCCCGTGCCCAGCAGTGGGACGTTAATGGGCTGCTACTTACCTTATAGGATACTACAGACTTGACTGTAAAAACACGGTCATGAAATACCTTCATCAACTAAACTACGATGAAATAGAATACCTACTTATCAGTGTGGTAATATAAATATAAATGATGAACTTTTACCGCCTTTACTCTAATTTTTTTTATATTACAACAGATTTAACTGACTGAAAAATTAAACGTAAGAATTAACTTAAAACATTAAATTATGAAGGTTTATATAGTATTTATATATAGTATTAGCTATTACTAAGTTAATGATTTACAAAAAAGTATAATTTTTCTTTGGCAAGTATATATAACACACACACAACTATGTTCTCACGTACAAACGCATTTAATGTAACAGGAAGAGACTGATCCCTAAGACACGGATAATCCTATTTTGGAGGTCAAGGGGAATTTTAATAAACCATGTAGTTATTGGATGAATTAAGATTATAATTATTATTATAATAAATAATAATTATTATAATTTAGGTGGTAAAAAAGTGAATAAGAGCAGCTTATAAACGAATCAAAGCTGGTCTAATTGTGTGTGATGACAGTCTAAGATGATAACGCTTTAGCTCAAAAGCGATAGATATGTTTAACTCTACGTTTGATATCGATACACTGATCGATATGACAAATTTAGGAAATTATACTTTGTGTTCCGGTACGATGCTGTGTAGAAACCGTAAGAGTTACATCGCCTCTTAACAGATTAGCGTACTTTCATCTTAGACTGTATTTACTATCAGGTAAGATCACAGTCAAGCGCTAAACTGTCAGCAATAAAAAAAATTCCGTAAAATAAGGCGTTGCTGATACGGTGTACTGATTTAACTATTAAAGATGCAATATTAAAGACATAAACTCAAACGGAAATTGGACTTTAAATATTTACCTGTCACAAACAAATTAATTTTTTTTATTTATATTTTGAAGATGTGTACTCTTGAAAATTTGATGAAAATCTCCCACTAAATTCATAAGATTAGAATACCTCATTTATTTCCATGACAGATATTTCTCAGCTAAAATAGGCTTCGCCACAGTATTTGTTTACATTTTTTGCTTAAGGACTTGTCTTAATTTCAATATAAGTATGGTAACAGTACACTAGTATTATTAATTGCGAGCATTCCATAAAATAGTGCCATGCTATTTTATGTCTTAGTACAACTCTATAAGGGTGCTAATAATTATACTTGATGAGTGTTGTTAATTGTACTTGCTATAGAATATTTCATCACAAGAGTTTTCTGGTTAACTCCTGAGTTTCTTTAAGCAGTCAAAATATAAAATTATTAATTGCTTTAGAAGGAGTATGATGACCGCGTGGTGCAATGAGTATCGAGTTTCCTCTTTATGTGTGCTTGATTGTTCTTTCCAATCATCATTCAGTGATGAAAAATATAGTTAGGAAACTTATACAGGTTTCCTAACTATATTTCAGAAGTCATTCTGGGTCTCTCTTATGAGTGAGAGAAGGTCCAGCTGTGGGACGCAAATTAACTGCTGTTTTATCTTACCTATAACTCTTTCTACTAAAAGGTCATATTCTTATTTAGGACTTGCTATTGCCCCCAGTGTCATCTGTGTAGCTTTTGATCTTGTGAAAATAGGAAATAGGACAAGGAGACCCTGTACTAAATTTCACGTCAATTTGAAGATCTCGTGATGAATTATTGAGTTAGTTCAGTAGTTGACACCATCTTTGCGTTATTGTCTTTGTAATGAAATCTGTTTATGGCACATCGGTTTGCAACAAAATCTATAAATGCCAAACTTAGAAATAGTTTCTGTGTTTTATATATATTTGTATAGGTACCTACCTAAATAAGTTTAGCTTTGTTATAGTTTTATGTAGTTAAAATGTGCTCATTTGTACCTAAACTGCATGTAAATGAGTACTTTTATATGTCAAAGGGCTTTTAGAAGAGATTTTTTAGGAGATAAGATGTGCTGTGTACATTCAGTATCCTTGTTTCCTTGAATTATACATATATAAATAAACAGTATATGTACCTCTATGTACATGTTTAAATCGGTTGATTATTTTCAGAATTTAAGTAGTACTTGCCAATACATCGGCAACCATTTCGAATACCTTTCACATTCTATATAATATTCTTGGAGAGAGAGAGAATACACGTAATTGCTGACAAGTTGCGCTTGGCTGTGATCGCATTTGATGGTAAGTGACGATATTGTCTAAGATGGAAACGACAAAAACCCTTTTGAAAACGATAACAGGCAATATACCTCTTATGTCTTCTACACAGTATCGAACGGCGCAATTTCTTTTGATTGCTGGGACACCTTTGCTGATAGCCGTGACCGAAGTCTCCCACCAGTCTACACAGCATCACGCTTTGCTTTTTTTTATCGCTGGGAAATGCTTTTACGCACACCGCTCAATCGGAATATGTAAAACAAGCACTCCGACTAGTCGGGAGTGTGGGACTCACTGTCTAGCAGAATACCCACTAAAACCCAGTGGGACCTCGTCATCCTAAAGTGGGACACCAAAGGCTCGCTTGCGCAATCCAATATGGTGTCTCAGATGAAGCCGAATAGAGGTTTAAGTTAGTGGGAGGAGGCGCGCATAGCCGCGCCTTCTGCGACGGATAGCAAGGGCATCAGGAGCCAACTCCCGCACCCTTTCACGAGCCTCCTATAGCGAGATGACAGTCTCGCAAAAGGAGGCTACAGCTCTCCACCATGTTTCGCTGGCGACCATCGCACGTTGGCGTTGGTCTACCCCTTCCAACTTTCCCATTCACTCTTGACTCATAAATCATAAATTTTGTCAGTCTCTTTGCATTCATTCTCTCTACGTACCCAAACAATCTAAGCATACTTTCTCAATTTTATTCACCACATCTTCTTTTATAACAAAACGTTCTCTTATCACAATATTTCTTCCACCAGTCCAGACTCCGACAAATTAGATAAGGATTTCTAAATGTGCCTCGCTGTTAATCGAATCCAGGACTTCTTCCAGAATTACTTGCACCATTGTGCCAAAACCAGCGATGCAGTCAAAAAATATTTTGTTTAATTTTGTCAAATATGTTTCCGCTGGTATCGCTATACTTAACGCTTCATTATAAGACTTTCATTTCCCTTTCAATAAATTTCTACGGTGAAATTGTTGTCAACGGCCCGTTTCACATGCTATTAATCTCAATAAATGCCACTTTTAGTCATATCAAAGTCCAGAGGTCCGTCGTGTGTGGGCGTGAGTCGTTTGTCATGAAATTATGCGTCATATTCTGTCATAACAAGCACTCCTGGAATATAGTTTATTCCTTATTAGTTGTAATGTAATTATTTAAAACATATTGCAATCTATGTAACCTATATATGTTTTATTGTATTTTTTTTAAACTAAGAGATGTTAAGTATCAGCTCTGCTGTCGACTAAGTTGCTTAAGCGAAGTTGTGCTGCTTGTACCTATTTATATATAAAAGTTATCTAGGTATTTATTGACTCATCACTCATCAGACTTGAAATTTAGTAGGAATATTCCTTTTGCCGAGTAGAGGTCAGCTAAGAACGGATTTTACGAAATTCCATCCGCAAGGGGGGCTGCGGGGGTGTTCACTATTGACTCATCACGATATCTCTGGAACCATGAGGCGTAGAGACTCGAAATTTGGTAGGAATATTCCTTTTGCCGAGTAGAGGTTAGCTAAGAACGGATTTTACGAAATTCCACCCGGGAGTTGCGGGAGTGTTAATTACACAAATTCAAATTTACATATTAAAAAAAAAAAACTGTAACTTTACATTTACAAACTATAATGTTACCCAAAAAACATTCTACGCAGACGAAGTCGCGGGTTCCGCTAATATTATATATATTAAGAGCACTTTTTAGACTAATGTCATTCCTGTACGGAAAGTTCGTACGGTCGAAGCACTTTTAATTGACGAAAGTGCCACATGGCTTTCCGATTAAATAAATGCGTAATTTAGTCCGCATGTCTCAAATTTTCGATGCTTGCGCGCTTGCTTTATATATCAAAATATTTGGCAATTTATTTTGCTGCGTCATCAAAATTTTTAATTCACTTTATTTCCTTGTGCACTAAATTCTTCTTACGTTTCATTAGAACCCATGTTCTTTAATTGCATATCTAAACTTATTTATAGGCTATAATATAGTTTGTGTTTCATAGTTGTCATATATAAATGAATAAAAAACTTTATTAAATTTAATTGATTAAGGATTCGAATAAATCGCCTAATTTCATTAAATTTTAACACGGTTTCTCCCAATTCTGTGGAAACATGGGGAAGTTTGGACATTTCTAAAGTTTTAAACAGACATTATAAAATTACATATTGAAAAATATTCATTTATACAGAAAAAGGAGCGATTTTAATATAAGAAATAAAAAAAACCTTGTAATGCCATATTTTAGAGTGGAGAAGGTTCAGAAATCATTTGTCGGGTTGAGCATACCCATTTTTAATGAGATACCTCATTCAGTTTTAGATTTGCCTCCAGTTAATTCTAAGAAATATGTCAAAAACACCCTTTTAAAAAAGGCATATTAAATTATTGAAGATTATTTAAGCGATAGAAATATTTGGACTTGATTCCAGTTGTACATGAAAGCTAAACACATTGTAACGTACAAAAACTATGTTTAAAGGAGTAACCGTTGAGTTTCTTGCCGGTTTCTTCTCAGCGGAATCAACTTTCCGAACCNCGTGATGCTATGTATGTATGTATGTATAATTCTAAGATATATGTCAAAAACACCCTTTTACAAAAGGCATATTATAATATGGAAGATTATTTAAGCGATAGAAATTATTGGACTTGATTCCAGTTGAACATGAAAGCTAAACACATTGTAACGTACAAAAACTATGTTTAAAGGAGTAACCGTTGAGTTTCTTGCCCGTTTTTTCTCAGCGGAATCAACTTTCCGAACCGATGGTAGATTTGTTACCAGCGGACAGACTACTGACGATTAAAAAGAGCTTTTTGGGCCTACTTGAATTAAGAATATTTTGATTTGATTTTAAGTAGATTATAACTCAGTCCCTGAACTACTAAGCGTTCTGTGTCAATATTATTTTATCGGTATAAAATATATACACTTTGTCGTGTCTAAACTAAACCTTCCGCAATAGACAAGAATCAAATCATATAATAATGCCATAGTTCCATTGAAGTACAAATAAAATGCCATTTTGCCGTCCTTGCAAAAGACAATACGTTAATAAATCTTAAGAGCAAATTTTGGAAGCCTTGCTTTTGTATATCCGTTTTGATTAACAAATCGAAATAGGACGGAACCTTGTTCATTATAAGCTGCTTGACTGATACTAAATCCTTCTAAATACCGTACTATATTTTTCGATGGCAACTTTGTAATACTTAAATTTTTGTTTGATGAAATAGATGTACATTTTCAAACTGGCATTACTGGCAATAACTGTTGTAACCCCTAAGGTCATTGCTACTACGTGATTGAGAAATTTTTCGCAGTCGTTTGTATTCAATTATTAATATAAATTGAGTATAAATTTCTTACGTATTAGCTCAATCAGAGAGATAAGGTAAAAAAGGAAGTAGCAGCCCATGAACGTGCCACTGGTGTGCACAGGCCTCCTGGCTCATAGGAAAGAGGGTTTTTAGAGCATAGACCCTTCAGAGATTCCACCATAGTTATAGAGAGATATCGGGCTTTAATCTATATATATGAATACGTCAAAGTCATATTCGTTACAGATTTGTTCGATTCGTCTTCGCTTTGAATAGCAATAGCACTACTATTACAACCTCGATGAAATACATGGAAAAAGTTATTTACACAGATATTGAAACATGTAATAAATACTCACATAACCTGGGTTTCTTTTTCTTTTTTTTTGCGCTGGGAAATGCCTTTACGCACCCCGATGATAGACTAATTCCATCGGGAGTGTAGGATAACAGAATACCTACTAAAACCCTGCGGATCCCTCCCCATTCATGAGTGAGATCACTAGAGGTTCTGGATTTCACTCTAGTGACTCGGATGGTACCGACTATGAGGATCTACCACTCAATAGATTGAGGGATGAAGTGCGTAAGCGCGACTTCTGCCACCAAGCCTTCTCCGACTGCGAGGCGGAGCTCCAGCCTCTTGCTCCCTTAGCCTCTCATTTGACTTCTTCAGCGAGATGACGGTCTTGCAAAAGAAGGCAACCGCCCTCTATCCAACTTCACTGGCGAGCATTACCCCAATTATGTTCTTCAGAGAAAGATCTCCTCTAACCAGCGACAACGAGATATGTCGCTGGAGTGCCCACGCTGGACACTCCGCCAGGGTATGGTGCGCCGTATCTACAGGAGTACCACACTCATGACAGGCGGGCGTTTCCTCGCGGCCAACGACCTGTTGCAAGTATTTACTGAATCAACTATGACCGGCAAACACCTGCACCAGACGGTAGGAAAGAGATCTAAGCTACTATCAACATTTTTACTTTTAGGTTAGCACGGTATTATCTTTGACTATATCACTTACCATCAGGCGCTATCAGTTAAGTATAAACCTGTCAAAAAATGGGGTGTGTTAAGCACCAGGGCCGTTTGTTGTACGTGAATACGTCTTGTAACGGGGCTTCCTCCTCCGACGCACGCGATGTGTTACAGTCCTTACTTAGTGTAAGAAATTCTTTAACCCTTTAGTGCTTTATCTTCTTCTTTATGTGCCTCTGTGACTAGCGAAGGTTGGCAGTCAGTCGTCCATATTTAACTTTGTCCCTCGCGAGGCAAAATAGTTAAAGGGAACTCGCGATCCCGGTCTATTTCTTGATGTTGCGCAACCGGGACTTCCTCTTGCGGCCAATACGTCTCTTGCCAGCCACTTAGCCCATCATTATTAGTTGTAAGAGTCCGTACCTGTCATGCCCCAGATACGCAACCTTCTTCTTTTTGACGGTCTAGCAAAGTTCCCGTTGGCAATATATTCGTCGCAACCTCTTCGTCGGCAACTTTATGGCACATCTCAAATGCTTCTATACGTTTTCTGAGATCCTCTTTTATCGTCCAAGACTCGCATCCGTATAGAAGTATAGGCCATACATAACAACAAAGGAGACGTTTACGTAATGCCATTTGAAGGTTACGGTTAGAAAGTACTTTTTTCATGCTTTGAAAAGCACTATGGGCGACTTCTAGTCAAAGAGGAATAGATCCTCCGTATTATAGACCTAATTACATATTTTTATTATAAGGATTTATTTTAGCATATTATAATATAAAATTTATTACCAAATGCAATGAATAGGTGTAACCAAATATGATATATTGATAACCTCCTACAAACTATGCTTATCAAAATACATTAACACTCTCTTTCTAATGTAGGTTACCTAATTACGGATTGCTACTCGTATTATCGGATTTAATTACGTTTTACAAATTATTAGGTATAAATTATTATATTAATTTAGAGCAAACTAGCTGACTCGCGCAACTTCGTTTACGTACACTTAAATGTTATAAACAAGATCCTAATTAAACAGAAAGCTGTACTATTTTTCAGAAACTACAGCAGAATTGACAAAAAAGAATTAAAGAAAGACATGTACTTGTTTCCATTTTTAATTGAACGACAAAATTGCAAAACATATTTGATAGTTTCTTTTTCTGATCTCATTTAATCATCTTCAACAACCGTTGTCATAACAAACGTCGTCAATTGTGTTTATCCCTTATATAACTTGATGTCTACGTTACGACAGGTGTAATTAGGCCAAATTTTAAGCCAATCGAACCTACAGCTTTGGAGATTTTCTAGTAAATGTGAATCTATATTTGTTTAAACATTATTTTAGTTCATTTTCGGTCGTCGAACACCCCCAAAAGGGGCTTTATCGATTTTTTTGACATTTTTTGTATACATTTGTTAGTCCTGAGCATAGGTGGTAATGGAAATTTTGACCGCTAATTCCCACCCCCCTTTTTTTAAAAGCGATGAATGTAGCGCGGATCAGCTAGTTTAATATACAACAAACTCATGTCACGGGGTATGTTGTCGAATTCCTCAGAAACGGTTTGACCGATTTTTATGAAATTATTTACGTGAAGTCTGTAATTCTGATAATAAGTCTTAAAGTATTATCAATCCTTCTAGTCCCGCCTTTCATTTATTAATCGCGATACGAAGTTGCGCAGCTCAACTTAAAATCTCGTGTCACAGTATTATTATAGAAATCCTCGGTAACGGTTTGATCGACTTTTACGAAAATTTTTGAGCAATTTTGTTAATCCTGCTTTTAGGTTGTAATGTAATTTTTTAAACCTCCTATGCCAACCCTCTTTTTTTAAAAGCGATGAAAGTAGCGCCTATCAGCTAGTCTAATATATAAAAATCTCGTGTCAGTGTTCATTAGCGAACTACTCAGAGTCGGTGTAAGCGATTTTTACGAATTTTTTTTTGTATATTTATTAATACTCAGATTAGGTCGTAATGTTATTTTTAACCCCAAATTCCCACCCCTCTTATTATAGAAGTGATGAAAAGTAGAGCGGCTCAACTTGTTTAATATATAGAAATCTCGTGAAACAGTGTTTGTTGTCGAACTCCTTAGAAACGGCTTGACCGATTTATATAAAATTATTTGCGTAAAATAGGTAGGTCTGATAATAGGTCGTATAGTATTATTAATCCTTCTAGACCCGCCTTTCATTTATTAATCGCGATATATTTGTCTAATGTATGAAAGTCTCGTGTCACAGTGTTTGTCGTCAAACTCTTCAAATATAGCTTAACCCATTTTTATGGTACCGTATTTTATGTGATTGGTAGGTCTGAATAGTTGGTGTAGTATTTTTGTTACTGTTCACACTACCCTTCAACACTTAATCGCGGGCTCAACTAGTTTATATAAATTATAGGACGTAAAAACACTGATTCTTTACATGACGAATATGTTTTGTTGTTTATTTTATAGGCACCAAAGAATTTTGTTTACGTTAGATAACTTATCTAATTTTTGCATCCGGATTCGATAATTTTATGTCTACAATTAATAGACAAAGTTCTATAGTAGCCAATTTAATTTATATTTTAAATTTTTAAACCCAGCCAGGGTTCTTTGTCTTTTTTATAGCTTTCCATGTTGATATTAAAGAAAGACTTAGAAATTAAAGTTACGAGGGTTACTTTAGGCCCTGTTTTGAGAAGAGCTCAGAGATATCAAACTCAGTCGGGTGTCCTTTTTTATCATCATCATTACAATGTAATTATTAGTTGATTTACTCTCACACTTTTATATGGTCTTCATAATCCTTCAAATAATAGTACGATTATATATGAAAATTCTATCTCCTAGACTTTACCTTTTTATAATACGATTTCTCAATTAGCTTTCTTTTCATAAATAATTTAAATTTGTTAAGTGAGTGTTGTATTTCAATAAATATACGTGTGTTGAAGCTATTGATGGAGCACTCAAAAGATAATATAGATCGAAGAAAACTGTGTCACAACCTTCAGCTGTATTACGTTATAACACTGATAACCCCGTCGGGAATCGAAGTGGCTATCAGTTATGAGATTTGGGTGTTGCGCAACCGGAAAACTTTGGTGTAAACAGGCCCTTTGTGGTAAAGTTATCAGGTACAGTTAGGGAGAAACTATTTTTTCTTAAAATTTAATTAATATTCTCTTTAAAGGGTTAGGACACGGTTAAGGGTTTTAAAATCGGGGGATAAAGTTTGGTATTGTAGCTACGTATCTAACAGTTCCATTTGAAAATTAATTACACCAGTGAATAGTTAAAGGGGTAATTAATTTATTAAGATCAGTAAGGACTGTAACACATCGTGTGCGGCGGAGGGGAAGTCCTGCCGCTTTAAAGCTATTACCTCTTACGAAACGTTTTCACGTACAACAAACGGCCGTCACCATAACACAGCCACACCTCATTTTTTTAATATGTTGACAGATTAGCGTTTGAGTGTGATGATACTTGATGGTAAATGACGATACAGCCCAAGGTGGTAAGAGGTAATTTACTTCTTATGGTTTCTACACAGCATCGTAGCGAGACACAAAACTCTTGATTGGTGGTATGTCTTTGCTGTTAGGGTGGTAACTAGCCACGGTCGAAGCCTCCCACTAGTCCAGAATCAGACAAATAAGTAATATAAAATGCAACTCTCTACATAATAAGTGCGAACAAAAAAAATTAAAAGAGCGTGCATACTAAGTACACATGTCAGAAGTGAAACTTCTTTGGCAAACTAATTTTTAAGTCTTGTATATACTTTATACAAGTCTAAAACTGTATTTATTGAAATCTCAAATGACGAATTGTAAATAAAAATGCCACATGTTGTATGTCAATATTAGAAATTATCAATTAAATTTTGTTTTTTAATTTAAAATCTAGAAAAGAGATTTTATGAAATATTTTTATTTTATGAAAAATAGTATATTAAATTATTAAATGACGAGTCGCAAATTAAAATACCACATGATATGTTTAAATTTGACGGCCTCGCTGGCGCAGTGGTGCGAGTATTCGCTTTGCTAGCGGAAGTCCCGGGTTTGATCCCCGGTAGGACGAATTTAGGAAATTGTATTTTCTTATTTGTCTGAGTCTGGACTGGCGGGAGGCTTCGGCAGTGGCTAGTTACCACCCTACCAGCAAAAACATACCGCCAAACAAAGAGATTTGTGTTCCGGTACGATGCTGTGTAGAAACCGTAAGGGGTATATCGCCTCTTAACAGATTAGCGCGCTTCCATCTTAGACTGTATCATCACTTACCATCAGGTGAGATCACAGTCAAGCGCTAA